>CM021101.1:516881290-516991225 GCA_007115665.2 Sequoiadendron giganteum
AGTCACTTGTTTGGATAAAATTTGAAATATATTTGGGTCTCACACCTTAAGTACTAAAATTTAAAATTATGGAGTTGCATCGGGTTCTTGGGTAATTTGACCTAGTGAAAAATATTATATTCTGCTTCAGTGCCACTGTGTTCCTCATCCCTGAGTGTGAGTTTTGTTACTTACAAGGTAAAAGAAAGGTTCTATTTAATGTTAAAAAAAAAAGAGAGAAAAAAGGGAAATATTGAAAATCAAAATAACTTTTACCTTATCAGGGGTATCCTAGTATCCCTACCGGGGCTATAGATGCCTATCTAGCAGTAGATCTATGCTTGGGAGGGTCATAGCGATAACCTCACTGGGGCTATGGATGCCTAACTGGCAGCGAGGCTCTATCCAGGTTGCTTTTGGAGTTAGAACTTTTACGTAGCTTGGTCAGATTTGCTCTGGTTCCCACTGCACCTAAGGAATAGAAAATAAATGCAAAATACACACACTTGGACTATGGTATAGGAAAAGGTCTTCTTGCTTGTTGTTTCTGAAACCTTTTTCATAGGTGTCCTGAGGAGAGGATTGAAGTCAGATATTTTGGGTTCTTGATTCTAGTTTGTTCTTGAAATGCTCTGGAGAATTTCCAAGTGGAGTCGCCATTTGTTGTGTAGTTTTTTGCACACACGCCCCATTGAAAGTAGGGACCCTCGTTTCTTCATTTTTGGGTGTCTTGGCCTTTCTATTTTGGAATTTTTGCTTGCTTGGGCATGAGCTTTGATGTTTATATTGCTAGTTGGAGTGGCCCATTTGTGAATTTTGTTGAAAATCTTAAGATCTGAGTGCATTTCAGACTTTCCACCATTTTTGGGAAAATCCATTTCCTCCAGATTTTCCCAGTTTTCTTTTAGGGCTCGGAGGTGGTTGCCCTTTCGACCAAATCCATGTAAATCCATCGTGTCTAGATTTCTCTGAAGTCTGTTGCTCTATCAAGTTTCCAGATTTTGGTCATGGTTGTCTTCTTGAGGGCATTAATGGTGATTATGCGACCTTTTCGGGCAATGATATATTGAATTTTGGGAAGTAATTGGCCATTTGAGTTTGTTTATTCATTTGTCATATGAGTTTGGAGTATTGGAGCTTGAGGTGTGTTGCTAGATCATGCATTTAAGAGCTATTTCGAGTGCTGAATTTGAATTTCATGAGCATATCATGTATCCTGCTCGTGTTTGTGGGTTGCTTGTTGGCATCACCGGTTCTAGCACTTTTTCTCTCATGGTATGTGGATATGCTCCTTTCCTCTATTGGTCTTCAATTGATTTTCTTTATATGCTTCTGTGTCATTCATTGCTTCTTCATTTTACTCTGTGTACATGCCATGTCCTGGAAATTGGGGTTTTCATTGCTTTGCTAGTCCACCTGGTTGATCACTGAACATTCATTTCAGGCTAGTCTTTTGTTGATGTTCTCGGGGCTTGGTTACATTTATCTGAAACTCCCTATCTTTGTTTGTAAGCAAGTCATGCCTGGTTTTTTTGTGCTCCCATGGCAGGGGTTTCTAGGGTTTCTCAACCTAGGGCATAGCCAATCCCTCTCGAATTGTTGAGAGGTGAGTTTTAAATTCATATATTGATCCGTTGGGGGGTCTAGGACAATCTTTTGTCGTGGTGCAGGTCCTATGTCTGTGCTCATTCGATCTATTTTGGTAAAGACGAGTGATACATGGGTAAGTCCAGATTTTCGGTGTCTTCATGGAATTTTGCTTCCTCTGGATTTCGCCAGCTTTTCATGTTCCTTCTCTTTTGCCACTTAAACCAGGTTTTGTTTGCCTCACAAAAATCCACTTCCTTCGGATTTTCCTAGTGTCTGTTGTTGGGTCATTCCCGCCGGATTCATGCTTTCATGGTAATTTATCTTATTCCTGCTAAAATCTGATTCTTTTGAATTTTCCTGGATGTTTCGTGCCTTCTTCGTTTTCCCGGATTGATTGGAACTATTGTTGTTTTTGGGGATTTTTGTCTCTAATGGATTCTTCTGGGGTATTGTGGAAATGAAGAATATGATGATTATATGAGGGATTTGCTTATTGATAATATATTAAAGTGATCAAATCAACTTGTGCTAAGTAGTTCTAAGGTTATTCCTTTATTATGTTGATTAATTGAGTGATATTAGGGGGTTTATATGTTTGTCTCACTGGATTTCACCTGGTTCGGATTTCATCGAAATTCCTCTCCAGTCTGGATTTCACGAGGGGGGCTCAAACCCAAACTTTGAGATATGGGTTTCTTGCATTTTTTGTTTCTCTTGGATCTCACTTTGGTTATATTTACTTGTTTATAGGAAGGATCATGACAAGATGTTGCTAGTCATGGCAAAGGAAAGGCAACTGATCCAAGTGTAGAAAGTTCTACTATCTCTGATGCAGAAAAGGTAAAATTGGATATAAGGAGTAAGATTCCTAAGAGCAAGCTAACTTCTATTTGGTCAGGGATCACCGATACCAATGTAGGTATGTGGGATTATGAGGAGTTCAAGACTAAGATGGTAGCACCGAGCCTTCCTCTGCTGGCTAGGAGAACTATGGAATCCAGATTGGCACATGTAGCAGCTTTCCCTTCCACTGGGCAGTGCTATGAGTTGGTGCTTGAGTGTGCCAGGAATTACGACAAAGGGACACAAAGGATAATTGGTCCCTAGGGAAGGATTGTGGTAGGCTTTAGTCCTGTGTCCATTGCTAGGACTTTTGATATGTCTGATAGGTCACATGTGGTGGCTTTTGATATGGACACAACAAGGAAGTACTATGAGGAAAACATAGTTAAGTCCCAGGAGGTGATCAATTCTTGGTTGGAGAAGCCCAAGTCTCATTTCTCCAAATTTCCAAAGTAGCTATTCAGACTCAAGTTCAAAATGGAGTACTATAATGTCATCATTTTCCTTAGCAGGTTGGTAGGGCTGAAGAGTACAGGAGTGTTTGAGAGTTGGATGTTTAATGTTATTGCTCGGATGGAGGAAGGTACAAATTACCATTGGGCAGGTGCCATAAGTGCACTGATCCATGAGCAGTTGTGTGATGTCCTGCAAACGAAGACTTTCGCCATGACCTCCTACCTAGTGTATGCATTGGCAAGATTTCACCCATATAAGGGGTTAAGCACTTGGGGTACATTTGGACAGGATGCAATATATGAGGTATATCCACAGCTGAACCTAATAGGGGGAAGCTATAGAAGGGAAAATGATGCTTTCACGAGTATATTACAAGGTTGTTGAAAGGTGCAGAGCATGTGAGGATTTCTGACAAGGCTAAAGAATTGATAAGGAGGTATGGGGCATGGTTTATCCAGTTCCCTACTTTCTCTTACATTAGTATTGATGGTTGTCTAAGGGCTCCATACAGACTCCCAAGGTACCCCACTGATCATATTATTTTGTTGGAGGTCACTAGGCCGATTTGTGACTTTGACATAATTATGAAGGGACACAAGCACAAAACAAGATTTGGGAATGATTTCCCCTTGAAGATAGGAATGAGTGAGGTTTGTCATTCTATCTTGTCTTCTCATGCTTCTGAGGAGGAAATGATTACTTTTGGCCTCTTTTTTAATTCTAAGAGAGCAAGGTTTGACCTCACTAGTGAGGCACAAAAGAAGGCTAGTAGGGAGTACGACCATAAGGCCAATATTGAATATTATTGGGCTAACCTTGGTGATGAATTTGAGGTTAGGAAGATGAAATTATCTAGGTTGCTAGTGGAATTATTAAGGTTATATAATGTGAAGGCCATCCCTAACTAGGTGGAAGAAGATGGGAATTTAATTTAGCATCATATCTTTGAGGTTGTGAAAGGCAAACCAATTGGAGAGGTTGACTAGTTGGAAGAAGAGAAAACATAATTAGACCAAATCATGACTCTTGTGATCAATTACACCAAAATTTGGTTGAAGAAAAAAATTCTAGAGTTGGAAATTGAAAGTGTCCAATGCACTTTTGATTTTATGGGAGACTTGGAGTCTCATTCTATTTTCCAGAAATCACACAAACTGGATCCTAAGGGCAAGGCAAGGGTGGATTCCCCCATCAAGATTTAGGTCAAGGATGTTCAAATTGAGAAGGTGGTAGAGGTAGGTAAATAGAGGAAACCTATTTCCAAGAAGAGGAGGCATGTATCAAGGAGAGAAGCTGAAAAGGATAAAGAAGAGAAGCAAGAGATAGATGTTATTGTTCCATTGATAAAAATAAGAATTATTTTGAGACTATCACAGAAAGAGGAGGAAGCTCCTAAAAATGATAAGGAAATTGAGCCACCTGTGGTGGAGGTAGAAGGTTAAGGGGAAAGAACACGTGTATATGAGGAGTTCAAGGACTCCTTCCCTAAAAGATGTTGCAATGAAGGATGATGTCCTAGTGACTGCTCCAATTACTGAATAGGAAAGCATTTCCCTTCCTCAGGATACTGACAGTGTACAAGAAGAACCAAGGAAGGATGAAGATCCTAAGGACTTGGGTGGGGATGAATTTCAAGAAGGGGACCTCTATAGTGCAGAGGCAAAAATTGACAAGGTGATCCAATCCCCTTTGGTAAACTATGCAAATTCACCTATGGAAGAGAAATTGAGAAAATATTCTCAACAAGAGGAGATACTAGCTAAGATCCCTTCATCAGTGTAGGTTTTTGTAGAGGAGAAATTGTTGAACAAATAAGATCAAATTAGGTATATCTCTAGTGTGCCAAGTGTTGAGAAGAATCCACCAAATGACGAGCAGGAGCAGGATAAGTAGGATACAGTGTCAACTGAGTCTACTGTTCCAAGTTGGTTGGATAAAGAATTAAAGGGTAAACATGTAATAATAGAAGATGCTCTTCCTAATTGGGATGACTTAATGGTGAATGTTGAAAAGGAAAATACTAAGAAGAAGGCTAGGGCGGTGTCTAGAATTGAGAGAGATGGGTTAGGCAACAAAGTGGCTCACATTGCTACCTTTGCTCTAGATAAAGATAGAGATAATGTAACTACAGAGGATTATCATGTGTGAACTATTGAATTAGGGCATGCATCTATGGAATAGGACATTGAAGAGTATGAAGACTCTAGTGCTATAATTGTGGGCAAATTGAAGAGGGTTGCACAAACTAGGCATGAGTTGGAAAGAGAGAATGAGAAACTGAAGAAGTATTTGCAGGAGTTGATGAAACCCTTGCAATCCATTAGCTCTTCCTCCTCTGCTGTGGGTTTCTTACCTTAGGAAACAATCTCTAAGCTTGAGAAGATTAAATGCATTACACATGCCACAGTTTCCTGGTTGCAGGGGGTTCAAACCAAAGAAGATGCTACCATCAAAGATATCTTGTTGACTGTAGGAGATGTCATAAGGTCGATGGACTGGTTGAAGACTATGCTAGCTCAAGATAGAGAAGATACTGATCTCCTACTACAAAAAACAAAGACAATCATGGATTTCACCAAAGATAAACTTGTAAAGAGTGGGATTCTTCCTTTCCCAAGGGTTTCTAAGCCTTGGGAATGGTTCAATATCTTGTAGATGAGTAAAAATGCCTTGAAGAAGATTCATAAGCAAGGGAAGCTAATTGGGGACACTTTGATGGGTATTCATGAGAAGTGTATCTCCTTTGAAATTATGATAGGAATAATTTTTCTCTAAAGCATCTCAATCTGGAGCAACTTAGGAAATGGTGGAGAGATGTTTATTCTCCAATCAGTGAAGATCTTGTCACTTAACATCAGCTAGATGATGCTTTAACTTACATTGCAGTTATTGATAGATATTTAACTAATAGGGCTGATTGGGATGGTACAATAAGGTAGGAAAGAGATGACATTAGGTCTCTTGAGAGAAGAGTTAGAGTTTTTCCTGTACCACCTATTGATGAGTTGGATAGGGTGCTGCTAGCCATGCATGGTGAAGAAGATCGACCTAAAGACAAGGATGGGAAGTAATTATATAGGGCTACATCAAAGTTTGTGCTTTCGATTATCCACATGTATTGGGCCAATCTTTTTGTGACCCTAGGCTGACTTGGATGAAATTGGTGCAAATTGCACATTTCATATGATATTCGAATATGTTTTAAGGCCGACCTCTTGTGTGGCATGTTTTTATCGTAAACTCTTATTTTGAGCCGACCTATCTTAGGGATTCTCTATAAATTGGGCATGTTGCCTCATTTCATGATATAGGTGATACATAGTAGGCGTAGAGAGATAGAATAGAGATTTCATATTTGAGAAAATTATGGTTTATGTTCAAGCAATTATTGTAACAAAAGGCTGGAATTGTTGCCATTTTGGATGTCCTGATATAAGAAAGGATAAAGTGATTTGGTATCTATCTTGTGTGTATTTTTATCTAGCATGGTTCTTGTTGTTCTATCTTTAAAATTGCTTAAGTTCAGAATTGAGTAGTTTGGTGATGCTTAGGGTTTCATGTTTGGAATGTTTGCAGTGATCTCTGGTCCATACTTTTTATAGTTAGCTGACTGTTAGCTGCTTTGCAAAGTTAGCCTGGGCTTTAAATTGTGCTTAGTTCAATTATAAATGTTTGTTCATATCCAACAGCATTGTTTTGAATGAATGTTTATGATTTGAAAATCTTTCAAAACCTTAGAAGATTGCACTATTTTTGTGAGATTGCAAATTTATCTAGGTCAAATAGAAAGTAGTTTATGAGAGATCAGTTCATTTTGAGCATATCATCTTTGGCATTGTCCATCTTAGGGTTAGAATTAGTATTAGAGTTATCTCTGAAATTTTTTTCTTTTGTTATTTATTTTATTATCTGGGTTCAATTGAGAATTTCAAGTATTAATTCATTGTTCAGATCTGATAAATTCAAATTCCAACATTTTCTTCTAGTAAGTTCCCTTTGTGATTACCAACATTTTCACATTTATCACTGATTTTTTTTGTTGCATTGTCAAGACCTGACATTAGAGACCTTGGGGTTATCTCTTTTCCCATAGAGATTTACCTTTCAAGAGAGATAAGATATCACATTCTGTCTGAGTTGTTGCTATGTAGAAAACAACATCAACATATCCCTCATCACCTTTGGAAAATTCCTCATGACTCAGATAATGCTGGGTAGGATAGGATCAATGATAGTGACCCATGTCAAGATTTTTTCCATAAGCAAGTGTAAAGTGAACACCAAAAAATTGTCCAGATCAAGGTAAGTTGGATTTATTATGGACCAGCTGAGATCCTTCCACCTAAAATGGTGCACGTAGATGCTCAATTCTAGACATGACGCCTGTTTACCAGGTTTTCACCATGGTACTTGTCCAAAGCACCACCATAGTGGTTTTCACTAGAGGATTATTTTTCTCTTGACTATTTTATTGATTTTATTTTTTTTATTGATTTTTGATGTCACATAAGATACCTATTTACTAGGTTTTCATCATGGTGACAATTTTTTTACTCATGTTGAACCACTTGGTGGTGCTGATATGGTTGTTTTTGTTGTCATGATGTGCCAACAAAATCCTACTTGGAGGATTCTTTTGCTAACATGCAGGTTCTTGAGTGTAAACCCTGATAATTCTTATCTTCCTTGTTGATACCGAAGTTAACTTTACCTTGATGCAAACATCGTGATAGAGTACCCTTGGGATCCTTATGATAAAGAGTTGCTACCAATGCATGGTCAATGCAAGGGTTGGATATCATGGATTGTGAAATGTGTTGAGGGATATGATATCTAGATGGATTGGTTGACAATTTGGAACCTTTTATTTTCTAAAATTGGGATGATGAGAAATGATTGATGGATATGGACATTCAATTGGGACCAAATTTTTGATATACCTTGTAGGTCACTCTTGTATCTTTCTTTTGCATTTTTTTACTTTTTTGATGGATGAACTTCCCTTTTTAATTTTTCCCCATAGTTTCTTTGACCAATGGAATTTGATAGGGATTATTTTCTTTCTTTTTCTTTTGTATCCATTTGAATCTTTCTTTTCCATTTTTTTTTGTTGATTCTTTTAATTCAATTACTTGTTTTGTTCTTGGGTATAGATTTTTTTATTTTTGTTGGTCCCAATCAAAGGGTTGAAATATGTGTGGATGATGATTCATGACATGGATAGTTGTTGTGTTGGTAGCAGTTTTATCATAGGGACTCTTCATTCTTTCTATGTTGATGTTTGTGCTAGGTAAAGTTGCCCCCAGTATCATATAGGTGTCATTGATATGTTCAAATTTCTTAATTGATGAATAAAGAAGACCTTGATGCTTAGGATTTTCAATAGTTTGCACTAGTTCTAGGATACCCTATTCATGTAGGTCTGATCCTCTCCCTTGATAATGCATACATTGAAATGTTTTATTTGAAATAGGATATGATTTACCTTGGAAACAAGGTGCTAATCATTCTCTACTCTTTGTGGATATTCTAAGGTGATAGCTTCTTCACTGGTAGAATCCTTCATACATGGGATAACTTCCTAATTGATATGTTCAACTTGATCCCGTGAAATATCATATTTTGATGGCCCTTCAAAATATATCGGTGCTTATTTGACTAGTGTATACCCAATGCTCTGCTACTCATATTTATTAATTATCCTTGTTGATTTTAAGATATTGTGATCCATATTTTCATACTTGATTTCTTCAATCTTCCTAAAAGATGTTTATGATTTTAATGCTTCTTCTTGATCAATTTCTGATATGTCTATAGATTCAACTATGCATTGATCATGTGTAAATATGTTAAGAGTAGGTGACTCTTGTTCCTTTTTATAATATCAAGAGTATGAGACTCTTTTTTTGGATGAAGATCATCTACATTTCCATTTGGAGTAATCATCTCATGGGTAGATGTAAGTGTTCTTGGTTTATGGATTTGTTCTTATTTTTGAAAACCTTGGATGTCTTGGAAGATATCTGCCAAGTCATTGTAGTATTTTGATGATAGGGATTCTTGATCTTAACTTTGTGTGGTATTATATTTGATATGATTTTGATCACATTCATGACATGGATAAATTTCAAAGAAGGGGTTGCTTGTAAAGGATCTTGGATTTCCTCAAAATGTGGACATATGGGTGATAGCTCTTGGCTTGGATTTTTTGTATTGGGTATAAGTTTGGGATTAAGAATCTCTTGATTACCAATATGTACTACCATGACGTTGGATGATGTCAATATATCTTGGAATGAATCATTTCTAGACTTGGGTGATTGAATTTGATCATGCTTGGGATTAAATTCTTGTTGTATGTCCTCTTGCTCATTGGATGGTGTAGAGATATTGTCAATGTGATCAGTGATAGATAGCTCTTGATCATTGTTTTCAACTTTTGAGGTTGAGACATTGTCATTGTTGTCATTAGTGTTTGAATCTTGAATGACATATTCAATAGCTATTTCTCCTTGATCAATAAGGTCTTGGATGATATTTTTGAGTGTAAAACATTTTGATACATTATGACCTTTTACTCCATGGTATTTACAATAGGTATTTTCATCATACCATGGGAATTTGATGCTAGGTTTACCACTTTGTGGTAGTTTTGGAAGTGTAATAAATTTGGAATTGACTAATTGGTTTAACACACCCTCATTTTGCTCCCATAAAGGAGTGTACTCATGTTTAATAGAATGGTTTGATTGTTGTATTTGAGATGGAAAAATCTTGTTGGTTTTGAGATTGTTGATCTTGATGATGATTTTGATGATTTTAAGGTTGATATTGTTGATTGATTTGATTTTTATGTTAGAGTGATCTGATTTTGATTTTGTGACCATTGTTGTTGTTGATTCACTTGATGTTGTGGAAATAGACTTTGTTGTTGATATGAATCAATCTTTTGATGAGCGTTATGGCATTAATGTTGATATTGTGACCCCTTTTTTGGAGGGTTTCCAAAGTGTTGTTGATAAAGTGCATCATTTTTTTCTCAAGTGCATCTATGGAAATTTGATCTTGGTGTTGTTTCAACACTAATTTGTTGTTGTTGTGACTCTTGATAAGTTAGATTTTGATATGGATGAGGATTTTGATTGAAATCAACCATGTGACAAGATGCTCCAAAACCCTGATTAGGGGAATCTATAGTTGATATATCATTGACATTTGTGGCATAAGATGTCCCCATGGGTGTAGAGTGGAACCAAATTTGGGTAATTTGTGGTATGTGGTAGTGTTAATTAAAAAACATGTACAATTATTTACATAATTATACTAATTTTTTTATATTGAAGCAAGCTGAAATTACAATAAGAATAAAACTGTTTAAGAGAGAATAAAACTCTCTAAGAGAAATAAACCATTTCAACCGTCTAGCACACCTAGAAAATCTATACAAAAAAATTGTAGTAAGGTCGCTTGGTTTATATCCCTATGGGTCACTTCTGTCATTTGTAGTTTTTTGCAAGGGGCATACTAGTATTGCTCTTATTTGAGTCCATGTTTTTTCTATGTTGTGAATGTGTGGTTGTCATAAAAAAGCATCAAAATATTTGTGAAAGTTTTTTAACTCCTAACTATGTAAAAATTTGGCCCCTAACAAAGCGTAAATAAAAATGGTCTAGTCATTTTTCATGGGTACGATATCTTCTCAAGATGCACCCTTTGGAAAAATTTAGAGTAGGACGGTTATTTGAAAGTCATAATATGGATTTCCACTTAAGGATTTTTCTCTTTCCATGGATCATGAAGGATGGATATCTATTTCCATGCAGGAGATGGTAACACGGGTCTTCCGACTAGTAGGTTTTCTTTCTCTTCCTCTTGATCTAAGATGTTTGTTGCATTTCTCCACTTGTTGGGTGTTTCGTTCCTCTCAAATATGAAGGTCCTTAAAATTCTAATGATATTGATTTTTTCACCTTCAATATGTGTGAGACTTGGTTGTAGGATTGGTGCTATAAGGTTTGGTTTTTGAACAAGAGCAATAAGACACTAAATGGTCACATGGTGAAAGTGTGGGTGTTTTGATATGGTTTGTTATGAAGCTCAAGACCCTAAGGTTTGAGTGTTGTTTTGAGGTGGCACTATTTTTGGATCTCAAAATGTTGAAAGGTTTGGATTGATATATCACTTCATCTTCTAGAGGATATGTTGCAGAAAATCTTACTTGAACTATTTGTGAGTTTTAAGTAATTGTTTATATCTTAGAAGTACGAGTGAGGGAATAATATAGGTTTGTTTTTTTTTTATTCTGATTTCCAAAAGTAGGATGGAATGTGTAGAGTAGATGAAGGGCTATATGAATTATCCTGGTTTCCAATTGTTTCATTTTAACAAGGATCATGTAAGGAACTTTGATTTATTTTTCTGATTGTCAGTAGGATAGAGAAGAACTGATGTGTTTTTAGAAAAAAGTGATAGATTGTGAGAAAAATCAGCCGGATTTATCAACTATGGCCTAAAATGTGTCAAGTGATATAGTTTTTGAGAAGCAAGTCCAAGCTGGAATGTCAAGTTTGGCCTTTGTGTGTTTCTTTCAATTGAGATAATTGACTCAGTCAAAATTGAGCTTTCTTGTCAATGGCGAGTAGATTTTTGACAATTGTTCTAGTCTCTGAGAAGCAAGTGGGAGCATAAAAGGAGCAAGTGCATTGGTTTTTCATCAAGTGCATGGATTCTATCAAATGCAACTGATTTTCATCAGTGAGGTTTTTGGGACAGAGAGGAAAAAGTGGGATTTTTTCTGGCAAGTGAGAAATTTTGGATCAAGTATGCTAGAAGTAGTAGTAGAAGTGACCTCTGTATAAATTTTTTTTCTAGCTTCAGTATTTTGGCAACAATGTTGATGTTTTTCTTGTATTTTTTGGACATTTTGATCTGTTTCTAGATGTGGAAAGTGATATAACAACCTTGACTGACCCAAAAAGAATGTACTTGTGTGACCTGTATGTCTATGGCTTTAACTTATGAAATCAAGATACCCAAGCCATAGTTTCCAACACTTACTTTGAGATAATGTAGTCTAAAATTAAAGCCTAAATATTTGAAAACCTTTAAGGAGACCCTTCAAGGAGTAAAAATATAGGGCTTTTTCAATTCAACCATCATGTTTAGTGTTTATTTTTGATATGTTATTTTTAAGCTCGAGAACAATGTTTGATGTCAAAGTTTGTTTTGAATTCTTTTAGCAAGTTTTAGATAAAAAAACATTACAACCCTAGAGATAGAAACCATCCTTTTAGGTGGGCTTGCCTCATGCCTCAAAGGGATGATTTTACATGTAACTTATGGCACAGGCCTAGAGTCATACATGAGAAGTAACTTCTCATAATTAAATTTTGATGCACCACTTTCAAATAATGCTTTTTAGGTAGAAGGGTAGCTTCTAAAAAAAATAGTTCGCAGTCATGTTTTGGGGTTATGAGTTTTAGGTGTCTATACACGCAACATTTTTCTCAATTAAGAGGCCTCCCAACCCTTGGGGGCTCTTACATATCACATAGATAATGGGGAAGACTAGCGTCGATATAAAATAACCTCAACCGGTGGGTGATGAGCATTCCTCACACCCACTATAATTTATATAGTGAGAAAAAATAGAGTACCGCTTGGGTTGCCTATGAGTTCTCCAATGTGGGATGTATCTCAATAGGTAGGCCCTCTAAAGGTATCCTTTGAAAATAAAAGTGCAAAGCTCAAGAATTTTTTCACTCACCCAAGATCACCAAAAAGGTACAAGGGGAGAAGAAAAACAAGTATCTTTCCAAACACTGAATGCAAAAAATATAATTCATAGCAATTTGATTATTTTTAAGTGTCTCAAGTGGTGTTAGCCCCAAAAATGTGTCAATAAGATAGAAATGGTTATTTTTAAAAGCATCCAATGGAAATGTTCCAGATATCAATCAATGAGATAGCAAAGGTGCAAGACAAAAATTGATTTCTTCATTTTTAAGCCCAAAACTTGAGTGTTTCTAAATCAATCCTGGTCTTACTTGGTCAACAAAAGGAAATCATTTTGGTCAGCACAAAGAAATCCAAACAATCCAAGTATCAATTTGAAAGCTTAAAAACATCCATTTTAGAGCACCAATTTGAAGGTGTTTTGTTTGTAGGATTCTTTTTAAGCACCAAGTGAAAATTCTCTAACTATGAAAGCTTGGAAAGAGTTTAGTTTAGAGCACTTAAATTGAAATGTGTTGTTTGTGGGGTTCCTTTTAAGCACCAAATGAAAATCTCCTGACTTTAGAAATATTTGAAAATGATTCATTTTAGAGCACTTAAATCAAAAATGTGTTGTTTGTAGGGTTCTTTTTAAGCACCAAAATGAAGGATTTCTAACTTAAAAAGCATTAAAAATTTGAAACTCTTTGACCGTTCATCTTCCCTGTAACAAATGTGTTAGTTGTTTTTGTAAAATGATGCACCATAAATCCTACAAGATTTGCACAAGAGATGTTAGAAACTTTCCAAACACAACACATAATCAAACATTATGGTTAGACAATTGATTAAGCATCAAAAACCTACAACCTAGACCAAATTGTGAGCTAAGTTAACTTTAAGCACACCAATGGAAAATGTAACTATATAAAAAACTAAAAACCACTTACACCATTGCAAAGATCATGAAATTCAACCCCATTGAAAAACAAAGAACTAATAAATACTTCTGCATGACTAGCATATGGTTGTTTGAAGATAGGGTAAAAAAATTCTTGTTTGCTAGTCAATAGCACCCAAACAGAGCAAGTGCTAAAATCATATGCACAAAAAAATGTCAAAAGCACTAGAATCAGAGTTAAGTGCATTGGAAAAAGGGTCAAGTGCACCAGTTCCGTGAAATCAAGTGTAGAAGTTTGCTGGAAATTGTGCGTGAAGATTTTTCCAGAGCGCCTCCAAGACCTATAACTTCAAAATTTACTCATGAAATCATTAGTGTTGGGGACCAAGGTCCCACTAGGTGTGCCAAAATGTGTGAGGGGGAAAATCATGGGGCATAAAGAAGACAAATGCAAATGAAATAGAATATAATATAACTCAAAAACAATAATCTAGATCTATTCCTTCACTCATGAAATGAATTTATTAGTTATTGAAAACATAATTGAACCTATGATTATCCAAATGAATTCAAAACATAAGAGAGACTACAATCCAATGTTAGATTGTTCATATCATTACAAAGCCTCCATTGTTGCATGTGAGAAGCTTTGGTGAATAATGCTTGGGTTTGATCAAAGATGTGTTGAAGCTATGTCAATGGTGATTAGGAATATCGATAGTACTTCGTTGTGCAAATGATGTTGATTCTTCGATCTTTTTTTGTGAGGAAAGAGGTTTGTTATATATAATTTTTCATTTGAAATGGACAATCAAGATCACGTAGTAGAGTATCTTAAGTGATGGTCGAGAGGTGTTGAGGAAATAAACATGAATAATCTGTGCAAAATAGATTACACAAATTGTATGATTGAATAAATAGATTGAATAATCTGTGGGATTGGGAAATAGATTGATCAATAAGGAATTAGATTTATTAATCAAAAATAGATTGAGAAATTAGGGGAACATAATTTTCTCAATCGGGGAAGTGGTTGAGAATAATTAATTAATTGATTTAACAAATTAATTCATTTTTTGAATTGAATGTGCAAATCAAGTTTGACTTTTGTAAATAAAGTTTCATTAGTTTGATTTGATTTTTTATGATATTTTGAATAGTTTAATCAAATTTGGAGGGAAAGTGATTTAGTGACGTAATTAAATAATTGATGTTATTTAACTAATCAAGATGAAATAGCGTTAGATTAGGAATCTATTAAATAAATATAATTTATTTAATTGGTTGAAATGATAAAACATGAACTAATTAAATAATATCGTATTATTCAATTAATAGTAGAAATAGGGTATTAGGAATTTATTAAATAAGAGTAATTTATTTAATTAGTCAAAAATGATGATCAAGTGAATTAGTTAAATAATGTTGCATTATTCAATTAATAGAGGAGTTTAGGGTTTTATGATGTAATTGATGTGAAATGTAGTGGTGTTTGATGATAATTATGTTGATGATGTGAAAATTTCATTCAGTATGCATGATAGGTGTTAGGTCAATTTTACATGTCTACAATAAGTAGGAGAAGGAAAGAAAGAAAAATAAGACATCTATGGGAAGATGGCTTAGTTCAATGAAGTTGAACTCATTATTCAAAAGTGGGTTGCATCATGAGATGTTGGAAGAAACTATAACATTATATGAAAAGGAAAATGAGGAGAATAGAGCCACAATAATAGAAGAAATTATCAAATTTATTGTCACAATGGAGGAAAATATGGAGAAAATTAGGAAGAAAGTTCCTCATGTTGTGTAGAAACTCTTGTTGGAAAGAAGAAATGAATCTAAAGAAAGGGAAGAGAAGATCATATCAAATTTTGTGAAAAATTTGGATTTTCTCTATCTGATGCTAACAAGGCCACATTAGCCCAAGTAATTAATAAAGAATTCAGATAAAAAAAAAGGATCACACTTCAAATAGGAAGATATCAAGATCAAATTGAGAAAATGCAAAGGGAAATACAAGAAAATGTTACTGATATTGTATAAAAGTATTGTTGTGCCCATAGGACAACAAGCCCCATTCTGAATAGGGACCCTCTCTTTTGTTGTTTTGCTAGGTCACTTTTTTCCCTCGCCTCATTTGTGTGCCCCCTAATTTTGAGTCCTAAGTGGTCAATGAGTCCTAAGGTTATCATCTTAAGTTGACCAAGTTTTACCACCCTTGAAATATTCAGGTCTTTGGCCTTCACAAGGTCCCTTCGGCACTTTTCCCTGAGTCCTAATGATTGTCATCTTTTACTCTCTGTAGGTTCGCCCTTATGGGCCGCCCTTGGTGGGATTCCAACCTCTCTTCACTATTTGCTTGACATTTGAGTCAGTTTGATCGCCTGCTATGTGGGCCTCACATTGTTGATCATTGTCTCTTCCATTAGTTTTCCAAATGATAAACACTGAGCTACCTTCTACCTCATGAGCTCTATCATTTCTACCATCGGTTGTTTTGAAATATGCACCCACCAACCACACTTGATATCATACTGACATTTAATGTTGAAATTTATTATCAAAATTTCTATGAATAAGTGAACTGAGATATTGTTTTCACCGACATTCCCTCAGATTTTTTCAGTGATCATCTTGCTTCCACAGCCTCTATACCTTCATGATCTCATCATCATTCGATCATTGTTGCCATCAAATTCTTTTGGATTTATTTCGACTTATTCATGTAGGTTTTCTGCTGCCATCTATTTATGCATTCTTCATGACATTCTACAAAGTGGTTAAAATATTAGTGAGGAAAATTTTGAAACTTACTAAAATGATAAATTTTACACAAAAACCACATCATAGAAATTGAAAAACCTTTGAAAATTGGCCACTTTTGGCCACAGGAATCTTTGCATCATGGCCTATATTCTTAACCATGGTTGTCAAGCCCTTACAGCCTGTGGTCCCTTAATTTCCATTGTTATATTGTTCAAATGACAAACTTTTAATCGGGGCCATCACCATCGGTAGACCCATTTGTGTGGGTTGGCATGACCTCCCCATTGTCGCCTTTAAATTTAATGAAAATATTAAGTTATGGGATCTTCATGTTTCTGCAAGTCTACAAGTGCGGGTCACTTTTTCCCTTCATCATTCTCAAAATGATCGTTCCATCCTACCTTTCCACTTGGTGGGTCCCATGGGATCATTTTTTATCACCTTCAGGATTAAAACTCAACACTCAGTCAAAATCATCGCGAGGGTTGTTAACCCTTGCGGGTTCACTTTTGTGGGCCACTCAGTGTTGCTGGCTCTCTACCTCATTGTTGTTCTAAATTACCATCATACACCACCTTCTTGTGCCTCAGGTTTTTCTTGGTTTTTCGTTGCCAAGTGCACATTTATGTTGATCAACCTTTGTAGGCCATCTCCCATGAAATGTCGCCCACTATTCACCATCGTTAACAATGTCCACTCCAAATGGCAAGGCTTGCCAGTCCTCCCACCCTTTGGGCCCCACTACCTTTGTTGCCCTCCCTAATTCCCTGAAAATTGGCTAAGTATTGAGCCCGTATGGGCCGGCCCTTGCGGGCTTCCATTTATAGGTTGCCTCGTGCTATTCACTATTTCAAAATGGCCGCCTACCTTCACCCGTCTACTTTGCAAACTACATTGTGCCTGTCTCCCTTCTATCCCTTTGCGCAAGAATCACTAATTAACTTAGACAAAGGAAATTCTTCTTTGGGTGGCCATGTGCAGGCTGTCAATCCTTGACCTCCATTCCCAAATAGCAAAGCCCAACTTGCTACCCACCATGTAGAGCCCGATACCTTTTATGCTCATCGATGAGTTGTGAATAAATGATGACCTCTCCTAGGTCCCTCATGTGGACCGCTTCCTACAGGTCATCGCCCTGCCTTTGCTATTCTGAGATGTCCTCCACCCAACTACCTCCTACGAGCTCCTACCCGCAGCCTTTAGAGGGATTGAACCTTAAAGGGGGTATTTTGAAGACCATTCTTTGTACCTACAGACACTGCATTATAGGACTCCATCTATGGGTTTCTGCCTTTCCAAGGCCATTTCCAAACAACAAACCTCCAGATGGCCAAGACACCTTCTACCTCCACAACCCCTAGACTTGCATGCTAAAAAAATTGAACTATAACTATCAAAGGACCTCAGGAGAAATCAAATCCATGCATCCAAATACTTAACATCTAATGGGTCCCACTCCTATGCGAAAATATCAATGAGGGTGGTTGATTGTTGGCCATTGTGCCCTTTTTGTTGTCTTCCCACTACATCCTTCAAAATAGCCACTAGCCTAGGGAAACCTACCTCCCTAGTCCCACATTACTCTATCTGCCCAAAACAAAGGGAAAATAATGACTTTAAAGGAAACTATGATCTTTGAAGAATGAATTGCTTGATTTAACACCTATTTTGCAAGATTTCGCTAATGCTCCCCTTATTTATATATGAATATGCTTACAACATATTTTCCTATAGGATTTATGGAACCAATTGTAGGACCATCAGGGGCATCCATAGAGAAAGAAAAGGGGAAGAAATCTAATAAGGCCCCAAGAGGAAAAGAGGACAAAGATCAAATGAAATATAAGTTTTAGGAAGTGGAGTTCACTGCTAGGGTCACCAAAGAGTGGGACAAGATTATAGATACCAACCTTGGGCACATCAACATAGATGAGTTCAAACAAAGGGTCATTGTCAACCCCACTACAAAGAATACAAAAAGAATCAGGAAGAGTGGTTTGGCCAAGGAAACCAGTTTCCCACCAACTCTTGTGTCTTTGGAGTTGGTAATGGCTTATAGGGAAGCTTATCAAGAGAAGAGAAAAAATATTATGGACCAGGATGGACAATTACTAGCTAACCTCTCTGCTAAGTCCATAGTATAGACATTCCACATCCCCACCTTTGATCCTATGGAACAAGCCAGAATGAAATACGTAGAGAACATGTGGAAGGTGGACCCCTTAAAGTGCAAGAAATTGATTAACCAATATTTGTTAAAGGACAAAAGAGGAAATGCAAACAAGGTACCCCAAGAGTTGTTTAGAAGTAATCTCTATGAAGATTACCATGACTTGGTAACCTTGTTGAGCAGAGTCACAGGGATCCCTACTGCAGCCTACTTTTTTGATTGGATGTTTACTTCATTGAAGAAATTATTAGAGGAACAACCAAGTTCGACTGGCCTTGGATGATCAACAAGAACATGCATGAGCAATTTATGGTGGTGAAGAAGTCCTACCAATTCTATATGACCTCCTCTTTGGTCTACCTTTTGGTCGACACCATTCCATACAAAGGTCTATTTGTAGCACCAAACACAACTCCGATATGAGAGCCAAAATTATATGACAGATATCCATAGTTTCAGTACTGCAACTTCAAGAAGGACTACTACAAGGTGAAAGATGCATTCATTGGGAACATTATCATACTTCTCAGAGGATACTTTAAGAGAAGATTCATGCATAGGGCTCATGCATTCATCCAAAATTTTAGGTTCTTGTTTACTTACTTCCCCAAATTTACTTATATCTTAACTGAAGGCTTCAGTGAAATGCCTTACAAGCTGCCTAGATATCCAAATGACTGGATGATATTATTAGAAGTGTTGAGGCAACTACTAAATTCCCACACTCTCCTTGCTAGAAAGTACCAGGTAGATGTGTCATATCCTCTTACATTTAGGAAGGTAATGTACACTCTCTCAATTGCCTAAAGTGTCGAGTATTCTGAAAAGGAGCTTGTTGAATACAACCTAAGCCTCCACACTCCTTGGCCAAGGATGGATCCATATGGAAAATTAAAGAGATTTGTGGGGAAGGAATATTCCCACTTGCATAAAATTAAAGATTTTTTGGCTAACTGTCGAGATGATAAGGAGGTACGCATGAGAAATTATATGTGTATGATGGCATACTTTGTTAAGAGAATTAGGCTATTCTCGATGCCAAATCAGATTATTGAAGATGAAAGCACTAGTATAGATCTGAGGTTTGATGATAGCGCTAACCTATTGTTTCCCCTCATATATTGGAATGAGGAAGAGGTCAATCACCCTGAAATTCTAACAAAGCCAATTAAGCATAGGACTAGGCAATGGATTGATGCACAAATTGCTCAATTGAAGCTCCAAGGGGCTGATCTAACTTACAACGAGCTCAAAGATGATCTTGAGAATGAAATTGATAGTGGGACTGTCATTTCTAGAACTGAAGAAAATCCCAAGTCTCTACCAACCAACAGATCCTAAAAAAATAAAGGAAGTAGCAAAGCACCAACTGAAGAAAAAAGCATATTCAAGGAAGGCGTCAAAGGCTAAAACCTCAAAGAAATCCAAGAAATCGGGTGGATTCTCTGAGATTCCCACAATTCAAGAGGATCCAATGCATAAAGAAGAGGAAGAGGAAGAGGCTGAGCAACCCAAGTCACCACCTACCGCCTCTATTCCTCCTGCTACCACCACTGCCTCTTCCATTACTTCTCCTCTGGCATCTTAGGCACTAGCCACCTCCTCCCTACTCGTGGTGGACATCTCAGTTCACCTTGCCTCAACCTCACCCATTACACCTATTATCATGAGAGATTCCTCCTCTACAAAAACCTCCCCACTTTCTTCCTCATTAATGTATCCATCAATGATAGATCCCCTAGTTCCCATAGTCATGATTGCTACCCTCACTCTTCTAGAAGAATTTTCACGACATATGCAAAACATTACTACTGACTTTTCTTTGAGTGTTGATGAATCTTGTAGTGAAAGTTTCTCTAGGCCAATATTTTTTCAGTATCCCCATCCCTCCTCCAATGGAACAAACTAAAATGGAGGCTACCATGTAAATTTCAGAAGAGGTTTAAAGGAAAGAGAGGGAGGTAGCTGAAAAGGGAAAGGATGTTGAGCTCGATGATCCATTTAAAGATGACTACCATGTGCATCCTAAACATCAACACTAGGTCATTGATGACATGGTGTATGAGGAAGAAGAGGAGTCAAAATCCTTGGAAGAAGACTTCAAAGACCTCATAGCCAAATACATTATAGTGTTCTCCGACTAGGAACTTGAAGAGGAGTTTTCTCAACAACTCAAGTATGTTGGACAGGAAGCCAAGGGGCAGTCTTCTGAAGAAGAGAAGGAAACTAAAAAGGACATGGAGGTATCAACTAAGCCTCCATTAAAATAACAAGATACAGGCCTTGGAAAATAAGAAGAAGTACTTCCCAAGAGGGAAGAAGGAGAAAATAAAGGAGATGAAGCTAAAGAGGAAGATAAGCCTAAAGAAGAGGTTGAAACAAAGAAAGGTCTTAAGGCTGAACGCCATGCAAAGTTTGGGAAAGAAGAAGAAAAGATGCCCAAAGGGGAAGAAATCCTGAAGGAAAATATTGCTACCATTGATTCATAGGAAGAAAAAACCATCTTTATTAGAGACTTAGATGAAAAAGAAGAAGATAAAATAGAGAAGGAGGATTCAAACCATGAAGAATGGGAAATCCAACATGCTCAAGCAGAAGATGGTGGTCATGAATCACCAAAGGAGGGATCCCAAATTCCTGAATGGCTAGAGAAGTAGCTACAAAAGAAGACCCCTGCTCTTATGGATCTCAACAAAATACTGGAGGCTATCTTCATCTGAGCTCAAATAAGCACAAAGAAAGAGAAGAAGCTAAAGGTCAAATTACATATCATGATGGATGCATCGAGATCACAGACAATACGAATTTCCACCCCAGTGATGGATAAAGAAGAGGGAATAACCTATAACATCTCCACCATTGACGTGGGTACAACTACAAGGGAGAAAAAGATCGATCAACTCCAGGGGTCCGTAGCCATAATTTTTCACCAGATGAATAAGGAAAAGTTCTCCAAGGAGGAATCGAAAGCATAGGTGGCCAACCTCACTACTTATATACAATAATGGTCTTATGTGGAGGAATTACAAACAACATCATCAGCTGCGCCACTATTGTTGTCGAAAGAACACATAGATAAGCTTGAGAAAAGGAATAATTTTTCCAAGGCTACTAAATATTAGCTCGGATGAGTGATTTACAATGAAGATATGGGCATCGACCATGTCGTCCGCACAATGAACAAGTTTTGGGACGTGTAAAAACAACTAGAGGGCACTGGTAAAAGTTTCCAATGCTTCACTGAGCTATATAGGATTACTTATCCTAAGCTTGAAGCTATTCTTAAGATGCCTAAAAATTCATGGGAGAAGGAGCTAAGTGTGGTCAAGAATGATCAATGGTTGGTAGAGACTAGGAAAATGAGTCTGGACCATTAAAAGGAAGTCTTGGAACAGGTACTCCATGAAGTAGAGCTTGCCTTGGAGTGGGTCAAGGAATATCAGATAGATTGTGAGAAGTACTTGAAGTTCATGATCGACTATGACATGCCTCTCGCTGAGCTGGACCCCAGGAAAATAAGGCCATATTTCCATAAGAAGATGGAGAACGGGACTATAGATGCATTGATGCTAGATTTTATGGACTTTGCTGCTAGGGCCTTCATCCAATTTGAACAAATGGCTAAAGCTATCCCTAAATGATTGAAGAATTAGGAGCTAATTATGGTTCAATCAAATAAATTAACATTCCAAGTACTTCAATCTGATATAATGGAGTGGGACAAATTTGTGGAGTATGCCACTATAAAGAAAAATGAAGGAAAGCCCATTATTGATGATGAGTTCCTCACTATGTAGCTACAACAAAAGAGTAATCAGCAAGAGACAAAAGTGCTACAGTGTTAGGCACTACAAGAAAAAATAGGCTAGGAGACAGGAAATGTATTTTAAATTATCAAATGTTGGGGGTAGGTGAAACCCTAGTTTGTAGTGAATCTTGGCCACACAATGAGATTAAATCTTAGCCACTCATTTTTCATTTTGAGCACTATAAATAGGGGGTCTCCTTTCATTTTCAAGAGAGAGTTGAGTTGTTGTAAAAATATGCTACTAAACTTCTAATAGAAATTCATTGATTTTGGTGGATTCTTGAGTTTCATTCATCTTTCATGATTCTTCTCCTCTTAATTGATAGATTTGAATGGATTTACTTTGTTGTTCTATGTGTTTTACATGCTTTAGTAGTGTTATTCCTTGCATAACCACCCCATCTTTTGCCTTGGTCAAAATGGGTCCCCCTTTATGTTTTTATCCTTGGTTGGCTTTCAAACAAAGTTTGGAGTCTTTCTTTTCCAACACTTTGTTATTCTTTGGTTCATTTTGTCGAAACCGGAACCAGAACTGAATCGGGTTTTGAAACTTCTTTTAAAACTCATTATGATTCCCATCCTAATAGTCTTTCTTTTGAACTATTTGTTTTGTCTTTGTCAGAGCCGAAGTGGAAGTTAAGTCAGTATTTATTCAAAGTTTCAAAATCAAATCTCATTCCGCCTCCGCCTTACCTTTTTGGTCTTTCATTTTAAACTAGGTTTTGTATGTTAAGTTTTCTTATTTTAGTATTTAAGTTTTATTTTTGTGTTTGGTTTTGTTTTATTCTTTGTTGGCAGAGTTGGACTTGGAACGGGAACCAAGTTGGAAAGTTAAACAAAGTTTTCAAAACAGTTTTTATTCCGATTTGGCTCTCGTCGTTTCTTGGTCATTGACTTTTATTGAACACACAATAGTAATGGGCCAGTTCTTTTTGTAGTTCTGACTCCGCTCTACTGCATTTATTGCATTAATGACAGGTACCATGCATACGTGAAACTGCTAGTTTTTGCCTTAATTAGGGATTAATGTGTAGTTATCATCATTATTATTAAGAGATCAAAGAGTAAACCAGAGTTATAGTGCAACTTTTGTGCGAGTGAATCAATCAAAAGAGAGACAGTTGCTTATGGATTTCTTCAAGAAGTTAACCTATTTATTTGCATTCGAGGTAGGGTTTTCTATTTTCATTCTTCTTTTTATCATACATTTTCCATTTCTATTCTTCTTGAATTGTTGGTTTTGTGTGAATTCCTCTGTAAGTTTGTATGGTTTTGGTTTGTTTTATTTTTGTTAAAGTTTTGCTTGTTTTTGTATTTCTTTTATAGTTTTATTTCTTATCGGTTTATTTAGACACGGCCATTTTCATTTTCTAGCCGTGACCGAGTTGTGGTACCCTAATTTTTAAATGCATAGGTTAAATTCGGTTTTTACTTTAAGAAGGGTTTGGTAGATGGTTATTTTTACTTAGGAAATATATTGCACATTTAGTTTGGTTAGTTTAAATAGGGTTAGATTCATGCCCTAGTTGTTTCTAATCGAGGGTTTTTAGTTTAGGGTTTCTTGGTGCATTTCTATGTTCGTGTTTTATTTTAAATATGATGCCCTAGAAAGTACAATCACCTCTTAGTCATATGGGGATGGTCTTATCATGTTATACTTAAGCCCCTTTTCATTTTAATATGACCTAATCCTTAACCATGAAGTTATGCATTAAACTATTAAAAACACTTATGACATCATGATCATTTTAGGTAGAAGCGGGATTGGAATCAATCTAGACTTTGAACCATGTTTTCCAATAGGTTCGATTCCATTTCCATCCCATCTCTGAATCCACTTATGGTAAGAAGCCTTCTTTCAAAATAATGATGACCTAGGTAGAAGCGGAAGCGGAACCGAAACTGAATATGAAATTAGAAAATCCGAAAGAAACCAAATCAGTTTCCATTATGGTTCTAGTTCCAATAACCATGCCAGTTCTAACTTCGATCCCAATTGTTTATTATTGAAATCTCAATAAGGGTTTTCGTCCCGAGCTCGGCCGTCTTTTGAAAGAGACTATTTAGAATGTTTTTTATGTTTGGTTTCGCCTCTGAATTACATGAAGGGTAAGGTTTTAAAGCATATTTTGTGATATTTATTCAATGATCTAATTGGGGTTTTTGTTGTAGGAAAGCTAAAGGATGTCAGGCGTATCAGCAGAAGCCTCCCAAAGGAATCGACATGGAGAAACATCAAAGGCAGTAGCTAAGCCTAAGAAGATAAAGCTGGAGCATCTACCTTATACTTTGAGGTATTGTCATAGGGGTCCTATTGTCACTACAAGCAAGGTGGAATTGGATTGGTCTAATATAACCGACACCAATCTGGGCTCATACAATTTTCAAGAGTTGTATTTGGAAACATTCACTGAAGATATAACAGGGAGAACTCAAATAATTGTTGAGTCTGGTTTGGCTCATATCACCTTATTCCCTTTATCTATTCAGTGCCCGGAGTTGATTATGATAGTAGCAGGTGCTTACAATCCAACCACTAGGCAGTGTATGGATGCACAAAACAATGTTATTATTGATTTAACTCCTCAAATGTTTCAAAATATTGTTAGTGTCCCAGATCCAAAGAACCTAGTATAGTTAAAGGAGGCAAAATCTTTAAAGAAATATAGCAAATACAAGGGGGCCAATAAAGCTTACTTGAATTAAAAAATGGTTGAGAATAGAGAAGAAGTCTCTAACCAAACTCCATGATCAACCAAAGAGGACAAAATTCTACAAAGAAGTATCAGACTTGATCATGATGTTGTCTAGAGTATTTGGGAAGAGGGATGCATTTCACTTCAAGGAGTGGATGTTTCCCTTCATTCAGACCATCTTTAATGGAAAAAAATAGTTTGATTGGCCAATGGTTGTCTCTGATGCTATTCACGACCAATTAACAAGGATAAGGGAAATCGAATGCTTCTTCATGACTTCTTATGTTGTTTATGCAGCAGCTAGAGGAGGTCTTTTTCCAAGTCTAAAGAGAGTGGGGATATTGGGAGAGGCGGATGGAAAAAGGAAAGTGTGGGACCACTATGATCAGTTATCTCTACAAGTATCTGAAACACAACTTAGAAGGGTTAATGATGTCTTTCTATATGTAATCATTAACCAACTTAACGGAGATGCAAGATATAGATTGAGTCAAGAAGCTATGGTGTTTATCACAAAATGGGGATTTTGGTATATCTAATAGCAAAAGTTCACATACTTTAGGCTGGCTGGATTTGAAGGTCATCCACATTTGCTACCAAGATGTTGTAGCAATAGGATAGTTCTAATGGAATTTGTATATCAAGCTCTGGGGGTTAATGCCCCATTTGGATTGAATCAAAAAATAGGATGTCATAAGTTCCCCATGCAATTGGGTGAATATAGTTGTCAACATCTTGTGGGAGCTAAGGTAGTGTGCAGTGAGTTAATACATCTAAAACTAGGTTTGTATACAGCTCGAAAGTATTTTGACCCAAGGAAGAAAATGAATTCCTCGCTTCCTTTTGTTTTTGATAAACATTTCAATTTGTTGGAATATTTCTAGAGTGACCTTGAAGATGAGTATGACCTCAGGAAGAAGAATTATGAGAGGTTACCCGTCTCACTCATAGTAAAACTTGGGATCAAAGATCATATTCCTGACACATTAGTAGATGATGGAGTGGTATTAGATCCATCATATGAAGCATTGAATATTGGCACTAAATTATTGGATCTAGTGGATTGGGATGGTGAGGAGACCATTGACATAAAGCAAACAGGGAGGCTAGTTTTGGATAGAAGTATTCATTGGGTTGTCCTAAGAACCAAAACTCCTCAAGAACCATCTCCTAAGAAGGGGAAGGGATACAAACGAATCAAGATGAAATTTCCTTCCAAGGAGCCCTTGGAATTATTTCCTCCTGACATTGAAGAGATTGATCTTGAAGCAATGACTCAAGATGAACTGAAGACACAAGAGGGAGATGCCCAAAATGGACTAGTTTCTTCAACACCTCTATTAGGTGAGTCCTCTACTCAAGTCCCATTTACAAAGAAGCAAGATGAAGAAGTGAAAAAAGGGACTCTTCATGATATTGCTGAATCCATGAAGGGAAAAGGAGTAGAGGTAGAGATTCATGACATTGGAATGGATTCTAATGAGACTTTGTCAGAGAATGCACAAGAAAATATGCCTCTAGAGGAAGATACTGAACAGGTGTTGACAGAGGAGGATCAGTGGGCACTATTTGAAGAGGCCAAGAAGGCTATCGATGATCAAGCACACACTACAACAATAGAGAAAAAGAAGGCAATCGATGCCAAGATACATGTTGATGCCTTACCTCAACAGCAACACATAGAAGCTAACCTAAAAGCTAATGAAATAGAGAAGCAGTAGAGGAAAAAAGAGCATGAGCTCAAGGTCAAGGAAGAGAATGATAAATTGGAGTTAATACATAAAATTCATGATCTTGAGGAAGAAAAGGAAAGACATTGAAGAGAGAGAGAAGTTACTGTGGTGAAGTTGAAGCTTGCTGAAGAGGCTCATAAAGAGAAAGAGGAAGAAGAACGAGTGCAAAAATAGAAAGATGTCGAAGAATTGATCAAGAAGCAACAAAAGGAAAAGGAAGATGCAGAAAAACTTAAGGCATTAGAGGAAGAAAGAAACTAGGAGTTGGAGAAAAGAAGATTAGAAGAAGAAAGGTTGAAGAAGGAAGAAGAAGATAAGAGGATACAAGAAAAAAAGGATAGGGAGGAAGCTGAAAAGCTTGCACAGACAAGTGTGGAACAAGAACAACAAAAGATACAGGGGGTTGATTCTCAACCTCAAGTAAATGTGCAACCACCCTCTACTACTGCCTCTTCTTCTTCAACTATGATGACTGTTACTCCAGGTGCTCCCACTTGGTTAAAATTGGATCTTCAAAAGAGATCATTGACACCTTTAGAACCTCTCAATTGGGAGAATATTATGAAGGAAATTGAGAAAGAAAGGCCTAAAAAGAAGGCCAAGATCCAAAATTTCACTAGGCTCACCGACAAAGGAGAAATTATTATTGAATGTGCCATACCAATGATAGACAAGGATGTAGGAGACATGCAATTGATGGATTATCAGGTGGGCACTGTTAATTTGGGGAGACCTACCAGAGATCAACAAATGAATTTAGTTGATGTGGTAGCATCATCAACCAAGTCAAGAATTTTGAAGGATAAACAAAGGAAAGATGAGCTTAAGGATCAGTTAGATAAGTTGCATGTTTTCTTGAAAAGTGTTTCTGCTCGAGGTCACAACAGGTTGCCACTATTGAGACCCCAATTTGGTTGAGTAAGATATAAGTAGATGATTTGGTACAAGTAAGGGGCAAGGTGGAGATGTTGGATAGGTGGGTTGATAAATTGAATCAAGAAATGGGTGAAGTACTGGTCAATAGTTTTGAGGTTCATAAAATGGCGAAAGAATTAATAGAGGAAATGAATCAATATGTTAAAAAATTGGAAAAATAGGAGGAGGAGTACAAAGGATACAGTGAGAAATTGAAAGAAGTTAATAAATCTCCTAAAACTACTCTTCTAGAACAGTCAATACTTGAAGAAGATAATAATGATTTCTTGGAAAAGACTTCTTGCATACTCCAGTTTAGATCAGATTTTCTATACAAGCATAAAAATGAAGTTCAAGATTCTGTTAAGGATCTGAATTAACAGTTTGAGGAGTTGGAAGCAGTTATTGCTGTTATAGTCAATGTTGATATACTAGTAAAGGAAGGGCTACCTTTAAGCCAAATAAAGGAGAAGTGGGATGAAAGGTTTAAAGAGGTCATGCAAAGAGGAGATGATGGTGAAGACCTGTTGATAGATCAATTAATGGACATTAAAGAAGAGATAAGGGCAGCTAAGAGGGAGTTAACGAAGCTAAAATATATGAGAGGGTTTGCTGCTGTGAAGTTGGAAAGGATTAAGTTTGAAGACAACTGGGTTGATGGGCCGGAACTAGACATACTACAACTAGTCTTCTCCAGTTATGACGAGTACATTGTAGAACAAAATTTGCATGCATGGCTTTCTTCTCTTCTTTGCATGCAAGACTAGCTATTTTTGAGGTGCATGGTTTTCTCTTGTTTAATATCTTCCTTTCTTCTAGTTTAACTGAGTGATCAAAGTGGGAAAATGGTGGAACGACCTAAAATAGAGAGGACTTCATATTTTTGTATATCTATAAATACCCCTGGGGTATCATATTGTAAGGGTTGGCTAATAGAGAATAGAATTGGCCACCTAATAGTAGGAGATAGAATTTTTCATAGTTGTTATAGAGATACATTGTTACTTTATTTACAGTTGAATATAATTACAGGTTTTATGCAATATGGTGTTAGAATTAAGTTTTACTTGATAGGGTTGATGAGTTATAATCTATCTATACGCCAGTGATTGTGTTGAATCATGAGTGTTTATTATGTGATGAATGTCATTAGAAGAAACTATATTTAAGGATTATCTTGTTAGATTATCAGTGGATTGAATTTATTGAAGTTTGTTGATCTATTATCTTAGCGATGAATGAAAGTGTGTTTTTTTGGAATCTTTGAAATAATTGTGATGTTAAAATAAGCACCTTAGATGCATGCAATAGTATGGATTATTCTGTAAATTTTATGATGCTATGGTTTTCTTGATCTGTTGGAAAAAATTCATTGTTGAAGATATATGTCCGGATGCTAGATAAGTTTTGTTCATGTTTACTGATTTACCCTCTGATCTATCTTTTTCTTTTATTTTAAAACCCCCTTTCTTTATTAAGAATATCTCAATGAATAATTCATTTTTTGTATTCCTTATTACCAGCACAGGCCCCTTGAATATTATAGTTGCATGGACCGATTGAGTGACACCAGACAGTTGAGAACCAACTACCAGGACCTTGGGAGTTAGGCTACTATATGTTGTCTTTCTTTTTCAAGAGAAATAGAGTAGAAATATTTTGTTTAAATTTTGTTTGTGCCATTTTCACCATCAACAAGTAGAATGGTAGGTTCTATTCATTTATTCCAGAGAATAATGTTGTGTTGATGCCCTTCGTTGTTCATTATTTTTGTTGTTTGTTGACGATAAACAACAGTGTAAAGCTAGTCTGAACATAAATTAATTGCTACACTTAAATTTCATCTTTATTCATGTTGCATTGTGAATGAATGTTTGAAAATATATAGACCTTAGAAGATAGCAGCAGTTTCATTATCCTATTAGCTAATTTGGTTAAGTGGAACTTAGTTTTAGGAAGTTTTTCCACTATAGCATTCTCCATTATCATTGTTCATTGGTAGTTGCAAGTCTAGGAACTTCTTCCTCTCCCTTCCCTTTTGAACTTTCTTTGAAATGGAAAAGTTTAGGCATCATTGTAAAGCCAAATCTAATGATAAAAGGTGAAGTTTAGATTGTTGTTTTGGAAGTTGCAGAAACTACATATCAATTCCAACACCTTAAGAAGTCCATATAAGGAACCAATCTCCCTCCAACTTAGCATACATAAGGCTACCCTATGATTACCAAAAAATCACATGAACCAATTGAGATATTCCAAGCAAGTCATGAACTGACACCTAAGAGACCTTGGGGTAGTAATTTGTAACTTGTTTGTAGATTTCTACCTTTCAAGAGAGGTGATGCACCTATGCATTAATTGTGTTGAGAAGTGCAAAAATACTCATCAATAGAATTGGCACTAGAAGGAGGGCCAAAATAATGTTAAGTTGGATTGAATCGGTTCATTCTCCCCTAAAAGGTTTCATAGAGTATTAAGATCCACACCAAACAAAGTAGAATTCTAAGAGCTACCACCCCCCACCAAGGCTAGAAGAGATAAAAGAGGGAAAGAATCCACCTCCAGCACATCCGACCAACCCTCTCCACCTCCATCCTCATCTCTCCTTCCACCCATTCACCCTCACCTTCTCCTTCACACTTGGTAGCACATTTCTCTTCTCAACCACTCCAAATTACCTTCGAGGCTGCCCTCTTGCATAGCCAAGGTGTTGCCTTCCAACCCAATGAACCTCCTTTTCTGGCCATTGTACTAGTAGTTTTTGCTGCCTCTTTGCAACCTAAAATCAATATAGTGCACCCTCCTCCACCTTCACCTCCCATGGTGTGGTTTGGAAATAATTTATCTCCTTTGTCCTTCAATGTCTACCATGATATGCCAAAGAACCCAGAGGGCTTTTGCACCAAGTTTAATCCTCATAATCCGCAGAGGACAACAAAAGAGGACATCAAGATATTTCAAAAAAATTTGAAAGATATGTAGATTCAACAAGAAGATGTGGCTTGCAAGCTCTTCCTTTACTCTTTGGGGAAGGAGGCCTTCTACCGGTACATTCACCTACCAACATGATCCATAACCACCTAGGATCTATTGAAGAATGCCTTCCTATAGAAATTTAAAGTCCAAGTTAGGCCTTCCGAGTTGTATCAATAGTTCATGGCCATCTAAAGGGGAATAAATGAGTCGATCAACTCTTTTAATGATAGATTTCACTGAGTATACATGAGACTATAGATGCCTTATGTGGTTGATGATCCATCTACCTGATTAGTATACTATCAACTTTGGACAATCCACTTCCACCTTGGTGAAAAGGATGAACCTATCACTGGCCCTGTTGGTCGAGGCCTATGTAGAAGTAGTTAAAGCCAATACAAATTTGGGGTAGCACATTGCTGGTTCACTGCCATCTTTGTGGCCAATTACTCATCCACATTAGATCCAAGGGATTACCCAAGCTTTAACACAATAGACACCCTTGATGAATCAAATTTTGCAACTCGTGATGGTGCCCCACCCCAGATAGCCATTGAATCAGATGCCTCCCATGTCTCAATAATTTCAGAAATAATAGCATCAAGTTTATGCTCAGCCTCCCCACGTGCCCGCATACCTCCAAAATTATGAATTTCCACCCGCTCAACAAAATCAACCAGAGGTGTAGCCAGTCTTCCTTCAGAATTCAGCTTCACAACTGAGTAATGCAGAGAAGGATCAGATAGATGAGCTGACCAAAAATGATTAGGAAGATGTCAACTAAAATGACACACTTAAGGAATTAGAACAACCAGCTATAGGCTTCCCAAAGAAGCATCCAAACCAACTTCAACAACCATGATATAGGTACTTCTTCTAGCTAGAGTAATGAAAGAAATCAGAGTTCAAGGCAAAACTTTGACAAAATGCCTTCTCGGAAACAAAATATAATGTGGAAAATGAGGCAAAATAATGGTGGCATTCCCATGCCTATTAACCAGCCAAGTAAAAGTGACAAGACCACAAGTGGGGTATATTTGGTCGAGGCTTCCTTATCCGGTTGGTTTGGCATTCACAAGACAAGTCGACATTTCGAGTTGGATTGTCTAGAGTTCCAGACAATCACTAAGATCTTCTAGATATAAGTCTAGAATGTTGTCAATAGCTTTGGATGTAGGGACATTGTTCTATTTGAACCATATGACTCCTCGATGTTGGTGGTCAATCGAGCTCATTTCCCCAAGGGTGAGAGAAATGTACCTGAGAAGGAGATTTCTTCCCCAAATGAGGAAAAGATAGAAGAGGTAAGTGTCAAAATCCCCTTGTCTTGGCACTTAAATTCAATAGATAATGGTCCAATAGATGAGGAAGAGCCTAGAGAGGATGAGGTTCAGATGTTTCACCGAAGGGTAACCCCATATGACCTGAGGAATAGACAAGTAGGTAGCCCTTTCACAACCTACACCCCACCTAATAACTTTAGCAATCCTCCTGACCTAAATGCTAGTAATAACCTGGGCTATCCACATGTACCCACTCGGTACTTCAACAAGAATAGGTAGCAAGGTCAAAACCAAAACTAGTCTATTGGCTCCTCCCAAAGCACCCCTTTCAAAGATAAAAATGAACAGATGTGGGAGTACATAGCAGAGGAATTTAAGAAGGTCAAATTGAGTTTGTCTACCTTTAGAGTTGATCAAAGCCCCAACAGTTAGGAATTCCTTTCTTAGTATGATCAATGGGACTCCTTCATCCAAATCAGCCTAGGAAGTACTCAACAAGAGAGTCTCCTTTGATGATTCCCAAAATGATTCTATTGTCCGACAAATCTTTAGCAAGAGGGCAGAATCACCTTCAAATCACCAAGCAAACAAACAACCTACCAAGGAACCAGATCAAACTCGAACCCAAAACAAGGGAAATGATAAAGATAAGGGTCAAGTAGCACAATTTGACATTTTTGGAGAGCTATTTCAAGAAAAGGTAGACAATCCTCCCTTTCTCACCACCATCAAGATATTTGGGAAAAATCTATAAACATTTTTTCTTGATTCAGGGGCTTCTACCAATGTCATGCCCTTGGAAATTTCCAAATCTTTGGGAATAGTTCCAACTCCCTCCTGATGGAAGGTGACAAAACTAGATAAGACAAAGATCAGCATAGTTGGTGAAATTAATAGAACACCTACGTAGATTTCTATTGATCCAAGGATACAACAGATAATTGACATTCAAGTTGTTGATATCCCTAACACTTATGGCATTATTTTAGGAATGGATTTCACATGGTAATTGAATGGATATGTTGTCACTGATTACTCTCACCCGTGGTTGCCATGGAAAGGGCTGCCAAATTAGATCCATAAAGATAGAGAACCACACATGAAATTCATTATTACAGAGCACAAAAACATGAATGAGGTGTTGTTTGTTGAAACTAAACTAGGGAATTACTGCCTCATGGTGTATCTAGATGAACAAGAGTTCTATGAAGAAGGAGTGGTTGAAGAGGTCATTATTGTATTATGCAATTCACTTGTTGGCTTGAACTATATGCTCTAGAGCACATAGATATTGATTGAGTCAGATGATGAACACTCATATGAAGATGGTAGTCTTGGACTACTAGACGGCTTCCAAGATTTCATGGAGAAATGTGTGCAAGACTAGCTCAGTTTAGGTACAAGAATGGATTCTCTAGAACTCTTGTTGCCTAGTCGGTGCAAGGTACATAATGTTTTCCACTCTAAACTCGAATTTTGCTTGTGCCAAACAAAAATTGAGCATATCTAAGGACAGGCTACCACAAAAGGGGAACCTCAAGTGGTATAGTTAGATCAAGGCCACATTGAACCCATGTAACCTCCCAAAGTTGCTAAGGTGAATGCACCGCCAACTGAAAAAATGAACTGTATGGATTCCAAGACCGAGAATTCCTCTAGGTTTTGGACACTTTACTTTGATGAGTCTAAGTCCAAACAGGGAGCTAAAGCCAGTTTTGAATTGATCATCCCTATAAGTAAGGCTTAATTTTGTTCTCACAAACTTCAATTCTATTTCACAAATAATGTGGAAGAGTATGAGGCTTTGGTTTGTGGTCTTCTAATGGTGTTGAGGAAAAGGGTTACAAGGTTACAAGTCTTTGGTGACTCAGAGTTAGTCATGAAACAAGTAAGAAATGTTTATTCCTGCTATGATAGAAGGCTAACTAATTATAGACATAGGGTATGGGATCTCTTAGAAAGCCTAGATGCATTTAATATTCAATTGATCCCCCACTCCCAAAATCATATCTCCAATGCCTTGGCTCAAGCAACCAACATCCTCCAACCTCTATCATTGTATGACCTCAAAATTTTCACTATTGAGATCACTCCACCCATTTGTGTCAGACAACGTTGCCAAATTTCAAGTGTTCAATGATGATAAACACATCTTAGACTTCATCACTAGCTTCAATGTATTTGCAACTCCTATAATTGATGAGATTGAGCTCAAATAGGCCGAGTTAGATATAGAGGGGGTCATTAAACTCAAGACCAATACTATTCCTAATGGTATGGTCCAACTTGAGCATATATTTGACTTCGATCATATCAGAGATAAGGATCAGCAAGCAAAGAAGGATTCTATTAGCAATCAATGTGACACCCATAACCTTAGAACAACCAAGGAAGTTAAGAATGTGTTCATTGGTAAGGTGTGTAAACCATAATAGAAAAATGGGAGTGTTGATGCTCTATGAAAGTATCATGACGTAGTTTCTTGGAGTTATGAGGATTTGAAGACATATGACACATCGTTCATCACACACACCATTTCACTTAAGCTGGATGTAAGACCATTTCAATAGCGACAATTCCCTATCAATGCATTATTGGAACCTATTATTTACAAAGGAAAAAAGTTGATATCTACAAGAATTATTATTACAGTCAGACACTCCACATGGGTGGTGAATCTAGTTCCAGTTAGAAAGAAGAATGGTGAAATCAAATTGTGCGTAGATTTTCGCAACTTGAATAGATATTTAGTGAAAGACAATTACTTGATGCCCTCATTGGATGAGGTACTTTAGATAGTCAATGGTTCTCAAATGATGTTCTTCTTGGATGGATATTCATGGTATAACTAGGTGATGGTACAATGTGAAGATAGACATAAAACAACATTCACCACCAAATGGGGAACCTTTTCATATAGGAGAATGTTTTTTGGGCTAATTAACATAGGCACCACCTTCCAGTGTGTGATTGGCATCGCCTTCAAGGACATAATTGGTAAGTGCATTATAATTTATATGGATGATATGACAATGTTTTTAAAGAATAGGGGAGACCACGTCTCTGATCTATGTAAAGTCTTTAAGAGATGTAGAGACTTTGGCATATCTTTCAATCCAAAGAAGTGCATCTTTAGGGTTACTGAGGGAAAGTTTCTAGGGAATTTCCTCTCAATAAAAGGGATATCCATAGACCTTGAATGCATTCAGGACATAATGAAGATTTAGCTGCCAAGTAGCAAGAAAGAATTGAAATCTTTCTTTGGAAAGATAAATTTCATTAGGAAATTCATCACGGGATTTGCCAAGATAGTTAAGCCACTTAATGCCATGCTGAAGAAAGACACCAAATTTGAATGGACACTAGAGGTGAAGTAAGCCTTCGAGGAAATCAAGAAATAAATTATTGACGCACCCGTGTCGGTCAGTCTTGATTATCTGAAGTCATTCTACATTTACTCATTTGCTTCAAACCATTCTTGTGCCATTATTTTGACTCAGAAAGATGACGAAGGGAATGAGCATCCAATCATCTTCATGAGTGTTTCATTGAAAGACGTTGAGCTCAAGTACCACAATGTGGAAAATCAAGCATATGCTTTGGTTAGAGGAGTCAATAAATTCCACCACTACATTTTGTGTAATAAGTGGTTTGCCATAGTGCCTGACCTGGCAGTGAAGACATTATTAATACAAAATGAGTTAGGAGAAAGAAGAGAAAAGTGGGTTAGCTTGCTGCATGAATATGACATGGAGATTCAACCCATGAAATTAGCAAGAGGGCAAGCCCTTACCTGAATGCTAGATGAAATAATAATTGAAGTAGGCCCTTAGCTTACTGTCCAGCAGTCCCAACTTGATGATGTCTCCCCTGGAGAATGGTATGATGATATCATCTACTATTTGTTGCATAACAAGCACCTACCTTGCTTGCAGGGAGTCAAAAAGTGTGCCCTTAGGCTAAACAGAAGAAACTACATGTTGCAAGGTTCCATTTTGTATAAATAGAATCAGGAAGGGATCTACCTTAGATGTCTGGGCAAGGAAGAAGCAATGTAGGTAATGAAGGGATTTCATGATAAATTTGGCACTAGTCATGGATCTAATCCTTCAACCGCTCATCAAATCCTACGAGTTGGGTACTATTTCCTGATGGTGTTCAAAGATGCGCATCATCATGTTCAAACCTTCCATGTCTACCAAACTACTTCTATCAAATAAAGAAATTTTGCTCTTCTGCTCCAACTAGTCTTGGAAGTAAGGTCGTTTTCCCAATGGGGCCTCAATTTCATTGTTCAAGTAAGCCTTCCCTCCTCTATAGGCCACAAGTACATTCTAACCACCTCTGATTATTGTACTAGATGGACTCAAGCAATTGCATGTAGGCAATGTACCATGGAGGTAGTTATTAACTTTCTTGAAAGTTTTATTCTAAATCATTTTGGTTGCCCATATGCCCTTATTTGTGATAATGGCCCTACCTTTTCCTCACTAAAATTTTCTCATTGGGCCTTTGATTATGGAATTCATCTCAAATTTTCATCAAATTACTAGACCCTCAAGGCAATGGCCTAGTTGAATCCACAAACAAGAACCTGATCATTGTGATTAAGAAGTTGCTTGATAAGAACCCCAAAGATTGGCACACCTAGTTGTGTTTTTCCCTTTGGATAGATCACACTCACCATAAGGCTTCCTTGGGTGATTCCCCATTCCACCTGGTCTATGGAATGGAACCCATCTTTCCCATCCACCTAAAGATTCCCACCCTCCAATTTATCAACACTTATTATGAGGAGGGAGACCACAGAGAAACCCACCTAGCTGAATTGTTACATTTGGAAGAAGTCTTTGATAGAGCACTTGAAAATTTCACCAAACATCAGGGCATAGTCAAGAGGTGGTTTGATCATCGAGCCAAATTCAAGGCCTTCAAAATCATTGATGTGGTCCTATGTTGGGACAAGGCCCATGAAAAGAAAGGGGGACATGAAAAATTAGACAAGCTCTGGCTTGACCCCTTTTAGATTTCAAATATTTTAGGAGATAATTCCTTTTGCCTTAAGACACTAACTGGAGAGGATGTCCCATTGCTGGTCAATGGGTACCATCTCAAGCATTATTTCCTTGCTTGAGCTTTCAAATCTCACATTTGTAAGTAATTGTATATAGGTTAGTCTAGGTTTCCTTTTTGCTGCATTGTTTCACCTTGATTTTGCTCATTTTTTGGTCATTGTGTCTTGTTGAGAGTGTCCTTGTTCTTACTGTGGTGGTCGTGCTTGGTCTGATGAATGTTTCACTTTTCTTCCTATTCTTTGTGTTTCTTGGATAAATTTTCACTCCCAACTATTGGTCTCTAATCGCTTCCGCGAAGATGGTTTCCTTACTTGAACTTTGAATTGACCTAAGAAGGGACCCTTATTTGAATCCTTTTGCACTTGTCTCAGTTCATGCATGAAAATACACTTTAATTGTTTCCAAGGAGTTGTACAATAGCTGCTAAGAGGGCTTCAACAAGTGAAAAATCTTAGGTCTTCTCCAATAACCACTATGATTCCAAACCCACCATGAGCCTCAATGCATACACATATGAGCAAGAAAAGAAGAAAGTACCTAAAAGAAAAATATCAAGAAAATAAAAATGAGGAAAGTCAAAATATGCAACTCTGTGGGTGTACGAATAGCTCTATCAGGGCTATGGTCCCCCGGCTGGTAATAGAGCAATGTTCATGGTATCACAATGATAACTCTATTGAGGCTATAAATGCCTGACTGGTAGTGGAGGAATGCCCAAGTTACTTGTAGGATTAGGCAACCTATGTAGCTTGCCTTCACCTGATCAAAAAATATTTGCATGGTATTCAAGGAAAGCGAATGAATCCACTATGCACACACTTCCAAGATATTCCTACATAGTGATTCAACTAAGGATCCCATCCCCCTTTGACCTCCTAGTTCATCTATGGAAACTAGCTTTTGGTCCACAAAACCGGAGATTCTAGGTTCTGAATGAATATTTATCCTTGGAATGATCAAGAGCATTCCCCAATGGAGTTGTAATTTGTTGTTCCTATAACACAACAAGCCCCATTCTGAATGAAGACCCTCTCTTTCATTGTTTTTCCAGGTCATTTGTTTCCCTCACCTCATTTTGTGTGCCCCCTAGTTTTGAGTCCTAAGGTTATCATCTTATGTTGACCAAGTTTTACCACCCTTGAAATATTCAAGTATTTGGCCTTCACGGAGTCCCTTTGGTAGTTTTACCTGAGTCCTAAGGATTTCTTTCTTTTACACCTTGCACATCCACCCTTGTGGGCCACCCTTGGAAAGATTCTGATATCTCTCCATTGTTCGCTCGGTGGCTGAGTTTTTTCGACTACCCATTATGTGAGCCATGCATTGTTGATCGTTGTCTCTTTTGTCAACCACCAAATAGTAAACATTGAGCTTCCTTTCGCCTCGCGGGCTTCATTGTTCCCACCGTCAGTTGTTTTGAAATATGCACCCACCAACAATGAATACTATTGTACCAATATTTAATGCTAGCATTTATTGTTAGAATTTCTATAAATAGGTGAAATGAGATGTCATTCTCACCAACATTCCCTTTGATTTTTCCAGTGCTCATCCTTCTTCCACTACCTCCCCACCCACATGATCTCGTTATTCATATTCTTAGGGATTTCTTGCAGGTTATTCAGGTAGGTTTTTCATCGCCATCTATTCATGTGTTCTTCATGAAATTCTACAAAGTGGTTAAAATATTTGAGGAAAACTATGAAACTTACTAAAACGATGAATTTCACGCCAAACCTATGTCATAGAAATTGAAAAACCATTAAAAATTGATTGTTTTTTCCCACACAGAACTTTGTGTCATGGCCTTAATTCTTAACCAAGGTAGTCAAGTCCTTGTGGCCCATGGGCCCTTCGTTTCCATTGCTATAGTCTTTGAATGACAAAATTTTAATTGTGGCCATCACCATCGGCAGAGATATTCATGCGGGTTGGCGCCACCTCCCCGTTGATGCCTTTAAATTTAACAAAAATCTTAAGTTGCAAGATCTTCAAACTTCTACGGATCTATGAGTGTAGGTTTTTTCTTGCGGGTCACTTTTTCCCTTTGTTGTTCTCAAAATGGTCGTTCCACCTTGCCCTTCCACTTGATGGGTCCCACGGGATCATTTTCTGTCACCTTCAGGATTAAAAATCAACACTTAGTCAAAATCATCTTGAGGAATGTTAACCCTTGTAGGTCTACTTTCGTGGGAAGCTCAATGTCACTAGATCTCTACCTTGCCACCATTCTAAATCGCCATCATATATTGCCTTCTTGCACCTCAAGTTTCCCTTGGCTATTCGCCACCAAGTGTTGATTTATGCTGATACAACCTTTGTAAGCTATTTCTCATGAACTGCCACTTGTTGTTCATCACTTTTAACAACATCCAATCCAAATAGCGAGGCTTTCCCATCCTCTTGCACTTTGGGCCCTACTACTATCGTTATCATCTTGAATTCCCCAAAAATTGGCTAATTATTGAGCCCTTGTGGGTTGTCGTTTACATGTTGCCCCGTGTTGTTCGTTGTTTCAAAATGGTTGCCTGTCTTCCCCTGTCCACTTTGTGGACTTTGGTTTGAATGTCTTGCTTCTATCCCTTCATGTAAGAATCACTAATTAAGTTATCCAATGGAAATTATTCTATGGGTGGCTGTGTGCGGGACGTCGATCCTTGACCTCTATTCCCAAACAATTAAGCCCAACCTACCACTTGCCATACAGAGCCTAATACCATTTCCACTCATTGGTGAGTTACAAAGAAATGATGACCTCTCAGAGGTCCCTCCTATGGACCACTTCCTATGGGCCATCGCCTCACCTTCGCCATTTTAGGATGACGTCCACCTAGCTACCTCTTGCGGGCTCCTACCTGCACCCTTTGGAGGGCTTGAACCTTCAAGGGGGTGTTTTAACAACAGTCCTCCCTTCCTGCAGACCCCGGTTAACAAGACTCCATCTTCAAGTTGTTTCCTTTTCAAGGATGTTTCCAAATGGTAGACCTCCAAATGGCCAAGACACCTTCTACCTTTGCAGCCCCTAGACCCGCATGCTAAAACAATTAAACTATAACTGCCAAAGGACCTCAGGAGCGATCAAATCCACACATCCAAAGACTTAACATCTAATGGGTCCCACTCCTATGTGGAAATATCAATGTGGGTGACCGATAGTGAGTCTTCATGCCCTCTTCACCATTTTCTTGGTGCCTCCTCCAAAACAACCACTAGCCTAGCAAAACCTGCATCCCTGAGTCCGCATTACTTTGTCCGCCCAAACAAAGGGAATAAAATGACTTTAAAGGAATATTATGATCTTTGAAGAATGAATTTCATGATCTAACACCTATTTTGTAGGATTTCGCTAATGCTCCCCTTATTTATCTATGAATATCCTTACTGCACCTTTCCCTATAGGATTTATGGAACCAACTACAAGACCATCAAGGGCATCCATAGAGTAAGAAAAGGGGAAGAAATCTAATAAGGCCCCAATAGGAAAAGAGGACAAAGATCAAATGAAATATCAGTTTCAAGGAGTGGAGGTCACCTCTAGGGTCACCATAGAGTGGGAAAAGATTATAGATAGCAACCAACATAGATGAGTTCAGATAAAGGGTCATTGTCAACCCCACTACAAAGATTGCAAAAATAATTAGGAAGAGTGATTTGGCCAAGGCAGCCGGGTTTCCAACTAGCTCTTGTGGCTCCAAAGTTGGTAATGGCTTGCAAGGAAGATTATCAAGAGAAGACCAAAAATATTGTGGACCAAGATAGCAAAGCACTAATTGACCTCTTTGCTAAGTCCATAACACAGACATTTTGTATCCCCACCTTTGATCCTATGGAACATTCCACAATGGAATAAATAAAGAACATGTGGAAGGTGGACCCCTTAAATTTCAAGAAATTGATTTACCAATATTGGTTAAAGGACAAAAGGGTCAGCACAAAAAAGGTACCCCAAGAGTTTTTTAGAAGTGATTTCTATGAAGATTACCATGACTTGGTAACCTTACTAAGCAGAGTCATGGGAATCCCTAATGCAACCTACTTCTTCGATTGGATGTTTTACTTCATTGAAGAAATTATCAGAGGAACAACCAAGTTTGAGTGGGCTTGGATGATCAGCAAGAACTTGCATGAGCAATTCATGGAGGTGAAGAATTCCCATGAATTCTATATGACCTCCTATTTGTCCTACCTTTTGGCTAACACCATTCCATACAAAAGTCTATTTGTAGCACCAAACACAACTTCAAGATGAGAGTTGAAAGTATATGATAGATATCCACAAATTCAAGAAGGACTACTACAAGGTGAACAATGCATTCATCAGGCACATTATCAAAATTCTCAGAGGAGACTTCAAGAGAAGGGTCACACAAAACTCCTATGCATTCATCCAAAGGTTCGAGTTCTTGTTTTATTCAGTTTCCAAAATTTACTTATATTCGAACTGAAGGCTTGAATGAAAGGCCTAACAAGTTGCCTAGATATCCAAATGACCAGATTATATCAGAAGTGTCGAGGTAGCTTCTAAATTCCCACACTCTTCTTGTTGGAAAGCATCGATAAATAGTGCCATATCATATTACGTTCAAGAAAGGAATGCATGCTCTCCTGGTTGACCAAAGTGTCGCGTATTTTGAAAAGGAACTCTTTGAATACAACCTAAGCCTCCACACTCCTCGACCAAGGATGGATCCTTATGGAAAATTAAAGAGATTCATGGGGAAGGAATATGCCCACTTGCATAACATTGACTATTTTTGGACTAACTTATGAGATGATAAGGAGGTACGCATGAGGCATTATATGCATATGACGACATAATTTTTTAAGACAATTAGGCTATTCCTAGTGCTGGATCAAATTATTGAAGATGAAAGCACCATTATAGATATGAGGTTTGATGTTGTCACTAACTTGTCATTGCCCCTCATAGACTAGAGTGAGGAAGAGGTCAACAACCTCGACATTCTAACAAATCCAATAGATCATAGGACCAAGAAAAAAAATGATGCACAAATTTCTCAATTAAAGCTTCAAGGGGCTGATCTAACTTATGGCGAGCTCGAAGATGAGATCAAGAGTGAAACTAATAGTAGGACTATCACTGTTGCAACTAAAGAAACTCCCAAGTCTCCTCCAACCACTAGATCCCAAAAATTAAAGGAAGTAGTAGAGCACCAACCGAAGCACAAAGTATATTCAAGGAAGGCATCAAAGGCTAAGACCTCAAAGAAAGCCAAGAAATTGGGAAAATTCTCTTAGATGCCCACAATTCAAGAAGATCCAATGCATGAAAGAGAAGAAGAGGAAGAGGCTAAGCAACCCAAGTCACCACCATACCTCCTCTATTCTTGCTACTACCACCACTAACACAACCATTACTCCTCCTCCAACATCTCATATGCTAGCCGCCTCCTCCTCGCCCGTGGTGGACATCTCGGTTCACCTTGCCTCCACCTCGCTTGTTGCACCTATTATGGTGAGAGATTCCTCCTCTGCAAAAACCTCCCCACTTTATGCATCCTTGATGTCTCCATCAATGACAATTACCCTAGTTCCCACAATGACGATACCTTTCCTCACTCCTCTAGAAGCATTTTCCTGACATATGAAAACCATTCCTACAAAGATTTCTAGAGTTTTGATGAATCTCATAGTGAAAGTTTCTCTAGCCCAAGACATTGTCAATCTCCACATCCTTCCTCCAATGGAACCACCCAAAATGGAGGCTACCATGAAAATTTTAGAAGAGGTTGAAAATGGAAAGTATGTTGAGCTCAATGATCCATTTAAAGATGACTACCATGTGCATCCTAAACATCAACACTTGGTCATTGACAAGGTGTTGTATGAGGAAGAAGAGGATTCACATTATTTGAAAGAAGATGTTGAAGACCTCAGAGCCAAATATGTTATAGACTCCTTCGACTAGGAACTTGAAGAGGAGTTATGTCAACAACTCAAGGATCTCGAAGAGGAAGCCTAGGGGTAGTATTTCAAAGAAGATAATGAAACTAAAAAGGACATGGAGGTATCTACCGAGCCTCCATCAAAATAACAAGATACAGGCCTTGGCCAGCAACGAGAAGTACCTCCCGAGAGGGAAGAAGGAGAAAATAAAGGAGATGAAACTAAAGAGGAAGATAAGCCTAAAGAAGAGGCTAAAAAAAAAGAAAGTTCCTAAGGCTGAACATCATGCAAATTTTAGGCAATAAGAAGAAAAGATGCCCAAAGGGGAAGAAAGCCTCAAGGAAAATATTGTTACCACTAAGTCACAAGAAGAAAAGGTTATCTTTATCAAAGACTTAGATGAAGAAGAAGAAGAAGAGAAAATAAAGGAGGCTTCAAACCATGAAGAACGGGAAATCCAACATGCTCATGGAGAAGAGGGTGGTCATGAATCACCAAAGGAGGGATACCAAATGCTTGAATGGCTGGAGAAGCTACAAAAGAAGACCCCTACTTCTATGAATCCAAAGGAAAGAGTGGAGGCTATCTTGGCTTGAGCTCAAATAAACATAAATAAAGAGAAGAAGTTGAAGGTCATATCACATATCACGATGGATGCATAGAGATCCCAAACAGTAAAAATTGCCACCTTGGTGATGGATAAAGATGAGGGGATGACCTATAACATCTCCACCATTGACCTTGGTATGGATAAAAGGGAGAAAAATATTGATCAACTCTAGGGGTCCATAGCCAAAATTGTTCACCAAATGAATAAAGTCCAATCCTCCAAGGAGGAATTGAAAGAATAGGTGGCAAACCTTGCTGCTTACATACAACAATGGTCTTCTATGGAGGAATTACTAACAACTTCATCAACCCCGCCACATCCAAGGACCACATAGACAAGTTGTAGAAAAGGAAGAATTGAACCAAGGCTACTGAAGATTGGCTCTAGTGAGTGATTTACAATAGAAATATGGGCATCGACCATGCTATCCACACAATGAACAAGTTCTGGGATGTGCAAAAACAACTAGAGGGAACTGAGAAAAAATTTCAATGCTTCACTAAGCTATATAGGATTACTTATCCTAAGCTCAAAGCTATTCTTAAGATGCCCAAAAATTCACAGGCGAAGGAGTTAGGTATGGTCAAGAATGATCAATGGTTGGCCAAGACTTGGAAAATGATTCTAGACCATAGGAAGGAAGTCATAGAACAAGTACTCCATGAAGTAGAGCTTGACTTGGAGTGGGTCAAGGAACATTAGACAGATTGTGAGGAGTACCTAAAGCTCATGACCAATTATGACATGCCTCCCATCGAGTTGGACCCAAGGAAAATAATGCCATAATTCCATAAGAAGATGGAGAATAGGAGTGCAAATGCATTGATGCTAGATTTTATGGAATTTTCTACTAGGGCCTTTGTCTAGTTTGAAAAAATGGCTAAAGCTACACCCAAATTCCTAAAGAATTTGGATCTAATTATGGGCCAGTCAAAGAAATTAACATTCCAAGTACTTCAATCTGATATAATGGAGTGGGAAAAACTCCGAACGTTTATAATCAAATTCATGGAGTATGCCACTATAAAGAAAAATGAGGGAAAGCTTGTTTTTGATGATGAGTTCCTCAATATGTAGCTACAACAAAAGATAAATCAACAAGAGACAAAAGTACTACAATGTTGGGCAATAGAAGATAAAATAGGCTAGGAGACAAGAAATGTATTTTAAATTATAAAATATTGGGGGTAGGTGAAACCATAGTTTGTAGTGAATCTTGGCCACATAATGAGATTAAATCTTGGCCACTCATTTTTATTTTTATCACTATAAATAGGGGGTCTCCTCTCATTTTCAAGAGAGAGTTGAGTTGTTGTAAGGACATGTTGCTGAAATTCTAATTTAAACTCATTGATTTTGGTCGATTCTTGAGTTTTATTCATCTTTCATGATTCGTCTCCTCTTAATTGATAGATTTGAATAGATTTACTTTGTTGTTCTATGTGTTTTACATGTTTTAGTAGACTGGTAGATTCTATTCATTGATGCTAAATAATATTGTTGTGTTGATGCCCTTCCTTGTTCATGCTTTTTGTTGTTTGTCGATGATAAACAATAGTGTAAAGCTAGTATGAACATAAATTAATTGCTGCACTTAAATTTCATCTTTATTCATGTTTCATTGTGAATGAATGGTTGAAAATGTGTAGACATTAGAAGATAACACTGGTTTCATGAAACTGTTAGCTGATTTGGTTAAGTGGAACTTAGTTTTAGGAAGCTTGTCCACTTTAGAATTCTCCATTATCACTATTCATTAGTAGTTGTAGGTCTAGGAACTTATTCCTCTCCCTTCCCTTTTGACCTTTCTTTGAAATAGTAATTTAGGAAAAGTTTAGGCATCATTGTAAAGCCAAATTTGATGATAAAAGGTGAATTTTATATTATTGTTTTGGAACTTGTAGCAATTGCATATCAATTCGAACACCTTAAGAACTCCATCTAAGGAACCAATATCCCTCCAACTTAGCATGTGTAATTTTTCCTTGTGATTACCAACAAATCACATGAACCAATTGAGACATTCCAAGCAAGTCATGAACTGACACCCGACAAACTTTGGGGTAGTAATTTGTAACTTGTTTGTATATTTCTACCTTTCAAGAGAGGTGATGCACCTATGAATTACCTGTGTTGAGAAGTGCAAAAACACCCATCAACAAGTATGACATGATTCACATTTCCTATACTAGAAAGGTACAAGATTTGGTAGATGAAAACATAAGTGCTACTGATATAGAAGAAAATATAGAAAATATTCCTCCAGATATAGATGGACCAATACAAGAGATTAGTTAGGATGAGAATATTGTTGAGGAGAAAATAAAGTATGATACCCATTTTCCTATGGAAACTCAGGAGACTATAGATCAAGAGCATCCAGAGACATATGTTCCTCTAGTAGATACAAAATAGAACACTGATGAAGGTGAGATGCATGGTATATTTAATGAGAAAAGGCATGAGGATGAAAATAATTGGGAAGGAGAGAATGATGGTGAAAATGAAGGAGAAGGAGATAAAAATGAAGATAATAAGCAACAAAATAAGGAAAAGGATGAAGGAGATGAAGACAAAGATAAAGATAAGATATTTGGTGAAGAAGAAGAAAAAGTAGAAAAAGAAGAAGAAGTTTCTAACACTAGAAAGAATGAATAAGCAAATAAATTTGAGGATTTACCAAATCCCTCTAGTGAATCCTCCTCCAGTAATCGTCTAGAAGGTTTGTTGTCTAAAAACTTAAAGCTTTAACTAGTCATTTCTTGTCAATTGTTGTAGTTTCCCATGTAGCAGGGAATTTTTGATTTAGATAAGATGCTTCCTATACATAAATTGTAGCTATGCTATGTGTTTAATTCATCTGCAAGAAAAGAAATCATTGAAACATATCAAAAGAGTAGTTAATTAATAGATGAATCTGTAAAAGAATTATAGGAGATCATTCTAGGAACTAATGCTTGTAGAGGAGAATGTCTCAAACTTACTTTCTTAGAAGGCATCGGTTTCCTATTCATTAGATTCATAGTTGAGTTTTGGCGAGACTGAATGAGCACTCTCCTCAACATCCTGATCGGTTGGTGTGTTTGGAGATTACATATTGGTGGGAAGGTAAATTTTAAAAGTGAAAATATGGTATTGTCAAGAACTTGAATCATGTCTCCTCAACATCCCAATAGAGGGTGTTGGCAACAGAATGGTTGTGAGGGTCTCTTTGTCAAATGGAATTGAGGACATTGTCGGGACATAGATGTAAGTCTCTTTGACAAGGTGATGAGGCTTGTTCAACGGTTACAATAATTTTGATCTAATGGTGCATGCTAGCCCATGACCACTATAATGGGACCTTGTCTTTACATAGGGGTTCATAGTTGTGCCATAAATTCTTTAGGATACAAAGGAAATTTTTATTGCAAGGGAAGAGTTAAGAGAGGATATTTTTAATTTCTTGTTGTCGATTAATGGAGATGAAGCTGCTAGGTGTCTTCAATAGATCAATTATTGGGATCTTATTCCTTCTATATATTATCTTCTTTTCTCATTGTAAAGGGTTACAAATTTTTTGTATAGGTTGGGTAGATAGAGAAATGTTGAGTTTGAGTCATGAACTAGATATGTGATTCTAATATTTCAATTTCATGAGTAAATGTCAATCAGTTTGTGCAAACATGGCATAACTGTTATCATAATTGTCTCCATATTTGTATACTTTTAGTCATATGAATTTAATAATACAAAGTATTTTGAATTTTTCATCTCAATTTCCTTGAGATTGTATTATTTGTTCATAGTTCTATTTCAAAGAAATGGTTAAATTACTTTGAGTAAGTAATAGTGATTTTAAGTATGTAAGGTGGATTTGTAAGAATAATTTTGGTGATAATAAGAGTGGATATGTTGGTGTAATTCATTAACAACTTTGAATCCAGTAGTTGAAGTTCATTTTATGATGAGGTTATCTTTATGATTCTATATTTGACTCTATGGCCCAGAGTTAGGCACTGATTTGTCATTCAACTAATGCATTTCAAAAAAAATTATCAAATTCGAAAATCATTTTAATTCCTATTGTTTGGTTTAGGTTTAGTGTTGAATTTTACCCCCCAATTTTTGAGTGAGTGTTGAGATACCAAATATATAGCTAGATTTGAAGTTGTCAATGCTTTCCTTGTTATATTTTCATTGGGAACTATCTGCTATAAAATGCAATGTCTATGCATAGTTGAATTAAGTCTTTAGGCATTGTGAAGGGAAACCTACCTTGGTCTTGTAGAGCCAAAATTGTAGGAGATTTCAGTCTTTGACTAAATCTTGTTAGTTGGCCAAATCCACCTTTGAGTCCAAGCATTAGAAATTTGTCCAAATCCACCTTTTGTAAACTCATATTGCATTCAATATCTAGCTCATTATGTTTTCTCTTGTACATGTCTCTATCTTTGGTAAGGCCCTCAACTATTGCCTTTGTAAACTTAGCAATATTGATCATCATGCCAACTACCTCTAACATAGGAGTATCAAAAATTCTTTTTATAATTAGTTTCCCCTTGAAATCGGCTAGTTCTACTACTATAGGATTCCTAGAACCAAGAGACAATAACCATATAGCAAAAGTATCCCATTCTTAACTGAAAGCCTACCATTGAAGTGCCATTTCAGCTTCTTCTTTAGTTTGGAATAAGGGTTTCTCATCTCTCCTTATTGTATCAAGGAAAACAAAATCAGTTATATCCCATTAGGGAAATAATAAAATACCACTCTTTTGTACAAGTTTCCTAGCCTCATCAGTTGTAATATTTTGATATTTCTTCCTCATTTCATTCCTTACATTAGCTTGTACATCTTCCTCTAAAAGGTTAGGGTGTAAACTTCTCTCCTTAGCCACCTTCTCAGATTATTCCTTAATACTTGCTCTCCACATTAAGCCTTTGAATGCTTTCATTTCAATGAATGAATCATCTTCCATGAATTCCTTGGAAGCATCTTGCCTCAAATAATCAACATTATTCAAGCCACTTAAGTCTTTCTTACCCCAACCTAAGGCTACTTACTCCATAGCTTGATGCAACTTCTCTTGGGGGAGAAGGAATCCCTTGCTGCATATCTTCAAGTATTATTAGAATATCATCTTCATCATTATCAAGGTAATCAACAATTATTCTCACCTCTACCTTCTGCTTCTTGGTCAATGGTTGACCTGATGGAAGAGACTCCCTAGGAGGTGAATCAATATCAACTATGATAGGGGAAGACATACTAGGATGCGATGTCACTGAGCTCTAGGGATAAGCTACCCTTAATCCCTCTGATGCAGTAGGGGTTGGAAATTTTTGTTTCTTCTTTACCCTCTCCTTCCTTATAGAATATATTCTTGTCTTTGATCTTGGCTAGTAAGAGGGTCTCTCTTCAAGTACTTCCTTGGGATCCTAGTCAACCACCATTGATTTTTATTTTTCTGCAATTGCACGCTCTACCCTTAAGACACCCACTACATTCTCAAAATTTTGAAGAACATATATAACTCTATTGAATTCACCCTGAATGTTAGGCATGAAGTCATACTTAGGGTCTGTCTTGATAAATTGATCAATCATTTTATTGAAGGAAAAATACTTTTCCTTCCTCTCTTCTTGCTCATTTAAATCCATGATATTTCTAATAACATCCTCAGGATAGTAAAGATTATGTATGAAAGAAGCACTCTTATTTTATTCCTTCAAAGCCACAATAAAACCCTCGGGATCATGATTCCTTGGGCATATTGAATTCAACTGGTAAGGTACCAGGAGCTGTCCCAAGTTCTTCCAACACCCTTTCACCATCCAAATATCTGCAAATTTTGTCCACTCTGGGAAGAAGGAACCCTTCTTTCATGTCTCTGGTAGATGTGCCATTTGTGATGCTCCCAATTTCCTCATGATCTTAATGGTACATCCCTTGGGATAATATAGGGGTTCATAGTTGTGCCATAAATTCTAAAGATAGTTGTGTGAGGGTAGGCTATTATATCACCCCAGTTGTGACTCAAATTCAAATTAGGCCTTTTCTCCATGGGCCTCAAAAATTCATGGATCTCCTTTGGAATCCTTAGGGGGATATGAACCAAAAATATTCTCATCTTTGAGGAAAAAACATTATGGAAGACCACATAATCAAATTTAGGGTCATTCTTATCAAGGAATTAGGTCCAACAATTGACAAGAAAATCTATGTCATCCTACTTCTTTGTCAATGTCATGTCTTGGCCAAAAATTTATCCCCTCTATATAGGAACATGTGCATTAGTAAATAATACCACCCAAAATCTACTGATTCCTTTCTTGCCTTGAGGGAAATTATACCTTTGTGCATCCTATCTGATAGATATGTGTCATAGTCGTAGACTACATTATACACTAAGTGTTGGATATGTGCTACCATGTACATAAGGTCTATTGGCATAGTGGATGGTGCATCAATGCAAATGATTTGGCATAAAGATAAAATTGTCTTTTTGAAATAATTAGCAAAATAATTCATAGGTAAAGGCTCTTGTTCATATTCTCCAATCCTTATTTCCTTTTTGTTCTTCTCCATCCCAGTAGTTATAGTATGAATGGGTAACAATGTTGTTATGAAAATAACCTTTTTCTTCTTAAACTCCTCCCTATAAAATTTGCAGTCAATTGGGATCATGTCCTTACTCCATTCATGTAGATTGAAGATATTTGTTGTTTCTTCTTTGGTTATCTTAACCACCTCTTTACCATCATATGCCCTGATCACTCTCGAAATAGGGTCATATCTTGAAGCAATTTACTTCAACAAATAGACATCCATATAAAAATTCAGCACCACCAATTTTACCAAATCCAACCTCCAACCCAAACCAATTTCGAAATAGTCATCATCTAGAAAATGGAAAATTGGCATTCTTGACACCACACACTTTATCTATTAGCCATTCCCAAACCTGATAGCCATAGAATAAAACCACTCCCTCAGGTATTTTGTTCATGGAGGGTTTCAATTGACCAATTATATCATGGGAGAGAGACCTAGTTGGGGTTCCTGAACTAGATGCTTGAGTTTTGGGTACCATAAGTGAAAATTAAAATCAAAATAATCTAGGGTTTTGACAAAAGGATATTCAAAACTTAGCACCTCTATTCATAAACTAGGGCACACCCTAAAAGGTATAATTTCAAAGAATTTGACAAAAAATTATATTCTCAAAATAAATTCAAACCCTAATGAAGCAATTAAAAGAATACAGACAAATTCTAACAATAGACGTTTTCCCTAACTCAAGATTTTTCAAAAATGACATAGAGAAAGTGTCCGTTATACTTATGGCTTTATGTTGGTAGGAAACCCTAATTTTGATCACGAAAAACTCTAAAATGCACTTTATCGATCTCCAAGATGCTTATGAATCATTGGAAAACTTCAATTGTGTGGAAAATTCAGCTTACAATGCATTTAAGTCGACATTGGGTGGCTTTGGGTGTCTCTATTGCAATTACTATTCATTCACGTGAAATACAATGACTCTTCATATTTGCAATTCAAATTTTTAATCACATCCATTGATCAGATCATGAAGTGACACATCCGATGACTCAAAATGATTCAAACTCGTTTGAAATCATGTCATGATCAATCACCAATCTATTAACCGATAAAAATTTTTCCATTCAAACAACAAGTCATTTGTTGGAGGGCCCCACATTTCCTTTATGGATAATAATGAGGCATTTGAATAAGTAGTATACAATATTAGGGATTCAAAAGAAGAAAAAAATTATAAATCATTAAATATTCAAATTACAACATATGTGCTTAAAGTATCATTTAATTCCTAGCATTAGATGGTTATTTTATCAAAGGTCTACCAAGCCTTCAGTAAGTAGTATCTAGTTGCACTTGGTAGGAACATATATGTATGTTGAAATGTTCTTGAGGCATTAAGTATCAAATGAACATAATAAGGAACACCCTCCTTGGTCCTACAAAGCCTAAAGAATAGGGGTAAGTGTATGGAATTCTTTACCCATTAGTTGGCCACTAGCTTTTGTAGTTCTTAAATATATGGGTTGGCAACCTTTTAGGGATTTCAAAGCTCGGCTGGAAAAAACACCAACAAGACCTTGCCTTTACCTGACAAGGGAATAGGGAGTGACGAAGATTAAATAGGTCATTGATCGCATAGTGCAGAAAGTTGGTGTTGGTGCAAGCCAAACACGTGATGATGATTTAATTGTACGATGGTGACATGGATGTTGTGTAGGTAGTGGGGACAACCTAGGGAAGGCTATAAGGTTTGTCAATAAAACTTTTCCATGTTGAAAAAAGCTATTACATGGTCTTCTCAATGTCTTGATAGTATGAAGTGGTAAGCATGTCGGGGTGACAATGAGGAGTCTGAGAGAATTCATTTCTTATCTCTTTGACATTTTCATAATTGTATTGAATACTAGTAGAATTTGGAAAATAAATTACTAGGTGACTAAAAAATTTAGTCACAACTAAAACTGACTAAATTCTACTAATTGTTTGCAACTCATCTATAAATGAGTAAATAGTTAGTCATTTATTTAGTCACAATCCATGTGAATAAATCATTTAAGGAATCAAGAATATAGCCCACAAAAATACTCTAAAACTTTAATAAACATACTCCAAAACTTTCATCAAAATCTTTTTTCACGCGTAGCCCACCAAAATGGAGTTTTCATTTTAATAAAAATACTCTAAAACCTTCGTTGAAACCTTATTTTCAAGTGTAGCTTGCCAAGTTTCAGTAAATAATAACAAAGAATGTTAAGGATATGTGCATGATAGGAGGCATAGGATTCATTATTACTTATCTCATTTTTTCTCTACTCAACAAGGGTTACATTATTTGTTCTATTGTTTGTAATCCAGGTATTTAATTGATATATATTTTCATAATATCAAATTCCTTCAAATGCTTTTGAAGTATCAATGTATCCTATATATGGTTTAGAATGATTTCTTTTAATTTTAAAAAATAAATCAGATGCGTTTGAAGTATTAATGTATCCTATATATGGTTTAGAATGATTTCTTTTAATTTAAAAAATAAATCAGATGCTTTTGAAGTATCAATGTATCCTATATAGGGTTTAGAATGATTTATTTTAATTCAAAAAAAATAAAAAATGATGTATTTTCCTATGATTAGATAATCTGGAGATCTCCTAAATCTACCCCAACACACTGTCCTCTTTGGTGTTGTATTCATTACTCTTATTGCTAGGGTTTTGCATGTGAAATCTTTAATATCTTCATGATAGTGGCTTCTAAATAGATCCTAGCCTTTTCTTTAATCCTTATCATGGTAACCCTTGAGCTCCATAATCCACCTTCAATCTATTCTAAGATTGTTGTCTTAACCTAGACTTCATAGTATGCAAATAAATCAAGTTCTTCATACCTACCATTGTTCCAAACCACCACTCATTGTCTTGCTTAAAATGTTGCCTCCATACACACAATAACATGTTTGAAAATCATGCTTGTCAAGGATTGACCATTAAGGTCACCACTTTCATGAAGATAAAATCATATTTTTTACTTCAAACTCAAGGCATTATCCAAGATAACATTTTGAATTGTTTTTTGTGTACGATTTAATTTTCTTGCACATTTGATGCTTTGCTAACTGCCTTGAAGACTGGATATTGCACCCTGGTGTAGGGGCACCTAGATTTATAATGTAAATAAGGGTCAAATGTAATTCATTGATGATTTTGAGTAGTTTTTGATCTAATAAGGTCTATTTAGACTATGTCTAATGTTTTTAGTCATATGGGGTCATTTTTACATAAATTTGTCATCTTTTGTCAAATGTTGCAAAAGTTGCAATGCAACTTTGCTTTTTTGCTTTGTATTGGAAGTTGAATGGTCAAGTCATTTGAAAATTAGTTTGAACCATTGGTTTTATATGGTAAGATTTTAAATATTCCTTGAAAGGATCGAGGAAAAATTCTAGAGACTTTTGGAGATATTTTGGTGAACAAACAATAAAGATATTCACTATTTTCTACATTTTTCTATGTGTTTTTTGTTGCGACAATAGTTTGTATAGCCCTATACAACCTGAAAATGATCTAAAGTATGTTTTAATTGTTGGAGGAATGAATTAAATCTCTTTTTTATTTTTTCTCATCCTTTTTAATTGATATTTGAGGGAGTTTGAAGCAATTTACTAAAAATAGTCAGAAAACCCTAGTTTTGAGGGTTTGAGAGGAAAATCATGAAATAGGAGACCATTCCACTAGTGGAAAATTCTAAAAATTTGTGGAATGGAGATAATTAGGGTGATTTTAATTTTTGTAGGATTTTCAAATGTAGGGAATGGAGTTTGGGGAAAATTGGGCGCTGCCCTAGCTTAATATCTCAATGTATTAGGCTTAAGAAGATAGGTAGAAGTAGGGTTTTGTAGATAGAATATTGGAAGATGATTTCAATTGATAAAATGTGGATGAGAAGACCCCATGTGACATGATTGAATCCCTAAATTAAAATTTTTTTATTAGGAGAGAGTTTATCTTGTTGTTACTTTTGGAAACAGGCCTAATTAAGCCTTGTAGCAACGTAACAGTCAAGATTAGAGGGTATTGTTACAAAAAAAGCAAACCTAAAAATTTGATATATTTTCAAAGAGCATAAAAGGTATCTAAAGTGGTGAATCAATTCTAGGTTTGAAATATTCTTTGAAAGATAGGATGAGAATTCCCTATTTTGAGTACTACAAGAAGATATGAAAGATTTGTGAGAAAGCCACCGAGTTAGGGATTTGAAGTTGCAAAGATAGTTCTTTTGGGATTTAATTTAAAACCTCCACCTTGCTCTTCACCAATTGGTATTAGAGCATAGGTAGGTCTAAAGTGGAAAAGGTTGAAGCTTGAAAGAAGCAAAGATGCATGCTAAAAGAAATTTAATGGCTACAGAAGTAAGACAATTGAAAGAAAAGAATTCCAAGGAGTTGAGATAGGTAAACAAGTCTCATGAATTTGTCCTAGCTAAAATTTCAAAAATTGAATCAAGCCAAAGGAGAGGTATGGTCACTAGAGACCAAAGTTAAAAAGAGGAAGAGGAAGAGAATGAAAATGAAAACCCTCAAAGAGGAGTCCAAGATGAGGAAGAGTTGGACCCTAATGAAATGAGGATGGTTAAGATGCTGAAATATATCAAAGGAGACACTCCTAAATTGAATATGGAGCTACCCATGTAGAGTGGGAAGATGGATATTGAAGAAGTGCTAGGTTGGATTGATGCACTTGACAACTATTTTGAGTATGAGGAGGTAGCGGATGAGAAAGAGGTGAAATTTTCCAAAAAAAAATTGAAAGGCCCCGCCTTAACTTGGTGGAACTATGTGTAAGAAGAGATGGTGAAGAAGAGGAAGTCAAAAATCAGTTCATGGGACATAATGGTGGCTAAAATTAAGAGCCAATTTCTACCCAGTGACTACAATTCAATCATATAGAAGGCTATAAAATCTCAAAAAAAAGGAGATGGATGTCATGGCCTATACATAGGAGTTTCATAAGTTGAGTGTTAGAGTAGGTCATAATGAGGATGAGGTGGAAAAAATAGCAACGTACATAAATGGGTTAAGGTTCAACATACAAGATGAGATAAGTCTAACCACTCCTAAAATGATGGAAGAATGATTTCAAATGGTAGTCAAGGCTGAAGAAAGGTTGAAGAGAAGGAAGGAGAAAAAAAGTAGAGGTAGAGAAACAAGTTTCAGGGGTAGAGGAACCTTTGGAGGAAGAGGAAAGTTCCAAAAACCATAAGGTGAGACAAGTGGTAATCAAGATCAAGGCTTAGAATCAAGAGGTGGTTTCAGAGGTAGGAGATCAAATAGCAGAGGTAGATTTGGTGGACAAGGTAGAGGATCAAATAAATTCTCAGGAAGATGCTACCAATGCAATCATTTTGGCCATCCAACATGGAAATGTCTAGATAAGCAACCTTCAACTTCTCATGGTGGTAAAAGGAGAACATAATTGGTGCAAGATGGAGATAATCAGAGTGACAACTCTCCATCTCAGCATGTTGCTCTAGAAATAGGTGAATCTCTGATGCTGAGGGGAAAACAAATAAAATATCTATTTAGAACCAATTAAAAATCTCAAGGCAAGGTGTGTAAAGTAGTTGTTGATTCTGGTTCCACAGACAATTTGGTTTCTTCAGATATGGTTCAAAAGTTGAAAATGAAAAGAATCCCACACCCCACTCCTTACAATGTCTCTTGGTTGAATAAGGTTCAACAAGTCCTAGTGAATGAGAAAACATGGGTTTAATTTAACATAGGTGGGTACAAAGACAAGATATTTTGTGATATCATCCCAAAGGATGTTTGTCATTTGTTATTAGGAAGACCCTAGTAGTATGACAAAAAGGATAAACATGAAGAGAAGAAAACAAACTTATGAGATAGAAAAGGATGGGGTTTCATTTATTCTCTCACCATTGCAAGATGAAGGCCTAGACAAACAAGTAGGGTCTAATATAATGTTGGTTGGAAAAAAAGAGTTCTTTAAAACCATAAAAGAAGATGATGGACAAGGTTATGTCATTATTATCAAACCAAAATATATCATGACAACAAAAAAGTTGGATGATGTGCCTAAAGAGGTTCAAACATTTTTGAACAAGTACAAATACATTTTAGTAGATGATCTCCTTAGTTCTTTGCCACCAATAAGAGATGTGAGCCACCACATAGACTTCAAACTAGGAGAAAACCTACCTAATAAAGCTACATATAAACTGGCTCCTCAACAAAATGAAGATATTAGGAAGCAAATTCAAGAGCTACTTGACAAAGGCCTAATAAGGGAGAGTCTTAGCCCATGTGTTGTTCCTACTATATTGACACCAAAAAAGGGAGGAGATTGGATAATATGCACCAAATCAAGGGAAATTAACAAGATAACCATAAGGTATAGGTTCCTCATACCTAGAATGGAATATTTGATGGACTGTTTAGGAGGTTCTTGTTATTTTTAAAATATTGATCTCAAAAGTGGATACCACCAAATTAGAATTAGAGAGTTGGATGAGTGGAAAACTAACTTAAAACAAAAGATGGGTTGTATGAATGGCTTGTTATGCCATTCGGTCTTCCAAATGCACCAAGTACCTTTATGAGACTAATAAATGAAGTTCTAAAACCTTTCATAGGTAAGTTTTTGGTTATCTACTTAGATGACATTCTTGTGTTTTGTAAGACTAAAGAGGAACACTTGCAACATTTTTACATGGTTTTGAAGAGGTTGAATTAAGATAAGTTGATGATAAATTTGAAGAAGTGTGAATTCATGAAAGAGGAGTTAGTCTATCTTGGCTTTGTGATCTCAAAAGGCTCTTTGAAGATGGATCCTACTAAGGTAGAAGCAATTATCAATTGGCCTACTCCTACATTAGTCGGTGAGGTAAGAATTTTCCATGAACTAGCTAGATTTTATAGAAAATTTGTGAAAAAAATTAGTTATATCTTCTCTCCAATGATTGACACCATAAAAGGGGATAAAATGAAAAGGTTTGTATGGTCTAATGAGGCAGAAAAAATATTTCAATATTTGAAACAAAGGGTAGCACAACAACCTATCCTAGCCTTGCCTGATTTCAATAAAGTTTTCATAATTGAATTTCATGCAAGTGGGTATGCAATTGGGGAAGTCTTGAGGCAAGAGGGAAGACCTGTTGCTTTCTTCAGTGAGAAGATCAATGAGGCAAATAATAAGTATTCATCTTGTGACTTGGAGATGTATGCCATGGTGCAAACATTAAATAAGTGGAGACACTATCTCCTTCCTAAAGAATTTATTGTTTTTACTAAAAATCATGCTTTTAAATTCTTAAATAGCCAAGAAAAACTCAACCACAAACATGTGAAGTGTGTGGAATACCTATAAAGCTACACCTTCACCATAAAGCACAAAAAGGGGTAGTCAAAGAAGGTGGAAGATGGTTTGAGCAGAAGAACATTGTTGGTGGAAGAGGTTCAGTTGCAAAGTGTTGAAATTGATGCCTTGAAAGGTATGTATGTTGAAGATGAGGATTTAAAATAGATAGATGTTGCATGTAATCAATTTAGTGGCACTTTTCATGAAGATAATTGTGATTTCTTGATTCAAGAGGGTTTACTTTTTAAGGGTGCTCATTTATGTATTCAAAAATGTTCCACGAGGGCTAATATGATTAAAGAAAGGAATTGTGATAGCTTAGGGGGTTATTTTGGCATTGAAAAAACCTTGGAGCAGGTAATAAGGTATTACTATTGTCCTAAGATGCATAATGATGTCATAAATTTTGTTGAAAAATGTGTTTTTTATCAAAAAGAAAAGGGTTGTAGCACAAATGTAGGTCATTAGCAACCATTTAAAATCCCAAATAGGTCATGGGAATCCATCATCATGGATTTTTTGTTGGGGTTTCCCAAAAATCAAAGTGGGTTTGATAGTGTGTTTGTTGTTGTAGACCGGTTTAGAAAAATGACACATTCTATACCATGTAAAAGTACAAATGATGCCTCATACATTACAAGGTTGTTTTTCAACGAGGTGGTTAGGATTCATGGATTTCCATTAACCATTGTTTCTAATAGGGATAGTAAATTTGTGGGTCACTTTTGGAGAACCCTTTGGAAGAAGTTGGGTACAAAATTGACCTTTAGATTTTCCTATCATCCTCAAACAAATGGGTAGATTGAAGTTGTCAATAGAATCCTTGGGAATCTTCTTAGATGCTTAACAAAGGAAAATTCACAAGAATGGGATATAATGATACCCCAAGCTAAGTTTTCATATAATGACTCTATGAATAGAAGTGTTGGGAAAATCCCATTTGAGATTGTATATAGATTGCAGCCAAGGGGACTATTTGAGCTCAGAGATTTGAGTGGTATGGAGAGAAGAAGTGTTGAAGGAGAAGAGTTTTTAGTGGCCATGAAAGACATACATCAAAAAGTGAAAGAGAATCTTAAAAAAAGTGTGGATAAATACAAGCAACATGCAGATTTGAAAATAGGAGAGGTTCAGTTCAAAGTGGGGGACTTGGTATTTTCTTATTTGAGGAAGGAAAGGCTGCCTAAAGGGAAGTATACAAATTTTCAAATGAAGAAGATAGGGCCATGTAGGGTGGTCCACAAATTTGGAGAAAATTCCTATGAGATAGAAATCCCTCTTGGAGTTGCTATCTCTCCAATTTTCAATGTATTTGACCTAAATCATTTTAATGGATATATGATTATAGGTGAAGATGAAAGTACATTAGAAGTTACAAATGAAGATTGGGTCAAAGACTTACCACCAAGTCAACCTTTGAAGCTTGAATTAATGTTGGATACTAAAGAGGCTAAAAATACAAGGCACAAAGTGTATAGTGAGTACCTAGTAAAGTGGAAAGGCCTTACCATGGAGGATGCTACATGTATGACAAAGGAAGACATCAAGAAGCATGGTACAACTATACAAGATCTGATCTTAAGTGGAACTTGAGATTTTGTTCTCCCCAGGTGTATGGTGTAGGGGCACCTAGCTTCATAACATAAATAAGGTTAAAATGTGATTATTTTATGATGTTGAGTTATTTTTGATGTAATAAGGTCTATTTAGACCATGTATAATGTTTTTAGTCATATGGGGTCAATTTTACATAAAGTTGTCATCTTTTGTCAAATGTTGCAAAAGTTGCAATGCAACTTTGCATTTTTGCTTTATATTGGAAGTTGAATGGTCAAGTCATTTAAAAATTAGTTTGAATGGTTGATTTTCTATGGGAAGAGTTTAAATATTCCTTGAAAGGCTTGAGGAAAACTTTTGGATACTTTTGCAGACATTTTTGTGAACAAACAATAAAGATATTCACTATTTTCTGCATTTTCTATGTGTTTTTTACTGTTACAACAGTTTGTACAGTGTGTATGGCTTGCAAATGATCTAAAGTGTGTTGGAATTGTTGGAGTAATTAATGAGATCTCTTTTGGATTTGGTATCATCATTTTTCATTGACATTTGAGGTATTTTGAATTAATTTACTAAAAATAGTCAAAAAGCCCTAGTTTTGAGGGTTTGAGAGAAAAAACATGAAATAGGAGACCATTCCACTGGTGGAAAATTCTAAAAATTGGTGGAATGGAGGTAATTAGGGTTATTTTAATGTTTTTAGGGTTTGAATATGTAGGTAATGAATTTTGGGTAAAATTCGACGATGCCATAGCCTAATATCTCAATGTATTAGGCTTAGGAAGATAGGTAGAAGTAGGATTTTGTAGATAGAAGATTGGAAGATTATTGCGGTTGATAAAATGTGCATGAGAAGACCCCATGAGACATGATTGAATCCTTGAAGTGAATTTTTTTGATTAGGAGATATTTTATCTTGTTGTTTCTTTGTGAAACAATCCTAATTAAGCCTTGTAGCAGCATAACAATCAAGATTGGAGGGTGTTGTTACAAAACAAGCACACCTACAAAGTTGATATGTTTTCAAAGAGCATAACGGTTATCTTAAATGTTGACCCAATTATGGGTTTGAAATATTCTTTGAAATATAGGATGAGAATTCCGTATTTTGAGTATTATAAGAAGATATGAAAGATTTATGAGAAAGCCACCAAGTTACGGATTCGAAGTTGCAAAGATAGTTCTTTTGAGATTGAATTGAAAACCTCCACCTTTCTCTACATCACACCCTTAGCTGAAATCTAAAACAACTCACTCACTATCACTTGAAGATTCCTTTCATGAACATCCTTCTATAAAATTAAACTATGCCCTATAGACTGCCTACTTACTTACTACAAGGGGCTCATTATTTCATGGTATTGTAGGTCTTAATATCCTTCAACCTTATTGTCACTACTTCATAGTCCACAAGGTATTATTAACTATTCTCCCATCTTTGATGAGTCTCAAAACACTGCTCAAACATGCAATCCACTACCTCCATTATACAACGGCTAAGAAGAAACATTGAACCTGTGATTACCACTATTACTTCAATTGGGAAAGTCATTCACTGATTGCATTTTCCTTGTCTAACACTACTAATAGCATTTGAAAAACCCTTAAGGTCAGAAAAGAGGTAAGGAAACTCACTATTAAAATATCCACTTTACTATGCAAGGTTTGAGCTTTATTATCTTGTCACTTCTCAACCTCTTTTTGACTATCACACCTCAAGTGACTTTCATTCTTCATACCATAGATTTCTTTTACAAATATCACTGAGCTACATAATGTTCTTGTTATTGGCTACAATATTTATATTGCAAGATTTTGTTATTGGATACAATGTCTCAATCTTCCTAGTATTGCAACCTCACCAATCTGCTAGAGTTATGGTTTATGTTTCTATGGAGGCCTAGGGTTTGTACCCTAGTCACACTCTTTCCAATGCTTCTATTGGTATTAAAAAAAAATCTTAAATCTTGGGTCAAAAAATTAGTTGTCTTGACAGGGTTGTGGTATGATCTTGGATTGTATACTAGAGTGTGTGGGAAGCTTGTGTTTGATCATTAAGGTATGTAAACCTGATCATGGAAATGTATCCTATATAGAATGGGTCTTTCTTTAATAATTTCCATTATGGTTATTAGAAGATGATATTATTATAGTTTGTGGTAGCCCAAGATTGCATTCAAGTATGTAACAAACTTGGTTCATAATTTAAGTTGTACACTTTTAAGTAACATTCATAAGGTTTAGAAAATATTGATCACTCTCTAGAATAGCCCATTAAACATGGGTTGTGCTCAAACTCGCTACATAATTGATATAACACAACCACTCTACATATCAAATAGAGTTATAGGCTCTTTATTGTAGCAAGAGGTAATCACTTTTAGTTAACTCCTGCTAACATACTTTTGGAATAAATGTTTGATTGCATTACTTCGAGTGTGAAGAATTTTTTTCTACTTATAATACATCATTGAGAGATATAGTAGAAATATTCTTATACTAAAAAGCATCCTATAAACTTTCTTTGAGCTACATTTAGGAGGCTTCATTGATTTTTTTGTGATTTATGCAACTTTTGTTTTGATAGTAAATGACATCAGATTCTTTCTAAAATTGAAATGATTTATTAATTATGGTTTTATGATAATTAAATATTTTATTTAGAAGGGGTTAATATATGGCATTTTTATGTGCCAGAATAATAGATTATGATGCAAAATTCAGGTATGGATGATTTAGGAAAACTTAGATTGCTATTAGTGTCACAACTAGGTTGGAGAGTACTCTTAGTTGGCCTGAAACACTTTCAAGTGTTTTTTCTCGGAAGAAGAACCTAAGTATAGGAATTTTTGAATATCTAATAGAGGAAGTTCCTTTATTCTAAAGATAAAATCATAAATTTTGAGATATTTAATATCCAATAGAGAAAGTTTGTACATTCTAAAGATAAAATCATAAATCCGTTGGCCCAATATCAAGTCCAATTTGAGGTCATGAAGCTCTGACAAAGGAAGTTCCTACATTCTAAAGATAAAATCATAAATTTTATTAGTCCAATTTGAGGTCATGAAGCTTCAATAGAGAAAGTTTGTACATTCTAAATATAAAAGCATAAATATGCTTGGTCCAATTTGAGGTCCAATTGTAAAGATTTGTCTTTTTAATTATACTTTCTCACATTTGTCTTGATACAAATTGTTACTTTAGAATTATGGTATTGCTTTTATTCTAATGTTTTCAACCCTCATATCAGGGAAGAGCTTTGAAGATGGTTCCTTCAGATGGAGACTACACTTTTCTACTATAGATTGTGTCTAGAAACACCAGAAGCCCAGGTACTATCATACTTAGGTACAAAAGAGTTTGAGGTGAATTGCACTGAGTATTTTATGTTGATATGGATATTTTATAGCTTGTAGTTAATTTTTGTATCATAACAGATAATATAAATAGTTGTTCATGTACCATTGTTGTGGTAATTTATTTGTAAGGAATTTTTCAATCCATGAACATTCTTTGTGCACATCAATATGTTGGTTATTATCTTGATCTCCTTTGTGATCAAAATAATTGTGAAGTTGATGTTGGAGATAGAGTTGAGAATAATGGACAGCAATTCTCACACCAATGGGAATTTTCAAAAAATTCCTCTCATTTTGCATTCTCTCGACCCTCTAATGGTGGTATCTGGGCTCTCAAGGGCACGCATCGGGGTTCTCTTCCTACTAGGGACACCCATGCTATTGTTAGCTCTTCCTTCCAATCTCGTCGCCCTTCGAAATCGCTTGTGCATAAAGCACAACCTAATTTTTACATTTGTGGTTCTGAGTCGGGGTCGCCTAGCCTTTCATCTGTTCCATTTCATTCCTATGCCGAAGTAGTTTCTGAACATTCCCTGATGTCATTTCCTAATAATATTTGTATTGTTGGATCTCCCTTCATTCCAAAAGCATGTGTTTTCCATGCTACTTTTCCTAATAATATTTCGTTGAGTTCATCTGCTACCTTCCCCAAAAACATCCCTTTGCACTCTCCTCCTTCCCCTCTAGTGGTCTTGCAATCAAGGATTCCTTCTAATCACTCTAAAGGCCAGAAGTGATCAAAAGGTAAGAAGCAGGGGAAGGCTCTCATCGGCAAATATTGGGTTCCTAAGCGTCCATTGCCTTTTGACCATGCCTCTGTTGTTCTTCCAGAGGATATGCTTACTCATAAAATACAAGATCTCAAGGATGTAGCACTGATCTATAAGTTTTGGAAATTTTCCCCGGATCTATGTTTTTTGAAGAATTGGGTCTTTCAGCATTGGGAGGTAGCTAATCGGGTATTCTTCTTAGATAAGGGTCAAGTTTTTTTTGTTGTCATTTTCTCAGACAAAGATTATAGAAATTTTGTCTTTAGAAAGAAGGCTTGGATTTGTGAAGGGCATGGTTTATTTTCCACCCTTTGGACACCAAATTTTGATCCCTTAGAAGAAAAGTAAAATTCATTCCTTTCTGGGTCTAGCTTCAAGGGTTGCCTTTGGAATATAGAGAGCCTCATATTGTTGAAATTTTGTGTAATCAGTTGGGGATTTTCTCGCATCACGATTTGGTTTGTTTCTCCAACCCTTCTCTCCCAGTAAGGGTTTGCATCCTTTTGGATGTTACCAAATCTCTTCCACTTATTATTGACATTAAATCAATAAATGGCTTGTGGACCTAGAATTTGGTTTATGAGAATCCAAATCAATTTTGTTTCAAATGCTACTCTATCCTACATCCTTTCAAAAAGTGTGCGACTTTGAATGATGAGAATTTTGGTCCCAGCTAATGGGAGTTCCACAAAACCTCATTCAGATACATTAGATGTGGTATGTGCCTCTTCTAACTTGGGGTTAAATAATTTTTCTGAAATTGTGTCACAGTTTATGGTTCTAGATTTTTGTTATCAGTGGTTTCAAAAGTTCTACAAAAATTTGGTGCCACAACCTAAGATTTGTGGGAGGTTAAATTTTGAGCTTGTTCCTCAAGTTTTTTTACAAAAGTAGTGCTTGGCATCATCTAACATATACTCTTTACATTCCATTTTGCATAACTCATCAAATTTCAGTATAAAACCTCACATTGTTTTGACTAAATGGTCTAGCTCTTGGCTTTCCCCATTCAATTTGTTTTGGCAGTCCTTGTATCTGAATTTACCCGAAATAAAGTTTTCCGGTGAACAACAATTAATCATGTGTTCTTCAATGCTAACTCTTGGCACACATAGTTTTCTTGATAAGTCTCTCAATGTCTTTGATGGGAAAAATCTGAAGGAAAATGCAAATCAGCAAGTGAAGCATGAGGTGTGCTTCACAACATCTCAAGATCTAAGACTTCCATCTAAATTGGAATTGGAAAACTTTGTTGATGAATCCCTATTGTCAGTAGGTGATAAATTATTGGATGATATTGCTTTCGAGGTTTTTGGTGTGGAAGACTTTGGGGATGAAGAGGGCTTAGTTTCTATCTCTCAAACTCTTTTATTGCCAAAGTTAACAAAATCTCCTGTTAAAAGGGGCAAAAAATCATTGGCTTTCAAGTTGCAAGAGGAAATTGCAGCAGGCATCCAGTCAACTTTAGTTGTAAAAAGTAAAAGACCTAGGAGAGCATGTTTCTCTCCTAAGTCACAATGAGGATTATATCTTGGAATCTCAAAGGCATTAATTCCTCTGACAAAAGGATCCAAGTTAAAAACCAACTAGATTCTTGTGGGACTAATATAGTGGTACTTCAGGAAACTAAAACTTTTGTTGATGCTTTTGATAGTATTGACAAAAGCCAGTTTAACTACAAAGCAAGTCATTCTCTGGCTCAGGGTGCTTCTAGAGATTTGATTACATTATGGAATGCTAGCTCAACAAGCATCTCTAACATATCTTTTGGTCTAAATTGGCAGCTAATGCAAGTTGATTGTTCTAAGTAGTCCTTTTGGCTATAAAATCTATATGGTCCAACTAGTTATGTGGCTAAAAAGTTACTTTGGGAATCTTTGGAGCATAAATTAGAAGTGTTGGGTCAAGATAAAGTAATTTTAGTAGGATAATTTAATGCAATCAAATCTCCTTTAGAGAAGAAGGGTGGTATTTGTCCTCTTAAGAAAGACATGTAATTTTTTTCCTCCTTCATTCAAAATAATACTCTTCTAGATATTATACCTTTGAATGGGTGCTTCACTTGGACAAATAAGATGCAATTTTTTTTACAAATTGCACAAAGGTTAGACAAGTTTCTAATTTCTTCTAATTGGTCCCTATCTGGTGCAATTTTTTCCTCAAAATTTTTGCCATTTGTAGCTTCTAATCATTTTAAAATTTCTTTGGATTTTCTTGGTAAAATATCCAAACCTAGGTTTCATTCTTCCTTAAAATTTGAGTCAATGTGGTTTATACACCCAAATTTTATTACTTTACTTTGACAATGGTAGTTTGATGCACCGTTCAGTGCAGGTTCAAGAATTTTTCAACTAAGTAAGAAACTAGAGTATGTTAAGACTCAAGTAAAAAGCTGGAACCAACAAGTCTTTAAAAATATATTTGTGCAAAAATATCTTGTCTATAAAAGACTTGTAGTAGTCAATGAATCTATTATCTCTAGAGGCTTGGATTCCAATATTTTTAAAGAGCAATGTGAGTTACAATTAGAGTGGAAGGAATTGCTTTTGAGAGAGGAGTCTTATTGGAGGCAGAAATCAAGAGAATTGTGGTTAAAACATGGGGATGGGAATACAAAAAAAATTCATGCTTCAACGCAAATAGAAAAGGAAAGGAATACAATAGTTTCAATAAAATATAGTGCAACTGGGGATTTGATTACAAAAGAAGAGGATATTCAAAATGAAGGTATCAAATTCTTTTCCTCTCTTCTCACTAGTAATCTTCAATTAAATGAGCATCTAGTTAGAGATAGACAAGAACTTCTGCAGGAAATTCCGTGTCTGGTATCAAGTGAAGATAATAATAGATTACTTTCACCTTTTGAATTGAATGAGATCAAAGTTGTGGTTTTCTCAATGTCCCCAGATAAAACACCAAGGCCTGATGGTTTTACAGTTTTATTCTTCCAAAAATGTTGGGATTTTATGGGTTATGATATTTTAAATGCACTGGAAGAGTCAAGGAAGACAGGGGGAATGTTGAAAAAATTCAATGTTACTAATATAGCTATCATCCCCAAGATACCATTTCCATCCACTTTTTCTGATTTCAAACTTATTTCTCTCTTTAATACCATTTACAAGATCTTCCCTAAGGCCATTTCTCTTCATTTGCACCATCTCATTTCTATTTTTTTTTTTGAAGAGCATGGGGGATTTGTACCTTGTAGGGAAATAGTTGAAGGAGAAATTGTAGCTCATGAGGCCCTTCATTCAATTGTGGTTAACAAGTTGTCCTCTATGATCATAAATTTAGATATGTGCAAAACGCTTATGATAGGGTTGATTGGTCTTTCCTCAAGGAGGTGCTTTTAAAATTTGGTTTTTCAAGGAAATGGTGTAAATGGATTTTGGCATGCATATCAGGTGCTAAATTCTCAGTGTTGATAAATGGTTATACAATAGGCTTTTTTCAGCTCTTCACAAGGTGTTTGCCAGGGAGACCCCTTGTCTCCTTTCCTTTTTATAATACTAGAAGAAGCCTTGAGTAGATCACTTCTACAAGCCCATCATCGAGGTTCTATAAAGGGAATTGTATTCCAAATATTGATATATCAGTAACCCACTCTCTTTTTGCTAATGATACTTTGCTCTTTCAAAATGCGTCATTTTCAGAAGCTCTGCATATAAAACAAATTTTAGACAAATATAAAAGGGCTTCAGGTCAAATGATAAATGAGAGTAAATCAAAAGTATATGTATTTAATACCAAGCCTTTGATTGAAATAAGATTAGTGGATCTTTTGGGTTTTCAACAATCACATCTTCCTTGCAAATAATTGGGTATTCCATTTTTTGCAGGTAAAAATAGAGTGCCATTTTTGCAAAAGATCATTCAAACTATCCAAGCAAGAATTTCATCATGGAAAGGTATATGGCTCACTCTGTTAGGAAAAATTTTGCTAGTAAAGTCGGTGCTCTCTTCAATACCAGATTATTTCATGTTTGTATTGAAAGCTCCAAAATCAACCAATTTTAAATTCAAAAGTTGATTAGAAAATTTCTTTGGTCTAGTAATCTGGATAGCATTAGTAAAATACCATTAATTTCTCTAGAGACCATGTGTTTGGAGAAATCAAAAGGAGGATCTGGTTTGCATGATCTGTAGCAAATAAATTTGGCTCTAGGAGCCAAAATGGTATGAAGAGTGTATTCAAAACCAAGGCTAAAGTGGTGTCATCTCATACAAGCCAAGTATCTAGAATATTCAAATCCATCAAGGATTATGACGGTGCTAAATCCACCTAAAGGATCCTCAATGTGGAATATTTTAATATCATGCAGAAAATTTCTCTTACCTTATCTCACTTGGGAGGTTAATAATGGTAACGATGTTTACTTCTAGAAGGACTCATGGAATGGATATCCAAAGATAAATAATATTATAAGTTGTGAGCAGGAGCAAGCAATTCTATCTCATAAATTGGGTGGGAAGCTGAAATATTATATTCAACAGATAGATCCTATAATAGGTAAAGTAAGTTGTAAGGATCTTACTGAAGAGGGTGTAAGAAATCTTGTCAAAGCACAGTCATGTTCTATTTTTCACTCCAGGTCAGTTTATGTCTCTCAGAAAATGGATAGACTTCTTTGGTCAAAATAAAATTCAGGTTCCTATACTGTGAGAGAAGGTTATAAGTCTATTGTTCATAATCAGTCCAATTCATTGAATCCAAGAGCATATAAATTTTTTTGGAATGATAAATTTTTACCTAAAAATGATTACTTTTCTTGGTTAGCAATAAATCATAAAATTTTGACAAGTGAAAAACTTGCAAAGCTGAAAATTGCCAATCCTTTTGTGTGTGTACTATGTAATCAAAATACTGAAAGTGTAGATCATTTATTCCTAGCTTGTTTAGTGGCACAGTCATGCTAGGATTATGTTTCATCAAATATGCAATGGAAGACTCCACTTCCTAATTCGATTTGACATGTTTTTGAAAGTTAGTTGTAATTATACAAATATTCCTTATTTGCATGTATTTGGAGTATTATCCCATCCTCTATACTCTAGGCTATCTGGTGGGCGAGAAATAAATGTATCTTTAGAAAAGAAAAATTCAATTTACAAATTCTTGTGACCAATGTTAAGCTTTCTATATCAGAGAGTGTGAACACTTACGTCTGTAAGTATAAACATGTGGGTTCAACATTCATAGATTGGGATTCAAAAATACTATTGGCTTGGCCTCTAATAAAGTTACCTTTCAAAGGCAGTTTACATCATCCAACAACAAAATCTCAACATAAATTCAATTTGTTGGATAATGCCACCTTTAGGGGCGTATAAGATTAATTTTTATGGGGCATCAAGAGGCAATCTAGGTTCATCAAGTGTGGGAGTCGTTATTTGTAATTAGCAAGGTTTGGTGCACAATGCAAAATCCTATAAATTGGTAGTTGTTTCTAATAATTTAGCAGAGGCCCAAGATTTACTTCAAGGAGTTAAACTAGCTATAAGTTGTAATATCTCAGATGTTCAAATCAAAGGGGACTCTTTGGTAGTAATTAATGCTTGTAGATAATGCAAGCAATCTAACTAGTGGCTATCATATATCTTAAACCAAATCTGGTCTATGCTTGACAAGTTTGAGACATACCAGTTGCTTCATACATATAGAGAAGGTAATGTAGTGGAATATTTTTTGGCAAATCATGGATGTGATCAATTGCAGGAAAGCTATTTGCATGCGTTAGAAATCGGGAAAATAAATCCAATATTGGAAGTATTGCTGAAAAAGGAAGAATCATGTGATATATAATATTTGTTTGTTGTAATTATTTAAAACAAGTAATTTGCAAGCTCAAGGATTTTGGCATCCATGTTTTCATGTCTGTGAGTGTCAAATCAGGTAAAGATGCAAAATAATTATAACAAATAGATTTGCAAGGTTACTATAGTATAATCACATTTCAATTAGCTTTTCCAGTACCGTAGGTCAACATCAATCATATCTACTTGATCCTAAAAATATATTACAATGTTGAACATTCATTAGTTACTGACACGAGGCTGGTTTGAAATCCCACAAATGAAAATAGCAAGTGGTGGTGCAAGGAAAACCAATAAGCACAGGTGCCTCACATTGCAATTCGCACAGACATGATGTAGAATCTGGGTGAAAATTATTTTAGCTAACTTTTTTTTGGTATGCACAGGTATAGAGGAAGGCTTTTTCAAAGCATGTCATGCAATAATTACATGCAGGTGTGCAAAGTACAAGAATGAATGGCAGCTAAAAATCATTTTTTGGCTAAAATTTCTTATTACTAAACCAAACTTGCAAATGCTCATGTAATAGATTCTTCCTAAAATTAGTTAGCTCGGGTATGTGTTTGTGTGTACGACACAAGGTGAAATAAACTATTGTATGGTAAGCTAAGCTAGTCCCAAATATGGAGGTGGAAAGATACCCTAAGATTTGCATCTCCCATGTGAATTAATTATATCTTCTCTTCGAAGTTCATTTAATTGATCATGACTTCTCTCTTCTTCAAAGCTCAGAAAAAAGAGATCCGAAGTTGTGAATTCTTTCTACCCAAAGCTGGGAGTTCATCCTATTCCAAAGATCATTTCAGTAAGAAATGGAATTCTTTCCAAGAAATTACAGAGTCTCTCTACAAGTTCGTGATTGGGAGCTACCAATTGCGGAAGAAATTGGAGCATTTGATATTTAAAGACCATTGTGAAACGTTTAAGAAGAATGTTAAAAGAATCTTGGGCTCGCATATAATAAGGCCATCTATAAAACGTGTAATCTACCCTTCCCAATTTCTATCTATTTTCATTTCTAACATGATGGATTTGATGCAAGATGTTGAGGCTGTAGAAAAGCTGGCAAGGAAGGTAGTAAATGAAGACTTCATCCAATGGGATTTCTTCAACAAATCATGCTAGGCATATGACCTATGGAAAGGGCATGGGTATGTGGGGGATTTGTTTCCGAGAAATTATCTCATCAACCGCCAGGCATACCATAAATTATTAATCTCCATTGTCAAGTCTTTGTCTCTCCAAGACTCAACATTCATGCTGGTAACAGTAAGAAGGTTTACAAGAAATTTCGAAGTTGGGATTGCTGAAAAACAAGGGAAAAATTGAAAGCAATTTTGGCCTTGTTAGTCCATGAGCATGAGCCCCCACAACCAAATCCCAAGTTAAAGGTACATGGCTCCCTCCACCCAAAGACAGATTCGGTTGGCAGTCAATTACATCTTGGTTCGCATTTTGGTTTTCTTCATCTCCACCAAGCTAGTGATCCAGAAGTTGGTCAACCTTTGGCACAGGGAAACTGGGTTAATCAACAATTGGGTCTTTGGAAAACAACTCAACATGAAGGTGGCTAGTGGCAAGCAGCTCCACAAGAGGGTGGTCAATGGAAAGCAGCACCGCAAGATGGGGGCCAGTGGCAAGAAGCGATGGTGGCTAATGGAAAGAAACTATGCAAGAGGGTGACCAGTCATCGACAACTAGAAATTGGGATGACCATCATAAGGTATACTAGGTAATTAATCTAAATGAATTTCCTCATGATTTGAATGGAGATTTGGGGAAGCATGGATAGGGTATGTTTCCTTGTGTAGCATAGGAATTACTGCCAAGCAAAGATGGAGAGGTGGTTTCAAATCAGAAATGGATAGTAAATGCTTACAATCAGGGTGACCAAAAGCTTCCTACCTGATCTTTGGTCAACCAACCAAAGGGGGAATCTACAGATTTCATGGAGATTGAATAGTAAAATTTGGAGTCATGCTTACTAGTCATACTGATGTTAGTAAAAGCCTGATTTTGGAAATAACAGGCTTAATGAAGTTTGATGTGCTTGATTTTGTGAATAACAAGCTAAATTAGAAAAGCATGATGATGCCTGGTTGTATAACAGGCTAATTTTGTATTTAGGACATTCTCTTCTCTTTAAGCAAGCAATTGGATAGGAACAATATGAACTTTTTGTATATATTTTACTATTAATAAATACATATAGGCATAATGCCTTTTACTTAAAAATAAAATAAAAATAATAGTGAAGTTCATTGCATAACTCATGACCTTTTTTAGTGTTATGATCCAGTGCTCTTTTACTTATTCCTCACTGTGTTCTCAATCACCATGTGAAAATGACTTAGAGGATAGATCTTTGTCACCATTTGACAGTAACTTTAAATTTTGTTAGACTGTTTGTTATGATTCAATCACTTTTTGACAGTGTTCTTCCTTTCTCAGTCCTATAGGATAGAGGACAATTCATAATTTTCAACTCTCTAATAATGGTAAATAAATATAGTAAAGATATTTAAAATTTTAGAAGTGGATTTTTTTTAATTGCTAAAGCCTATTTATCAGTTTTATAACTTATAATTATTTAAGCTATTTGAATAGCTAAAATTCATATTATAAATCTTTAAAGTACAATAGAATCATGTAGTTAAAATGATTACAACAAAATTTGAATGAAAATTAGTAAATTACTACTGATTTAGCTTCTCATTTTGCGTGTTTATAGGGTTATTTCTTCTAGCATATGTTAGGCCTATTTGGATTCTATGGAAATAGCAAAGGCAATTCCACATCCATGTCTAAATGAGGTGATGACCCATCCTTCTATGATGAAGTTTGCAGGATACACCCAAGAATAGATCTAAAAAGATCAAATTTTTAAACTTTCATATCTTTGAGATCATTGCAGATTTGATTTGATTTTTGTACAACTAGACAGATCTAAGAAACTATTGCTTGAAAATGATGTAAACGAAAATGTTATTTTTTTAGAATAATCTAATGGTGTTATTTTTCAATTGCACAATTTTTTTTTTCTACCTTAAGATAACATTTAAAATTATCATTTTGTTAATCATAATATATCATTGTATATTTGTATTTTTTTAGATTGTATTGGATAATTAATGGTTAGTTTTTTTTTTTTTTAAATCAGCATAATATACTTTCCATGTACTTCTTTTCATCACTTGTAAATTTAAATTTTGTTACTTTTTGTGATCATAAAAAATAGAGATTATTTTAGTCTCTGTGAAATATTTTTGTGCATGTTTGAGATCTCTACAAGGTGATGAAAAAGGCCCTAGGGTTTGGTAGGGTTTTGAGTATCCTTATTGTTTTGATGGTAATGTTGTCACTAAGTTCTCTCCTTTCCCAAATATAGTCACTTGACAAATTGCCATGATGCTCTTAACTGTAAGTTACTTTGTTCTCCCTACCTTCTCACTACAAGTTTGATTCTTCAACTCTATCAGATTCCCTTCCATCTTAGTATCTTTTCATGCTCTTTCATATATTCTCTTATGAATTTATTCTTATAATTCTAAAAGCCATCACTAGGTCTATTATGACTATATTAGGTCTTTGAGGGTATATGATTTTTGTACTATGAACTCTTAGATTGTCATACTTTTGATGAAAATTATCCAAGGATGTTTACTCACTGACTTAAATCTCTGTATATTCTCCATTACGCATTGAAAATTCATGGTTTATAGTTAACTATTTATTGGTGTAATCATTGCCATGTTTCTTGGGACTGTCATCCCTATAGGATATTTTTAAAAGACTCTTTTTTCAAGGTAGTAGATGATCATGACAAGTTTCATAAGACTGTTGTGACAAGTTTCATAATATCACCATAGTGCAAGAGCCAAGAAGACATGGTGTGGTGTAGCGGTAACATCCCATATTACCGCGAAGGCTAAGCAATAAATGTGTGGTATGCAAGTAACTCAAATACTTCTCCCGCATCCCCACATGAGCCAAGAAGACATGATGTGGTGTAACGGTAACATCCCACATCACCATGAAGCTTGAACAATAATGGTGCGATGTAGTGATAACATCCTGCATTACTGCGAAGGCCAAGCAATAACGGTGTGGTGTAGTGATATCATCCCACATCACCACAAGGATCATGTCAAAATAGTGTGGTATCATGGTTAAACTATAAAAAGAAATATCACATTTCTTTGAGGCATTTTTTTGAAATAGTTTTCTTTCCTTGTGTATATTGCTTCCACATTTTCATGTATGTCTAGCAGGGCATTTGTAACTACAACATATGATAAAACAAATCCCTGTTGTTATGCTTTGATGGATGTGTTGGCTTTTTGTTGTTTATGTGTCAGTTTGTCCTAAATTCCAAAACTGTTTTATGGGGTTCATGACATCACTGGTTCTATTCTTTGGATTCTTAGTCTAATGAATGCATGATATGCACATTCATATGGTTGGTAATATGTAGATGACAAGATAATGATGAAATGATCTTGATACATTACATGATGATGTTGACAGTGTTTATCAAGGTTACAAGTCACAGGTATACTCAGTTGGTTATTATCATTTTGTCTTTAAATGATATATTAGTCCATTATTGTTCTCATATTATTGCACTACTATATTTTGTAAGGAATTCATGATATTTATACTTAATTTTTTATAATGATGGTTACATTTGGATTCTTGAGATGGTTTTTTACTTAGTTTGCATTCACCATCATTGATATCACTCTTGTCTTTGCACTTGAAGTATTTTCAGATTGATCAAAAGGTGATTCAAGCATATTCATTAGGTTTCTTAAGCTTCCTCAGTACATTCAAATGTAATGATATTTTTTTAAGGAATTTGATACACCCATTTATTTGTGGCATTGTCAATATATATTTCCATGGTTTGCTAATGTATTAGCATCTTCTATGGTTATGAGATCTTTGAGTTATATGGTATTGCTATAAATCACCTTGTAAAAGGTATCAGGCACTAAAGATTTCATTATTAAAAGTTATTTTGAACAAGGTGAAGGTTATCTTGATCAAGATGATTTTTATTTTTTTCTTGGCCTCATTTTAATATAATTTCAAGCTTTAAAACAACCACATGAGGTATTAACATTTTGGAATGTTGATCACAATAAAAATAGGGTATTTATTTTTCTTAAAGTCACATGGTGGAGAAAAAATTATTTTGTTTGATATGGTATCAATTTTATTGATTATCAACAGTCGCATTTTTTAATCAGTCACTTTGTGGTTCAAATAAAGTCATATTGTGGTCATGTGAATCGACATCATAAAAATTCTTGTTTTGGCAATAAAGTTTATGAGTGCAAGGGATTATGAATTTGTTTGATTCTGATTGTTGTGACATATTCTTGCTGATTTGGCATCAATAGTTTATGATTGTTTATGATTTGGAATCCATAGTCTTTGTGAATTAATAATGTATGTCGGTATTCATGGTAGAAGACTTTAACATCAAACTCAAAAGAATTATGATGTTTTGTTCAATCATGTGCATTATAGTGTCTGTGTCATACTAGATCTCAAAGAGTTGTCATTTTTTGTAAAGTCTTCGAAGAAAAAATAGGGATATTTTTTTTGCATTTCATTGTGTATAGGGTTTGGAACCCTAGCCGCCATGGATAATTTTCTCAGCTGAAATGAAGCTCTTGAAGTTCTCTCAGTTGACACTATGAGAGTATGATAAGTGTGATAGTAGTAAGAATGATCTTTTGGCTTTTCGACTATCTTTGGTTAAGAGCCCGAATGTGGAAGTTAGTCAGACGAGATTTGGTGGCATCTTTCTAGTTGGGTCATTCAAAACTTATTGAAAGGTCATCATGTTTTTTTCATTCAATTTCTTCCACCATAATCAGGTATTTGCAAATTTTGTTTAATATGGGCTTTGGAATAGTTGGTTAAGAAGAAGGTTAATGTGTTGGTTTAGTGAATAATTTGTTGATAATTCTTTTGTTAAGGAATCTGGTTAAGCTGCAAAATTGGTAAAAGGGTTTCTTATTCTACAACCCTAACTCAATTTGGTTTATAGTTACACAAACTGCTTTCAGAGGTTATTTTTTCAATGTCTTCAAATGATGGATTTTTGGCATTTTCCGTGTGGACCTAAAAGAAAATAAAATGAGACTTTAGGATTAATCTTGATAGATATAAGACATTGCATTGCTTTGAAAATATTTTTGATTCTCAGATTATTGTATAAGAGAAGTTTTTGTCATTTTCATACAACATTCTTCAATGTGCGCATTGAAAATATTCATGGTCTACTATTGAGACTCTAGGACTGCATTTGCACTTCCAGGGTTTTAATAGTACACTGTAATTGATTATTTATTGTATTTTTGTGGAGTTGGTTCTCCTAAAAGTGGTGGATTTGGTGCTCCTAACTTGTGAAAATTTAGTGCTCTAAGTGAATAAAGAGATTCATTTTTGAATTATTTTTATTCCCTAAGAGGGTTTTCCACTCCGGACATATAATGTGTTATGTGATGAGTCTTTGTGTGATTGTTTTCATGTCTATATAAGTTTCATTAGTTATCAAATGCATTAATGTCTATTATTAGTTCTTATTTCTACAATGTTAATGTGATCTTTTGTTACAAGTTTTCATGTTGTGATGAAAAGTAATTAGTCTATCACATCACATGTTCATTCATTTATTCATAGTTCAAGATTGTTATGTTAAAATATTTCATTATGTACTAAATCTCTTTGTTGATTTTCTTATCATATGTCATTTTGTTGCATTTTCATTACAGTGTCTCATAAAGCCACATTGAAATTCGATGGTCTTAAAGTGATTCAAAGATGTTGGTCTTCATGTACATAGTCTTATGAGTTGCACCTATTTTTTCATCATGCTTTGTTTGTTAAACAATGTTAGTCACATCTTTGGAAAGTGCAAGATATCTCACATAGGTTATATTGGCATAAGTTTGTTAAAAACCAAGATCAGACATGCAAACCAAAAGGCCTTCCACAAAAGAGAAAAATAGTAAAAAAGCAGAGCTTTGCATGAAGATGTGTAAATTGATATTATTCAAAATTAAGAAGTTACCTGAGATGATTTTCTTTATAAAAACAATGTATGCAACCCTAATGTTGACCTAAAAACAACTCAACTAAATAAAGCTTACTTATTAATTAGGTAAACTAATTATTACCTAATCAAAACCTAAGTAAACTTAATAAAGTGTAATTAAATAATTAATTACACTCACACCCTCCCTTAAGTGCAACTTAGGGAGACTAAAAGAGCGTGCACCTAAAACTAAGATGCAAGAAAGCATGAATGGGTCCTAGAAACAAGGCTTGATCAAGTACCCATGTACAAATTCAATGAAAGAGTAAGAGAAAGAGGAGAAAACCAAGTGGGACAAACCCCCCCCTCAATGAGATGAGCTACTACAAAGAAGCACTGGAATAACACTATGTAGTAACATTGGAACCAGAATACGACAAGCAAGGAAAGATACTTCTATCTACAAGAAACCATATAAGAATCATAATAATGCAATAGTAGACTCAATGCCATGGAACACTTGAAAACTCCAAACGGGAACAACCCTAGAATCCATAAAGCAACAATAGATGATATGATGATAGAATCTGGAAGTTGTGTATCTTGATGTCGGTGCCAAACTGAGACTAAAACTCTTCCATTGGAACAAGTACCATAAATACTTTGGAACATTAACCACAAATTTAGTGGCCCTCAAACTGAGATGGATCCAATGCGGATCATTAACCATAGGCTATCAATCTGAAGTGTGAACTGATGTGAATCTGATATGTGTTAAGCAAGAGCAAGATGTGGCCAAAAGATACTAAGAAAACATATATAACCCATGTGAGTTTTCATCAAAAAACAAGATGAAGATCAAAGTGCATGCACAATCTAATCAGATTATTATGCAAGAAACCCCCCTAATGGAACTTTATATCAATTCATTTATTACAATACCCAATTATTTTAAAAGGATAGAATGCTATATTATGCATAAACAAAAAATAAAAATAGACCTCATATCTATTTAGAGGGCTGAACAAGCTTTCCAATGCCGCAAGAATGGCAAAAAAAGGGTCACTGAGTCAAAAGATACGCCCTCTGGAGTGAAAACAACAACATATGAGTTCAAGGACCTAAAAAATAAAATTGGAGAAAAATCAGAGAAAACTACCAACACCACTAGATCGTATTCAAATTCTGCTTTCCAACGGTATCTCATTTGCAAAAAAATGACACTGTATGCAAAATTTATGCCCTATTTAGTGAAAGGTGGTCCAAAATGGCCAATAAGACCTACAAGCGCCCAGGGGGCTAAAATATTTTTGGCCCCTGGTCATGTGCGCAACTAGGGTCTAGTGGGAAGGGGGCTAGGGTGGAGCCCTTGGTCACCCATGTGACTTGCTCGAGTGCTAAAGGGTTGGGTGCATAGCTCCCGGTTCCCCATAGGACCGATAGTCTATGCAAAGGCCTGTGGGGGTTGAACTCGGGTCGGTAGCCAGTTGGTGGTGCTGCTAGTCTGAGTGACTAGTGGGTGGCTACCTAGTGGCTGCTCAGTAGCAACGACTATTTGAACTAGCTGCACAAAAAAAATGCTTGGTTTTGACTTTTTTTTGCATTTTTTTCAAAAAGCATGCCTTACAGTGAGTGTTGGGGAGGTCGTACGGCCTCATTGGCAAAATTTTTTTGCCTTTCAGATCAACTGCTTAGAAATTGACCAAATGATAGGCATCCTTAGAGTTTTTGGCCACTGCAAAAATGATGGTGACCTCCATTCATGCTCAAAATTCTCTAAAAAATCGGCTACCTCTAGAGCTTGCAAAAAATTACCAAGCCTGAAACCCTGACAAATTTCTTCAACGATGACCAAAATCAGAAAAATAAAATCCAATCCTGGCTTTTTGCAACACTCTGAATCCAATGGTGAAGCTCAATCAGATCCAAAACATTGCATAGATGAACTCAAGGCATGAAACCCTCAAGCAATCCTGAATGAACTTTGCAATGATTTTCTCAAAAATCTGAGAAGGGGTTGCATACCAAGGCTCTAATACCATGTTAGAAACCAAGATTAGACATGCAAACCAAAAGGCCTTCCACATAAGATAAAAATAGTAAAAAAGTAGAGCTTTGCATGAAGATGTGCAAATTGATATTATTCATAATTAAGAAATTACATAAGATGATTTTCTTTATAAAAGTAATGTATGCAACACTAATGTTGATCTAAAAATAGCTCAACTAAATAAAGCTTACTTATTATTAAGTAAACTAATTATTACCTAAGTAAACTTAATAAAGTGTAATTAAATAATTAATTACACCAACAAAGTTGTCTAAATGAACTGAGTTATTGTTGTCATATCTCTGTTTACCTCTTTTCATGAATTCTCTCAAAGTGATTACTTTGCTCTATTATCAATAGAAAGGATATTTGAGTTGAAAGTCTTTGTCAAAATTTAAAAGGGTTTGAATTTCTTAGGTCTATCCATCAGACACCGATTCACCCCCCTCTCAATGTTTGTCCATACTCCAATAGGATGTCCCTTCATTATTACTGGATATCTAATGTAGTGCACATTATTACAGTGTAAGCCTATTTTTTAGATTGTTTCATTTAGCATCACCAATATTCTCCCCAAGAACATTCTGCTTGTTTAAAATGATGGAAATAGTTCACATCTCTTAGAACAATTTCTCTTGCAAAAATCTTGGAGATGACTTTAGATGCAATGTAAAAATTAGAACATACTCGAAGGTTCTTAACAATTCTAATAGTTTTATCAGGGGCCATGTTTAAAAAACCAAATGCAATTGCTAAATTTTCAGTATGGTGGTAGATAAATAATTCTTTTTTCTTTTATTCCACAACATTGAGTAAAACTCTTGAATCTAGAATAACCTGCTATCTTCATTTTCCAAGCCAATTTCTCCAGTTTTGCATAGATCTCCCATGTTTTTGGATGTGATTTGTTTCCTACACAAAAAATACATACCCATTTATGCCCTTTAATCCAACTACATGCATGTATCTTTTTAATTCCTCTATCTTTCATCAATATCCTTACTATTTGAACCTAACCACACCTACCCACTTCTACACAAATTTTTTAGAGAAGAACATAAGTTGTAGCATTTTTGGATCCAACTAAAAAAGTAGTGTTGTTGGGATACTCAACCTATATTCATATATGATCCATAGGAACCAAAGGTTTAACTGGCATCTCAATAATAATATCTAGGGTGTCCTCAAGATAGCCAACATAAGCATGAAGGTCAACCATGCACACCTAATGATCAACTATATATGTAATGCAATAAGGATTACTAACGTGTGAATTATGTGCAACCCTCATCCACTAAACCTGCATGAATGTATGCATCTAAAATACAAGAAAATCTTACAATGTCGGTGTTCCAAAGTTCTTCATTAATTCAAAGATTTTGAGAGCTTCCTTGCAAAATCTATTTTGTGCACATTCTACAATCATATCATTCCATGAGATGAGATGACATCTCTTTGAGGAATTTTTTCAAACAATTCATTTTGTACTACATTTTGGTGTCAAATCTTTGGTAATAATGGTTAGTTTCATTACATTCAAATTTTGAGTTCTAGGAAATTATATATAGTAAATAGATTGATGGTTGTTTGGATAGTGAAATTAGCTCTCTTAGAAATTCACTAAAATATCTAGAAGGATTATTTCAATTAAAGAGGATTTTGTGGTTATTTTTGTAACAATGATTAACAATGATTTTACAGTGCAGATAGCTTTCTATTTTCATTCAAGATACAAGTCATCAAATTCAATCACATACCAAGAAGATGGTACTCTACTTCAAACCCTCAACCTCACTTAGTTTAGTCTGCTTACATGGAGATATTAAGGAAGTTGGTAAAAAATTAATATATATCATTTTTTGTTTGTGAAGGAGAATCCTATGAGATTCAATATGAAAGTGGATCAATATCCGGTTTCTTAACTAAAGATGATGTCACAGTTGGGAAAATTGTTGTAAAACATTAGGTTAGTAATTTTTGGATGTTAAGGCTTCCTAGTTGGATATCAAAGATATTTGATCATCAACTTAATTTGGAATTTATGTATAAATGGATTCTTCCATGGTGCAGGTATTTACTCAGACAACACATGAACCAGGGCTGGCATTTTTGTTGTCTATTTAAGTCAGATGGGATTCTTGGGCTTGGTTTCCAAGAATTTTTTGTTGATAATGTTGTTATAGTTTGGTTAGTGTTGATATCCTTCATTCTATAATGTCAACTTCATTCTATAATCTGAGCATATCACCTTTCTTAAACTTTGAACAAACTTCTGAAATCAAGCGTTCAATATGCATATTTTGGGCCTATGTTGAACACTCTCTTTAAGGAATTTGTTGACAAGGCCACAATTTTTTAATTGATTTAACTTTCTACTATGTTTGGACTTTCTTTTGTGAACTTGCAATATACAATGCACTTTTATTCTTTCTGAATTGAGACTAATATTAATTTTGTTGGTTGTATTAAGGAACAACTTCATTCATGAAAGAAAAGGAAACATCTTGTTGCTCATATCAGATGTCATGTTGCATATAAAGGAGGAAATATTCTAGCTAGATTATTTTTGGCTATGTTGAAGGAGAGAGCTTCAGATATGGGACATAATCAACACTCTACTTGAATTCTACATGTTACAACTTTCTCCAGGAAGATTTCCCACATTGTAGAAGTTTTAAAAGATGAAAGGGGCATGTGCTTGCATTGAAGGGCTTCAAGCATGTGTTTTCATTATTGTAGAAGTCTTTTGGAAAATTTTCTTTCTTGCAATCATTTCTTTGCAATATTGTAACTCCAATTTTCAGTCTTGTGACTCAAAATAATAATTGCAATACTCTATTTGTAAGTTGTAACTAGAACACCTTTCTTTTATTAATAAAGTTCACTAATTTTTCCTTCTCAATGGTTGTATTATTGTGTTCTTGATGTGTATTTTTTTGTTTTATGCTTAAATCCTCAAATATCAGTCAATTAGAATAACTAAATATACTACTAATTGACATCAATTAATAATTAAATTAACTAAATATACTACCAATTGATAGAAATCAGTGAACAGTGAAATCAATGAATAAAAATGACTAAATAAACTACCAATTACAACAATCAATGATTAATTTAACAACTAATAAGTGACCAAATTATAACAATCAATGACTAAATCAACAACTAAATAAGCGATCAATTAAATATTTCAGTGAATAAAAAATGACTAAATAAGTGACCAGGTTACAACAATCAATGACTAAATATATCAGTGGAAAAAAGTGACTACATAAGTGACTAGATCGTATCAATGAATGACTAAATCAACAACTAAATATACTATCGAATTGATCAATCAAAATAACCAATAAATGAATAAAAATGGTTTAGTCATCAATCTGGTCATGTTATATATGACTGGCAATAAACTACTAGTGGTCACGTGACCAACTGTAGTCATTTATAAGAAGTTTTTAGTAGTTTTTTCAATAGTTAATTATTGTTTTTGTACTAATGGAATGTAATTTATGACTATTTAGTTTGTTATGGGAGTTGACACATCAAATTCCTTGTAATGTTTGGGAATTGAATGAATGTTGTAATGTATTGTACTAGTGTGAGGATGATCTAAAAGGATTGGATAATGATCGAGCTCAATTGTGTTGCAAGTATGGATGTGTTTGATGGTTTTTTCATTAATGTTGTCATTGATTTCAACATAGTTCAGGTTGTTTTAGATGGTATAGAAGTTCTTAGAGTACATGGAGCTATATTTATGAAGTGGTACTTGTATTTTTACCAAGTTTTTTGAGAAAATTTGAGAAACAATGAAAGAAGTGTTGAAGTGTGTTATGAGTGTGCTCTAGTATTGTGCTCTGCATTTCTCCTATGTTGATCTTATGCATGTTCGGATCTGTAAGTATTTTCATAAGATTTAATGGGTCGTATATCCTGATGTTTAGCTTATGGGTTGATGGAGAGTAGGATATATGTTCACCGGTGTGTGAACTTGTTTGTCAGAACTATTTGTTTGTGGACTGGGAGAATTTTTCTGGCTTTGTAGTCTTTTGATATCCGGTTTCAGATCTTGTGGATCTGAGATATGACCCTTTCTCATGGTTCATGTGTTCTGAAAAAATTTCTTGTCATTTGGAACTTCAGAAGACCTACTCTAGAGCTTCTCTACTTTTGTTGGTTGGTCTAGTTGGACTGGTGAAGATTTCTCTATGAATCAAGTTTTTTGTAATTGTTGCGGATGTACCTGAGGTTTTCTCAGAGATGGTGAAATGTTTGATGAAGCGTGTTGAGTAATCCACATGTGATTATCTTGTAAGAGATGTGTGTACCTCAAAATATTATTAGTGTTTTCATTATGTTTGGTTGACCTAGTGTCTACACATTATATTAAGATTTTGCATTGATTTGAGAAAGCATGTGTTTGATTCAAGATGTTGTTTGGGTCCTAAATTAAATATGTAACTAGTCCTCTCACATTCTTATCCACCGCGGGAATGTTGAGCAGCTGACTTAGTTTGAATTTGAAATTATATAGCCGATGTTGGTGAATGTTTCTAAGGTTGAAGATGGTATAAAATAAAATCAAGTTATGGTGAATTTCATATCCATCCATCATTCGATTTGAGCAAGAGAAGTGTGCAAATAAGTGTGGAAGAGGGAATTGAGGAAATAGTACTTTAAGGTGTTAGATACCTCAAATAAGTGAGCTTATGCAATCTACAATCTTCTGATCAGGTTGTGAATGTGTGGAACCCTAGTGGTGGATCTTCATTTATCTCTTTTCTATTTTTTTGTAGGCAGTGAGCCTCCTTTTTTGGACGATGAGTACTTCAAAAGCAAGTGAGCCCTTAATTTGGGTAGTGATCCTTTGTATCTGGGTAGTGAGCCCTCTAGTAGTGAACCCTCTAGTAGTGAGCCTTTATATCTGGTATTGCATTACTACTATATTGTGAGTTAATCCTCATCATGGATTTTCTCTCATTGGGTTTTCCACGTAAATTTGGTGTTTCTAGTGTTTTTTTTTGTTATTTTCATTTCATGTTTACACTTAATAACAAATTGGAGTTAGGGTGAAAAGAATAATTTTATAAGTAAAGGAATTTGATACAATTGATTCACCGCCCCTCTTAGTTTTCTTGTGCATTTAAAAAATTGGTATCAGAGATCTAGTTCTTTACTGAAAAGCTTAACCACTTGAGGTAGATCAGATGGTGCACAAGTTGTAGATTCCTATTTTTGATGGAGCTGATTACAGTGATAGGAAAGTGTTGGAGAAACAAGGATAGACAACTAAGATGGGGGTGAATTAGTTGTTATAAAATTTAAACTTATTCAACCTTAATTAACCTTTAATCTCAGAACTGATGATTAACAGTGAAAGCATAAATTGACAACACATCAAAGACACATGAAAATGAAGATTTTATACATGGAAACCCTCTTAGGGGAAAAACCACAGTGGATATTAGTCCACAAGATTATACCCTATTAGAAGTATAATAAAAAATGAATTAAGAGTGCACATGCATTCAGGCACACTTCCTAGAGCTAACTACTCAAAGGGAAGACTCGTTGTCTTACATAAAATAATTATATTGAATCCATCTGATGAGGTTGAAATAAGAAATTAGATTCTACAAAAGCTTGATGACAACTCTAGTTGGGCATAGAAACACTTCTTCACACTTCTCTCAATCTTCTTCACACTCTTCTCTAAAATCAAATGATCTGATCTTTATTCGCAAATTTTGTATACATTCACTGAGTATACACCACACACACACACTTCAAAATGAAGACACAATCGCTCTTATATATCCACTACATGAATTTACATCAATAAATCTGTCAGCCACAAATAATGAATAAATTACAACTATCAACCCAATTCATGAACAAATCTCAATGCGCACTAGCCTAAGCCGATCACATAGTAATGAAGACCTAAATCAACATCCTCTAACACACTAAACAATAAAATATTAATCCATAAGGATCAAAAACATGCTATCACCATCATGTTGGCCAAGAACATAAAAACTTTGAGCACACAAAGGAAAATCTTTGATCACAATTAGCACACCGATCAATGCAGACATACCACAATGATAGAGAAAATTCTAGAAACATCGTTGAACATAATAGCAGCTATAAGCATGGTTAATGTGTAAATAACTAAAGACACTTCTTAATACGACATTATATCAAAGAAAAATCCAAATGAATCAATTCAAAGCAATAATCTACTGAAAGCATCATATTATTCTCTATCTCCAAAAATTTATTTAATCACTATGGCTCTTAGATTGTGTAAGCAATGTGACTGTTAAAATGACTATCTGAAGAATGAGATGGATGCTAATGCAATGATATTGAACTTAATATGATAATACTAGATGATAAAGAAACTAAACTAGCATGAATTGAAATGGAAACAGATAAATGCAACTACAGGAGGCAGCCATGATATGAAAACTTGATTGCTGGATGCTTGGATGCTTGATGCTTGAATTCCTGTAGAGTAAGAGTGCATAAGTTAGATTATCTGGATCCTTTTCTTGGTTCAATGAAGCTTTATTTATAGAATTCTTGGCTGTAGAAATGCATAGGGAAGGCATTGAGAGGCTTTGATTCAATCTGGAGGATTGAATGGTGAAAGATGGAGGAAATTGAGAAAATTTTGGTGATTGTCTCTACCCATGAAAACACTAGGAAAGAGAAGAGGAAAGATTGATGGAGGAGGATTGAGAGAAGATTTTGGAATTTGTCTCCAATGTGTCTCCAAAACTTCTCGTGAAGTTTCAAAGCATTAATTTTGACATATTTTAGACATGATTTAGATATAGGATATCTAATTTATTTTTAAGAAAATATAGATGGAATATTCTTTATGCCTTTATTCAAATATTTTGATTTATTTAAATTAGCAAAAGAGGGATAAATAATTTAATAAAATGACCTATAGAAGTTGTTTATTAAATTAAACAGAAGAATATGGAAATTAATAAATAAAGTGTTTGATCTCTATTTAATTAATTTAAGATCAATGTGAGAATAAAATAGGGAAATGATAGTTAAATCAAACAAAGTATTTAATTTTTTCTATTTAATTAAGATGAATTTAAATGTGACGTGAATGTGAACTATATAAATAAATATTCTATTTATTCAATAGTAGAGGAAATTAGGATAATTAATCATATAATGTGTATTTAATTAATCGGATGCTCCAGACCAATTTTAGGTGTATAAATTTTTCCCCTCTTCAAAGTGATGTGTTTACGCATTGCTTCGAAGAAAATTTTGCTGCTACTACCAGGATTGATGATAAAAAAAATAATTCCATATGCCCCAGACATGCCCTAGACATTGATTTTCAGATGATGGATAATATGCCCCCTCGGGAGATAAATTAATTATTTGATGATTTTTAGGATTTTTCAAAAAATTTATGATTTTCTGATGATTCTATGATGATTTTATGATGAAATAATTTATCTCCTGACTAATGATGTTGAAAAATACAGCCCGCAAATGAATTTCAATTAATTTCAAAAATAAAATTAATGAAAATATAATAAAACCCACCAAAAATCCCTTTTCAAAATTTATATATAGTCCAAAAGGTCATTTTCAAAGTCATTTGCACTTTTTGAGTTTAGAAATCCTTGTGATAGAGACATTTCAACTAGCTAGAGTAGGATTCCAATCCCTTACCACACTCACCATTTCAAGCGCCTTCGATTTCACCGACAACTGACCACATATGGACCTCCGATATGTACCCCTTATCCTCCTCATTTTTCATGAAATTCTATTTTTTATGCATTTTAATGATTTAGGCGTGTTTAGGTAGTTTTAGCACTTTCAAGCCACGCTATAGTGCTTTCAGTAGGTAGATTAGTGCTTTGAGATTTAGCGCATGCGTTAAATTCTCTAGTGCTTCCATAGGATAATGTAGTGCTTTCGATGATATAATGCTTACGTAGTGAATTTTAGTGCTTTGATGTCGGATTTTAGCACTTAGAGAGTTCTAGTGCTTCGATTTGGTAGATTAGCACTTTCGTGATCTGTTCTAGTGCTTCTAGTAAAGTGGCGCTTTGATGGACTATTTTAGTGATTTGATGTGGTAAAACAACACTTAGGGTAAAATAGCGCTTCAGATTCCTGTTATAGCGCATCGGAGTGCTGAAGTAGCACTTTTGAGATTTAGCACTTTGGGTGCCTAATTTAGCGCTTTTGGGATTTAGTGCTTTGGATGCCTGTTAAAGCGCATCCATGTCACAATTGCACATTTTGACTTAGTAAACCTTGATTTCATCAATTCTGATCATGTCCATTCTTCGGATTGGTATGATTGATAATCCAAATTCTTGATGTTGAATTGTGATGATTTAAATAAGACTAATTCTCATGATAGGTGAGAAGAAATCCCATTTGTGACGATCCTCATGATAGGCGAGGAAATGATTCAATATCTGATAAATCTCATGATAGGAAATATTAAATAATGTTTGATGAACCTCATGATAGGTGAGGTTTGCTGATGTTCGCCCATGAATTTTGATCGAAAATTCATACCAAATTTTTTAGAATAGACTTGATAGTAGAACGAATTTTGATTTCTTGACATAGTACACTAATTATGGATTTTTCATTATGATGATAGGAGAATTTGGGTTATCTCTAGATGTGAGAGAGGTTTCCTTGGACTACAGACTTGATACCTCATCTGACACCAAATGAGCTTTAGATTATAGGTCGATGCGGCCTGAATAGTTTACTTGACATGCCCCAGATTAGGATTAATCGGGGTCTACTGACTACTTTGGCTGAGAGGTGGCATAGTGACCACAACACCTTTCATTTACCCACTGGTGAGATGACGGTCACACCTGAGGATGTGTGGTGGATTCTATGCATTTCATTCATGGGGGAGATTGTAGCGTACGATTCTCATGGGGTTGGTGGTAGAGATGCTCTCCGCATAGTATTTTAGGATTAGGATATCAAGGGTCTGAGTGTCCGATGGAGGAGGATTGTCGACTCATACACGACACTACCACTAGTGCTTGCTGGATTTATTGGAGGTTTCCTTTGCACTGATCGTAGGTCAAATGGATTCCTCGTGGGTTGGGGCAAGACCTTAGAGAGCATGATGGTACATGATACCAAATATGCATGGGGGATGTGTATGTTGGCACATCTTTATCATGATCTTCACTCAGTGGTGTACCTAGGGGCATGCAACTTATCAGTAGGGATGACCCTATTATAGGTGTGGGCATGGGAGCATTTTTCTATTGGTCAACCATTTCTAGTGATAGATAGACTAGTAGGTAGACCATATGTGTTTAGATATAGAGGTCGGCTTACCCAGGCCCGAATGGATAAGTTAGAGCATTGGAGGCGGGTTTTTGATGACACAGAGACTGTTAACTAGCATCCATACTTATACTATGAGTAGTGGGATGAGGATGATGTAGTGTTGGGATACCTCTATGATTCTATGTATTTGATCGGCTAAACACCTTTTGTATTAAAGAGATTTCTACTTCGCTGAGTGTATAGATAGTATGGCATCATTCGATGTATGCCATAGGGGGTAGCCCACTATGCTAGGCAGCAAAGTGATATTCCTGATTGGGGGCCTTGTTTATCATATGATGTTCTAGTAGAGGGATACAAGGCATTGCAGCCATCACCCTGGGACATGTGTAGAGACATTACAAAGGCACCAATTAAAGAGGAGTATGCTACCTTCTTGGATTTGGTTCCACATCTATGTATCACTATTCCAAATGAGCCAGCACCATTACCGGTAGAGGAGGATGTGGCAAAGGGTTCTGCAGATAGTGAGGGTGGTACTTTGTCAGGTAGTAGCATAGAGAGGGGTGGTGATGATAGCAACAGTGATGACAGCGATGGTGGTAGTGGAGGGGAAATATGGGTAGGGCCAATTAGCAGTGGTCCATCATCTTGTAGGCCTCACAAGAGGTGAGTAGTGACATCACCATCCATGGACCATCAGAGACAGATTGCAGGTCTCTAGACACAGGTTCAAACACTACAGGGATAGTTGGTATATGCCTGGGGTTTGCTTGTTCAGACCTAGACTCAGATGCAAGCCCAGGCTCAGGCTCAGGCTCATGCTTAGCCTTTAGCGCAGGTTCAGGGATAGTTGGCACTGTGTAGACTCAGTTGCTACATTGATAGTCAAGCGAGATAATGCTTGTCATATTTCCAAGAGGGCACAGGAGATAGTGGAGACCCTACAAAGAGTGGCTGATGGTACCTCGATGGGAAACTATATGAGAGAGGTTCTATGGGCTAGCCGAGAGGCTGAGTTTTATAGGGGTATATATCATGATGCAGTGCCTATTGATTGCAAAGTCAGCTATGCCCCATCGAGATTCGGGTGGATGCATACTCAGAAAGTGAGTGAGGGGGTGACACAACCTCCATGTAGAGATCCTAGAGATCCTAGTTCTTCCTGGGGTGGTGGTGGTACAGGTCCTGTTGGGCCCGCACATTCTGGCAGTAGTAGATTGTAGATGCCTCCTATGATTTTGAGACTATCGCTTTGAGATATGATGTACACTATGATGTAGCTCACTTTTTGATGATGTATCTTTATTTTTGATGATGTATTTTCAGATTTCATTGTATACTTGACACTGATGATATATATATGAGATGCAATTGATGTGACTTTATGATGGTTTATGATTTCTATGTGATGGATGCATTTATTATGTGATTTATGCAATATGTGATGATTTTATTTCAAATGTGATGATGTAATGATTCTATGATAAATTAATTTGTAGAATATATGAATCTCTAAATGATGATCTTTATGAATGCTTGAATGTGATAAAAATGTATGGATGGATGGATAAATCGTTTTTATGTTAAATGTGATAATGATGAAAAATGATGATCCTATGACGAAATGATAATGGATGGATGTAATGATAATTATGACATGACTTGCATTTATTTTAGATGTGATAAAATGTATGGATGATAAATGATGTATGGGTATGGATGATAAATGATGTATGGGTTTTAAAAAGTGATCAAATGCATATGATATTTGATGGATGATAATGCAATGAATGTTTTTTTTTTTTTATGGTAAAATGAACATGATGTACTTATGGTACAATTTAATTCATAATTTATTTGATGTATGATGAAATGATGAAACTTAAATGACAAAACTTAATGATGAGATGATGACTCCTACATGTGTTTTTGATGAATTTTGAATTATGTCAAGTATACTCAGTCTTATTTGTAGATAAGATAATCATTGATTTGAACCCTTTATGCAACAAATACTCTGCAAATAATGAATATGATGAATGCAATATGATTTTAACATGCAACTATATGCAAAAAATGATTGTCATTTTTAATAGTATTTTTGTGCTTTTTGTCATCATTGAGCTTTTATTGGATGTTGAAAGTGAGTACAAACGTCAAAGGTATGTATTAGACCAATGATGACCTGATTACTACTTTCATGATTTTTGATATTGAAAGTGAACACAAGCATATAGGTATGATTTAACCGAGATGACCTGAGCATTCATTGCATAAACAGGAAGTGATTAATCATTTCAATGTGTGAATTTTGAATGTCATCGGTGATACATTTGCATAGCACATCCCCCGACAATTCATACATTTATATGATTAATTTACAGACAACAGATAATAAAAACATCGTTATTTTTCCTTGTTTCTCTAGTTCAATACATCATTGAGTTACTCCAAAGAAATGATAATTAAAAATACAATGTGTCCATTTTTTACTTAGTGTTTCAATCATTATTCAGATTTTAGATCATCCATCCTGATTTTGTGATGTTTTTGTGATTTTTGAGATTTTACCAAAGACCTAACCTACTAACCTCTCCCAGGGGTCTTAGGGGCTGATCAAAGATTAGCCTTGCCTATGTTACACACACAGAGACCACATAGTTTGACTGACACAGACCTATGTTTTTTTGCTTTTCTAGACTAAATATTTTTGACATGTTTTTGGATTTTCGATATGATACGGATGGTTGATTCCTCTATGATGATGCTTGATGTTGCACTTTGATCTTTGTTTTCATTGTTCCTACCATACTGTTGTTTGGCTTTTGGTGAAATCACTATTTTGTTGCCCCTAGTGATATCCAGATGTTGCCCCCAAGATTTGGAGTGAGACTTGACTATGTGAAAATGATTTTGATATGGATGCAAAGATGGCAAGACTAATGACATGATATGAAATGGTACTGACTGCCTGATTATGGATCCTGATATGTATCAAAATAGATGGGCAAGATGACCTTAGAATCACATATGATGCCCGTTTCCAGGTTTTCACCATATGTTTTGATTACACTCATTGTTTTGTGTATTTTGCTCATTTTTTTCTTTTTATTTCTTTTTGTATTTTTGCATTGCCAAGATGCCTATTTGCTAGGTTTTCATCAACAAAACCATTTTTAGAAGTTTGACTCATGCACTAGGAGATTCAAGCATAGAATTTTCTGAGATGGATACTATTGATAGATTCATCAAAAAAATCCCCTTCTGATGTTGATAATTGATATGCCCCTGATCCATACATTGATATGATGACAAAAGGACCAAGCTAGTTAGGCTCAAATCTCCCTTTCTTCTCCTTGTTTTGTTGATTTCTAGGGTTTTCTTTAGTACCAAGTCACCAACCTGAAAGACCCTCGGTTTTACCTTGTGGTTGTAACTTCTTAACATCCTCTGTTGATAAGTCATTAGATGATTAACAACTTGTTGACGATGTTCATCAAATAATTTCAGTTCCTGCAATCTAGATACCCTATAGTCTTCATCTGAAATGATTCCTCTGAGTGATACACGAAGGGATGGAATATCAACTTCAATGGGAAATATGGCTTTTGATCCATATACCAAGGCATATGGAGTAGCTCCTATTGGTATTTTGATACTTGTTCTGTAGGCCCATAGTGCAGGATTGAGTTGAACATGCCAATCACGTCCAACATCGTTAACCATATTTTAGAGAATTTTGAGTATTGTTTTGTTTGAGGCCTCTGCTTGGCTATTCCCTTGAGAATAGTATGGTGTTGAAAACGATGTTGGATATGAAACTTCTCACATAGTTCTTGGACATCTTGATTCTTGAAAGGTCATCCATTATCAGTGATAATGGATTGAGGGATTCCATACCGACATATTATGTAATTCAAGATGAAAGAGGAGATCTTCTTGCTAGTTATTGTTGAAAGAGGCACTGCTTCTATCCATTTTGTGAAATATTTTGTAGCTATGATAATGAACTTATGTCCATGGGATGAAGATGGATTTATTTTTTCTACTAGATCCAGGCCCCATTGACAAAAAGGCCATGTTGATGAAAAGGGATGCAGTTCTTGTGCTAGTGCATGAATCAGATTGCTATGAATCTGAAAATTTTGACATTTCTTAACAAACTGATAGGATTCTTTCTCCATGTATGGCCAATAATATCCCAAACAAAGGAGTTTCTTGGCTAGAGTTATCCCACTCGAATGAGTGCCACAAATACCCTCGTGAACCTCTCATAGGGCCGTTTCAGATTCATCTTGTTCTAGACATCGGAGTAAGGTACCATTAAGACCTCGATGATAAAGTATGTCTGCAATTAAAGTATGTCGTGCAGATTGGCGGATGAAGTTTCATTTTTGGTTCCTGGATAGATCAGGAGGAAGGATATCGTCTTTCAGGTAAGCATAGGTCTTTTCATAGATGGAGGTTTCAATGGTTTCTAGATGGTAGATGGTAGTGGATTCTGAATTATTATGGGAAGGACATGATACTTGTTCTACCATAAACTCCTAACAAACACGTTTCTTAGACAATTGTAGTATTAAAGCAATTATAGCCATAGCGTCCGTAGCTTTGTTCTCTACCCTTGGAATTTGATCAAACTTGATACTAACAAAGAACTATTTCAGATCATCTATTTTTTGTTTGTAGGACATCAACTTTTTGTCTTTTGTTTGATACTCATCATTCACTTGATAAATGACTAGTTGAGAGTCCCCATATACCTGTAAGTCTGTGATCTTCCATTGAATTTCTATTTTGACCCCAATGATTAATGCTTCATAATCTACCACATTATTTGTACACTGAAACATTAATCTATATGATTTTGGAATGGTGTGTCCTTGTGGAGAGATGAACAAAATCCCTGCTCCTGATCCACATTATGTGTATGATCCATCAAAATATAATACCCATTGTTAAGGCATCACTGTCAAAATGTTTGCATCTGGAAACTCCATTGTCATTGGTCGATCATCTGGTAAGGGAGCCTCAACTAATTGTTCAGTGATTTCCTGACACTTGATTGCCTTTCTCTCTACATATTGAATGTCAAATTCACTTAATAGCATGACCCACTTTGCCAGTCTACCTGTTAAGGCAACTTTACTGAGTAGATATTTTAAAGGATCGATCTTTGCTATTAGCTTGATTGTATGAGTTAGCATATAGTGTCTCAGCTGTTGAGTAGCAAACACCACCATCAGGAAAGATTTCTCTTTAAAAGTGTAATTGATTTCATACCCATTTAATGTTCGACTGATATAATAGATGTCATGTTCCTTTCCTTCATAATCCTCTTGCACTAATAGTGCCCCCAAAGAGATATATGTCATAGCAATGTACAATATCAAAGGTCTTCCTTTTGTTGGTGGCATTAGAATGGGTGGTGACATTAGATACTATTTGATTTGATTGAATGTTGTTTCACACCCCTCATCCCACTTGAAAACTATATTCTTATGCAATAGATGATTAAAAGGATGACTTTTGTCTGCAAGCTGGGAGATAAATCTTCTGATCGATTGGAGCCTTCCCTATAGCGATCTGAGTTGACTGATGTTTTCAGGAGGTGGCATCTCCATTATCGCTTTAAATTTCGCTGGATCCACTTCAATGCCTTTTGCTAAGACAATGTACCCTAACAGTTTTGCTGATGTAGAGGGTTCCTCATCTTTGTATAGCCAATCCAGGATCGCTTTGATGTCTAATTCATCCTCTATTGTACCTTTTTTGACAAACCTTTCATCAAGAATTGTGACTGGTAATGATTTTTGAGATTTTATCATAGATGGTTGACCATATGTCCTAGGAGATGGCATTAACTATGATAGGTTAAGCGATTGCTCCATAGAATATGTTCCCATTCCCTTATCTATTAGTTGAACTTTCTCTTGGAACTTTTTTGATAAAGAAGTTTGTTGATCCGGATTATCTGTTGATTGAGTTTCAACAGGACTTGTCTCTTTTTCTTTACCCTTCTTCTCTATCCACTTGATGGTGATACTTGGATGTTGTTCTTCTTTGGATGATTTTAAACTTGATGCTTCCTTGTTGTGTGGTACAAAGGTATCTTGAGAGATCCTAAGGGTTTCATAATGTTGAGGATGATTGTAATCAACAGATATAGTCACCTCTCATCCATTTATTGGAAACTTAAAAAATTGATGATATGGCGAAGGTACAACCTGCATTTTATGGATCCATGGTCATCCTAAGAGAATGTTGTATGTTAACTCTTTTTCCAACACTTGACATGCTATATGTTTCATCATTGGCCCCACTTGAATGGGTAGCACAATCAAGCCTTTGGATGATCTTTCTTCCTCATCATATGCTTTGATAGTAATTTTTCTTTGGGCATCAATAGCATCATCCAAATACCCTAGTGCATGGATTAACTTGAGAGTGCAAATGTTTAGGCTAGCTCCCCCATCTATTAAGACTCTCTTGATGCGATGATTGTGGATTAAGAATTCAATATGGAGTGCAGTATTATGGGGATGATTTAGTGAGATATCATCCTATTCAGAGAATGATAGACAATGTGGGGTATTCAAATGTCCCACCATAACTTGGAACTGAAAAACATCTAGATTCTTTGGTACTTTAGTGGCAACTAATGCTTGTTCTAGAACCTCCTTATGTGATGGTGATATTTTAAGGAGTTCTAGTATCGATATTTGTGCAGGAATGTTTTGTAGTTGATCAACAATGTTATAATGAGATGGAGGTGGAACTGCATGTGTAGACCCAACTCCCTTTAACACTACCTTGGATTGCCCCCTAGTCATCACATTTGCTGGTTGATGTTCTTGACGGTCTCTAATTTTTAAGACATTGATTTGATTTTCAGAGTTTTGTATGCTTGGGAGCAAGTCCAAAGGGGTAGAGTTGCTGATTTTGAGTTCGTCAATGTTGTGACTAACTGTATGATCACTCTCTATTCCAGATAGACAAAGGATTGTTGTTTCAAAGACATGGTCGACATTCTTCCCTTTGTTGTTTGAAGATGATGGTGCTCCTTTTCCATAGTTTGGCAAAGGGTCCTTGAAAGCCGAATGATCATTATTGTTTTGGGGTGTTTCCACATATGCTTTATTGTTGTTGATCAAATATTGTATTGTGTGCTTCAACTCCATACAGTTGTTGGTCTTGTGGCCTTTGTTATTATGGAAGTTGCAGTAATCTGCATCATTCCACCATGGTGGTTTGACCTTTGGATCCCAGAATCGGGCTTCCTATGCAGTGATAAGGCCACTGGTGACTAATTCTTTCATTGTTGATTCTATTGTTTGGCCTAAAGGTGTGAACCTTCGCCGATTTGATGGTTTTTGATATGACTATGTTTTTACAATCTCATTGCTTTGTATGACATTTGACTTGAAAATTTGATCATTGTTTTGATTCTTTGATGTAGATGCTGTCAAGTTAAAAACTGGTTTGACATTTTGGGAATCACTTGTTGTTTCATTGGTAGTTGTGTTTCGATTCTTTTGCCAAAATTTTGGCTTATCACTACTTGAGTATTGATTGGAGGAGTTATTTGTGTTATTCATTTTATCGGTGAAATGTTTGATAACTCCTCTTTTGACTAATTCTTCCTCAATTTTAAGACTGTTTTCTATTACTTTTTTGAATGTTGGAGGACATTGCAATTCTAGCCTATAACTCATTTCCTCCATCAAATTTTCAATGAACAACTCCATCTTTTCTTCCTCAGGAATGGATTGAGGATATCTAGCGAATAATCATCGCCATCTTTGTAGAAAAGACAATAATTTTTCCCCTTTTTTTGGCTTTAGGTTATAAAGATCCTTTATTGTAACATCATGTTGGATGTTAAAGGAATACTGGGAAATGAACGTGTTAACAAGTTCCTCAAATTCTGATACCTGGTTGTAGTTTTGAAAACCACTCCATTCATGATCCTCCCAAGCTCCTTTGGAATAATCTCATTAAGTAAGTTTCCTCTTGGGAAAACTCGAGACTCATTGTTTTGAATTCCCTAATATGATCTATTGGATCCATTCTTCCATTGTACTTGTCATACTTTGGGATCTCACAGTGTCTAGGAAAAGGTATCAGACCGGATATTGCATTGAAAGGATAAGGAAAAATGTCATGTATTGCATATCTTTTGGTACTCCCTTTCATCATATCCTATATCTGTTGTTGTAACATTTGCATTTGAGATGTCAAAGCGGCAACTGGATCTATTGTTTGTGTAGGTTGCAGTATTTCAGTCTCACTTGTTCCAGGTGCTTCCTTCAGATGATTTATGTCGAAGTCCTTGGGAAGTTTGGCACCTGATTCAACCAACATCAAAAGATACTTCTCCATATCTTGTTCTAAAATATTTTCCATAAATTTATGGAATTTGGGATCTTGTTGAGCTATTTGAATATCCTCTAGAGTTATTTCATTCTTATCATTGTGTTTCAGATTGTTCCAAGGATTTTCTTCTGCCATTGTTTGGGATATTTCAAGTTCTTGCTCTAAGAGTCTCTGCTTTTGGGACCTAGTGAAGATTGGCATATAAATTTTTACCATTTCTTCCGAAATGTTGATCTTTTATGCTAGGAAAATGTCAATTGAACTTTTAACAAAATCGAATAAGATGACTAATCTTATTGATGAGACTATGTTAAAAATTTGATTACTATACTTGGTTTCATGATAAAGGATGATAGGTTATTAGATGGAAAATTGAAGGAAGCTTTTGGATTAGCAAATTTGGATGCCAATTTATATTTTATTGCTTCTATGAGACTTTTAGGAATCCACATGATTTTTGACTTTGATTTTTTCTTTGTGGGCCTTTGCAGGCTTTCACATTTTTTTTTTTGATTTATGGACCTTTGTGGTCTTTGAAAATTTCCTTTTTTCTTTAATTGGCCTTTGTGGCCTTTTGAAATTTTCTTTTGATTTATGGATCTTTGTGGTCTTCGAGATTTTTTCTTTGATGGGCCTTTGCAGCCTATTAGATTTTTCTTTCGATTTTCAATCAATTTTTCTTTTATTTTTGCATGTCTCTTCGAGGAGACATGTTGATCCTTTGATACATATTGATTTTCATATAGAAGCTTTTGATATTTGGCACCCAAATTGCTTCCAATCGAAATGGGAGGGGTGGATTGAGATGAATGATATGGAGGTATTATGGATGGGTTAATGTGGGTAGAATTTTGAAAGGGCATCAAGGATGTGTGCCTTTTTTGTTCTTGAGAAATTGGATATGGACCTAGGATAGAGGGAAGGTTTGATGGACTAGGATGAGGACATAGGATAGATGGTATGTTTGGAGAATTAGGATGAGTACCTAAGATAGATGGTAGGTTTGATGAACTAGGAAACTTAGGTGTATAACCAAGGCCATGGTGATATGGGTTTCTTTGAACAAAAAGGGGTTCTAGGATACCTTGTTCATGAAGGCCTAATCCATTTCCTCTGTTATTCATACTTTGACACATTTGTTTACCAATGGGATATGTATTTTTTGTGAAACAAGATGCGAGTCCATTTTGGGGAGGATATGATATGGATGAGAGGATAGGTGTTGGAAGTAAACCAAAATGAATAAAGGTGGAGGATCCCAATTTATAGGTGTGGGGTTCATGGATAGCTTGAATAGGTGTGATAGGCTCTTGACATGGGGATGATGGGGTGTTTTGATCTTGACTTAGAAATTAATTATGAAGTGGTATGAAAGGCATATCTTGATCATGAGAAGAATAAACATCTTCATGGGATGAAAGGGTATCCTTGAATGGAAGCATATCTTGACCTTGATGAGGAAGGGAATCATGAGAATTTGTAGAAAGCATGTCCTGATCATCAGTTGGTAAGACATCATTAGATAGGATGGAAGAACTACCATGCTCTTGTGATGCAATAGAATCATGAGATGATATGGATTGATGAGATGATATGGAAGAAGAACCCAGAAGGATACTTGTCTCTTGAGATGGAAGGGAATTATTTTGGATGAAAAGTGAAAGGAGGGGATCGTCATAAGTTTCTTGAGAAATGGGATCTTTATCAAAGATTGGAAGAGTTTGTGGAATTTTGATATCATTGGATGGAGTGGAAATAATATTTTGATCTTGATGTGTAGCGGAGTCTATACTAGCATGATTTGGATTGAGAGATTGACATGAATCATTGGATGTTGAAGATATAATAGAAGAGGATGATTAGATGAAATTGTTAACTTGAGTGAAAGAATCTTGAGGTTTATGTTGGCTTATTGTGGATGGAGATAAATGCATGACATGATAGGATTGTTCAATATCATTTGTGTTTGAGGACTTAGATTTGGCCTTATGGATCTTTTGTAAAAATTCAAAGACAACAAACTTTGATGATGTAGTTGTTGGTGGAGAGGGTGTCATGTCAACATTTTTGTTAGAGGAATAAGAGAAAATGTCTGGTAGTAAACATCTCTCTGTGGTTGTTTCCCTTTGCACATCCCATATTTGTTGTTGAAGGTTTTTCATTTGATGGGCTAGAGCATTCAATTGGTCCTCATCTATTTTGGCCATGGTGGTTTGACTTTCAATTTCCTGTTCTTTGGATTTTTAGTCTTCGTGACCTTGTTTAAAATGGACATACAAACGTTTATTATTTTCAATAAACTTTTGATCTTAGTTTGGTATAGTGTCAAGGATATTAACTCAAGTCAAATAGAATGATAGATTCTATTGATTAGACTAAGTTGACAAGTTTGATTATTCAATTTCGTTTCTTTGATTTAGGATGACTGATCCTGAAACTTAACTTACTAATCAAATGTGTTTGATTGAGACACTTTTGGATGGTAGATCTTGGTTTGATTTGAACAAATTCAAGTGTAAAGTCTAATTTATGCAAGTTTAAAACTCTGTTTTGATTTAGGAAAGTTTATGTTCTGATAAATTTCCATTTTTTTATGTTAACTATTTGACAGGGGTTTCCCATAACTTTTTGTTTTCTTTGTGTTTTTCAGGATGATCTTATCTGAATTAAATGTTTTGAAAACACAACAAGCATTTGTAAAATAGTTGTTTCTAGAGTCTAAACAACAAGTGTATGTTTAAGAATCAAACATGATCCTTCTTGATTTCCATTGGTTTTTGATAAAGAATACACTTCAAGAAGACTCACTCTTAAGGTCAAAAAGGTCATCATTATACTCAACAACCCACATCTTGAAATTGCATTGACGCACACAACCGTGTTACCCCCTAGAGGGCGCCCATGTTTTTGTCATTTCCAAGTGCATACTCAGAGTTGGATTTCTCGTCCTCTAAGCAAATAGTCCTTGGAAATTATATGGTGAGTGTCTAGGGGCAGATTCTTCCCTCCCCTTGCACTGTGAGTATGACAATGTTTGGTTACTAACTCGGTGGGATACTACTCTATGGTTGGTAGATAGGGCTTCCATGCGGTGTGGCAATCAATAAAATCCCTCAGGAGACCTCCCAATCTTTAGAACAAAGATTTTGGGGGTGGTTATCTTGCTCACTACTGTCAAGTTGGACTTTCATCAACAACTTGCGTTTTGATTATAGTGGGTTGGAATCTTTGGCTTTAGGCATTCCCACTTAGGTCGTTCATGTAGGGTGAGTATTTTTCCCCACTGCGGCAGGCCTTTTAAAGGATTTAATAAAGCGTGAATTGCATGAAATCAAAGGATGATTCTGAAATTTTGATCACCCAGTTAAGGGGAGAGCATAATCCTATTCACCACACAAGCATAGTAAGCAATGTTTGATTTTAAAACCCAAAGATAGTTTGTTATTCTATGTGAAGATTTTGCTTCACCAAAGTCATGATGTTCATTTTAACCAATATAGAAAATGTGTGATGGCTACCCTAGGATTGGTTATTTTTAATCCAAATGGCTACCCTAGGATTGGTTCTTTTTAATTCAAATGTTTACCGTACGATTGGTTTTTTTAACCAAATTTGAAAAGGCTTGTGTAGATGGTTAATTTTAAGCCCAAAGTAATGCTATTTGGTCCTAAAACATGCATGAAAAATAACATATGATAGGTTATTTTCCCATGAGTGTTTGAAAACTCTATTACAATGATATCAAATGCCTTTTTTTCAAATTTTTTTAATTTAATGCTCCATATTCCTTCTAAATCCTGCAATAAATGCTTAAAATTTTAGATGAGACCAATAAATAATAAAGGTTAGATGGATTATTAAGCATAAAAACTCTAAAATTTAGACCAAGTTACAATGTGATTTGACTTTAAATGTAAAATTAAAAATTTTAAATCTACAAAAAGTGATAAATACCTACACCATTGCATATCTTATGAAATTCTACCCCATTTCAAAAAACAAATATCGAAAAAGACCTCTGTATGACCAAGATATGACCATTTTAAGATTGACTGTCAAAGCATTAAAATAGAAGCACTAAAACATGTATTCGCTAAAACATACCTCAAAAGCACTACAACGGAGTCTGTAAGTGCTACTTTGTATACAAAAACACTAAAATAGGCCTTAAAAGTGTTAAAACAGAGTCTATAAGCGCTACTTTATATACAAAAGCGCTAAAATAGACCTCAGAAGCGCTAAAAGAAGTGTCAGATGCACTATAGTTTTACGGAAGCGCTAAAATAGAGCACATAAGCACCATAATTTTCCATGGAAGTGCTATAAATTTTGACAGAAGCGCTAAAATTTTACGAAAGCACCATAGTTTTCCACAGATACGTTATAGTATTTGACGAAAGCACTGAAATAAAACACATCGGAAACCTGTGCGACACTTTTCAGAAAATTGATAAAATTGGGGTTAATGCCCCATGGTGGGCACAAAATTGTAAGCGTGGTTAATGTGTAAAACACTAAAGACACTTTTTAATACGACATTACATCAAAGACAAAGCCAAATGAATCAATTCAAAGCAATAATCTATTGAAAGCATCATATTGTTCTTTATTTCCAAAGATTTATTAAATCACTATGGCTCTCAGATCGTGTAAGTAATGTGACTATTAAAATGACTATCTGAAGAACGAGATGGATGCTAATGCAATGATATTGAGCTTAATATGATAATACTAGATGATAAAGAAACTAAACTAGCATGAATTGACATGGAAACAGATAAATGCAGCTATAGGAGGTAGCCATGATATGAAAACTTGATTGCTGGATGCTTGGATGCTTGATGCTTGATGTTTGAATTCCTGTAGAGTAAGAGTGCATAAGTTAGATTATCTGGATCCTTTTCTTGGTTCAATGAGGCTTTATTTATAGAATTCCTGGCTATAGAAATGCATAGGGATGGCATTGAGAGGCTTTGATTCAATCTAGAGGATTGAATGGTGAAAGATGGAGGAAATTGAGAGAATTTTGGTGATTGTCTCTACCCATGAAAACACTAGGAAAAAGAAGAGGAAAGATTGATGGAAGAGGATTGAAAGAAGATTTTGGAATTTGTCTCCAATTTGTCTCCAAAACTTCCCGTGAAGTTTCAAAGCATTAATTTTGACATATTTTAGACATGATTTAGACATAGGATATCTAATTTATTTTTGAGGAAATATATATGGAATATTGTTTATGCCTTTATTCAAATATTTTGATTTATTTAAATTAGCAAAATAGGGATAAATAATTTAATAAAATGAACTATAGAAGTTTATTAAATTAAACAGAAGAATATGGCAATTAATAAATAAAGTGTTCGATCTCTATTTAATTAATTTAAGATTGATGTGATAGAATAAAATAGGGAAATGATAATTAAATAAAACAAAGTATTTAATTTTTTTTATTTAATTAAGATGAATTTAAATGTGACGTGAATGTGAACTATATAAATAAATATTCTATTTATTCGATAATAGAGGAAATTAGGATAATTAATCAAATAATGTGTATTTAATTAATCGGATGCTCTAGACCAATTTTAGGTGTATACAATAGCATACCCAATAACTCAATTTACCTGAATTGCATTCTCTTCTTCCAGAAACACCTGCTATAGTAACAAAATAATTGTAGGAACACATAACTCATAACTTGCTCCAATCTTGATGTGTACCACTGAAACTTCTAAACAACATACTAGTTAGGCTCAGCAAAAAACCCTTTAATGTGCACCTTCTGACCATCAACTTACAAAACTTTCCATCATTCTGACCTTCTCAGCTTCACAAACTGCCTGCAATATATTTATTACAATTTTCTCAATATCCTCGACATATACAACTTTCAAAATAATTAATTCTAATAGTGTTGACATAAATGACAACCACATATTAGCAACACAACCACAACATCCAATAATCTCCCCCTTTGGCATTGATGACAACACATGATGTGAAAAAATACCATCAACACAACTAACTCTCCACATAGTACTTTTCTCCTCCTTTGTTCTACACTTCTCTCCCTTAGATTGTACAAGGTTTTTCACATTACACTTCTCCCTCTTTGACATCAATGGAAAAGGTACACAATCTTTGAAGCACATATCATCTGAATCATCTGACTACTCCCCCTGAGTAGCAGCCACCACAACATCAATCTGAAACAAAATCTCATTGTAAGTGCATGGATTGATGCAAATAATTGCATCTTAGTTCAGATTAGGAGGGGAAATAACCCCTAACTTGCCTCTGATATACTCAAAAGTATCCTTAGGAAATAGTTTAGTAAATATATCTGCATTTTGTTCCTTAGTGGGCACATATTCTGATCTGACTTCTTTATCACTCACTTTGTCTCTCAAAAAGTGATACTTGGTAAATATATGTTTTGTCTTTGAGTGTAGGACAAGATTCTTAGAAATGTTTATGAAACTTGAATTGTCAGAAAATATAGCAATAGGCTCATCATAGTCAACTCTTATATCTCTCAACATCTTCTTCATCAACAACACTTGAGTATAATTGTTTTCAGAAACAATATATTTTTCTTCAATAGTAGGTAAGGAAATGGAGTTATTCTTTTTACTTAGCCAAGACACCAAATTCTCCCCCAATAATAATGCATCACCACTTGTACTTTTATGGTCATCCACATCTCCTACCCAATCTGTATCTATAAAGGCATTCAGAATAAGATCATCATCCTTAGGATACCAAAGACCAAAATCAACTGTTCCTTTTAAGTATCTGAAAATTATTTTTATTGTAGTCACATGTGATTCCTTCATATCAACTTGATATCTAACAACCATGCACACAACATTAATAATGTCTAGTCTAGTCTGATTCAAATAAAGCAATCCACCAATCATTTACCTATACATTTTTTGATTAGCCTTAGGAGAATCATCATTCTTTGTTAACTTGCATCCAGTTACCATGGGTGTACCAACTGGCTTTGAGTCTTCCATGCCAAAAAATTTAAGTAACTCTCTTACATATTTGGACTAAGAAATAAATATTCCATCATCTAACTAAGTAATTTTCAATCCTAAAAAGAATTCCAGTTCTCCTATCATTGACATTTCAAATTCACTTTTCATTTCATCAAAAAAATTCATACATAGATCATCATCACCTTCAAATATAATGTCATCAACAAAGACTTAAATTATCAATTCTTTATCCCGATCCAACTTGAAATACATATTGTTGTCAACAGTATCTTTATTGAATCCAAGTTTCAACAAAGATTTATCCAATCTAGCATACCATGCTCTAGGGGATTTTTTTGAGTCCATATAGTGCTTTCTTCAATTGGAAAACCATGTCTTTTTCATTAGTTAGTTGAAATACATCTAGTTGCTCAACATAAACTTCTTCTTCTAATTCACCATTTAGGAATGTTAACTTTACATCCATTTGATAGACTTTGTAATTCTTGAAAGTAGCATAAGCAAGAAATAACCTTACAGCTTCAATTCTAGCAAGAAGGGCAAAGGTTTATTCAAAATAAATACCTTCCATCTATGAGCATTCTTTACATACTAGTCTTTCTTTGTTTCTAACTACTTCATCTTGCTCATTCAGCTTATTTCGAAAGACCCATTTGGTTCCAATCACATTTTTTTCTTGAGGTGAATCCATGTATCATTTTTCTCTATCTGCTTTAGTTCTTCCTTCATTGCTTCCATCCAATACTCATCTTTACATGCTTCATTGACATTACTAGGCTCAGTTTTGGAAATCAAGCAAATATTATTTTGCAATTCTTCTTCTAGTCTTCACACCTTTATTCTTGTCTCCTATGATCTTACTTTTAGAACTTTACATACCTTGGAATTTTTTGTTCTTCTATTCTTTCTTCTGCATTTCCACTGTCTTCTCCTTCATGATTTTCTTGATTCACCAGAACAATTTGAACTTGATTTTGTGTATGTACATTCTTTCCATTCTCAATATTATCTCGTTGGTCATCTGAATCATATCCAAAATACCTGGATGATTTGATAGTGTCTTCATCAACTCTGACATTTTCACTTTCAACTATTTTCTTCAATATTTTATTGTAACACTGATAGGCTTTTCTCTTAGTAAAGTAACCCAAAAATATTCCTTCATCACTTCTAGCTTCAAAATTTCCTATATCTTCATCTCTTTTGATATGACATCTACTTCCAAATATTTTGAAACATTTAACAGTAGGCTTATAACCAAACCACAACTCAAAAGGGGTCTTACTAGAATGACCATTGACATTCACCTAGTTGATAGTATACACAGTAGTTCTTACAACTTCTCTCCAATAGATATGAGGAACATTACCTTCCACCATCATAGTTTTGGCAGCATCTAAAATTGTTTTTTTGTTTCTCTCAATAACTACGTTCTGTTGTGGGGTTTGAGGAGAAGATAACTGTCCTTTTATTCCATGCTCTTCACAAAATGAATTGAACTCCCAGGAAGTGAATTCACCACCTCTATCTATTCTTAAACATTTGAACTTCAAACCTGTCTCATTTTCTGCCAAAGCTTTAAAGCTTTTGAATTTCTCTAATGCCTCATGTTTTTTCTCTTAAGAAATCAACCCATACCATTCTAGAATAATCATCAATAAGCAACATAAAGTACCTTTCTCCTTGTAGACTTTTGATTCTGGATGAACCACATAGATCAGTATGTACCAAATCTAGTACTCCATTGGAATGATGTTGTTTACTCCAAAATGAAATTCTTGTATGCTTTCCCATCTAATATTCTTTGCATATAGTGTTATTAGGCTTCACTAACTTAGGTAGATCTTTGAATTCTTGTGTGGAGCTTATTTTCACAATGTTATCAAAATTCACAAGACACAACCTTTTATGCCATAACTAGCTTACATCAACTTAAGCAATCAAACAACTTTCACTAGCAACATTTAAGTGAAAAATATTACCTCTTGTCTTTGTACTTGAAGCAATCACATTTCTGGAGCTTCCAAGTATCCTGCACTTACCATCTTTGAACTGAATATTGTAACCTTTGTCAACCATCTATCCAACACTCAAAATTGTGCTTCAAACCTTCAACATATAGGACATCATCAGTATTACTTTTACCACAAAGAGAAATATTCCCTCTACCACAAATCACACCAGCATTGTTATCTTCAAATATTACAACACCACCATCATATTTTTCCAAGCTTAGAAAATTTATTTTGTCACCAGTCATATGATGTGAGCATCCACTATCAATCACCCACTCATCAATCCTAGCTACAAGAGCTTTCTCAATATTCTGATTACTAGTTGATTCAGTGGACGCTAGACCATTTTCCTTGATAGCAATGAATACCCATTCATCTTCATTTCCAGTTTCTTTATCAGATTCATCATCAATAACTCCTTCAGCATAATAACATTTCTTTTAAAATCTAGACTTGTCAAGTTTGTACTTAGAAACTCTTTCAGGACACTTTGATGCAAAATGACCTAACTTACTATATGAGAAAAATTTAATAGGTAGATTTAATTTGTACTTACCTTGTCCTCTTTCTTCTCTTTTCACAATCAGTGCTTCCAATTCTTCTAGCTCTCTTTCTTCATCTTCATACTTGAATGTCTTCCTGGAGCTCTCTCCCGGAACATATCTTTGTTGGATTTTTTTGGATATAGTAGATTTGAATGCAAAATCTGTCTTAGGAGAATATTCACCAAATTCACTCAACTCAAAGGCAGCAAGTTTTCCAATCAACATGTCTCTTGTTACATTTTTTAATATCTTGAGCTCTTCAATAGCATGAGATTTTTTTTTGTAAGAAGTAGGCACAAATCTAAGTATTTTAGCCACAATCTCATCTTCTTCCAAGATTCTAATGACACATCTAATTCCCATCACTAGTTCATTTACCTTTTGCATGAAAGAAAAAATATTTTCATCTTCATCTTCTCCCACTTGCCTTTCAGACTTTGTAGCTTAGCAACTTTCACTAGTGAATCTCCTTCATACAATGTTTACAAATTTTTCCAGATCTCATGTCTAGTCTTCAGACCTATCACATTTGTCATCTCTTAATCTAACAAAGCACTTAGCAATGCTTCTATAGACCTAGTATTATTTTTTGCTTCTTTGATCTCATCAACAATAGAGGGACCATTCTGAGGAATAGTATATGCATTCTTTGTAATCTTCTAGAAAATCTCACCAATGCACTTCAAATGACACTCCATTTTGACTTTCCATAGGGAGTAGTTTGTACCATTGAATCTAGGACTATCCTTCTTGTATGATGCCATCTCAGATCATCTCAAGCTATTAAAATTATTCAAAGGAAATAGCTCTGATACCAATTGTTGGAAAAAATAGGATAGATAATTGAGAGGGGGGTGAATCAGTTGTTACAAAATTTAAACTTATTCAACCTTAATCAACCTTTAATCTCAGATATGATAATTAACAATGAAAGCATAAATCAACAACACATCAGAGACACATGAACACCAAGATTTTATACGTGGAAACCCTGTTAGGGGAAAAACCATGGTGGATGTTAGTCCACAAGATTATACCCTATTAGAAGTATAATAAAAAATGAATAAGAAATGCACATGCATTTAGGAACACTGCCTAGAGCTCACTACTCAAAGGGAAGGATCACTTCCTTACATAAAACAATCAGATTAAATCTATTTGATGAGGTTGAACTAATAAATTATCTTCTATAAAAGCTTGATGACAGTTTCGGTTAGGCATGGAAACACTTCTTCACACTCTGCTCTAAAATCAAATGATCTAGTCTTTATTTGCACATTTCACATACATTCACCACACACACACACTTCAAAATGAAGAAAAAAACACTCTTATATATCTACTACATGAATTTACATCAACAACTCTGTCAACCACAAATAAAGAATAAATTACAACTATTGGCCCAATTCATGAACAAATCTCAATGCACACCAGCCTAAGTTGGTCACATAGTAATGAAGACCTAAATCAACATCCTCAAATATGCCAAACGATAAAATATTAATACATAAGGATCCAAAAATTCTACCACCATCATGTCAGCCAAGAACATAAAAACTTTGAGCACACAAATGAAAATCTTTGATCACGAGCACACCAATCAATGCCGATGTACCACAATGATAGAGAATGATCAAGAAACATCACTGAACATCATAGTAGCATACACAATAACTCAATTTACTAGAATTGCATTCTCTTCTTCTAGAAACACCTGCTACAATTAAAAAAATAATGTAGGAACACATAACTCATAACTCACTCCAATCTTGATGCATACCACTAAAACTTCCAGACAACATACTAGATAGGCTCAACAAAAAACCCTTTAATGTGTGCTTTCTAACCATCAACTTACATAGATTTCCATCACTCTAATATCTTTATTACCATTTTCTCAATATCCTCGACATATACAATCTTAAAAATCATTAATGCTAATAGTGTTGGCATCAATGAATACCACATATCATCAACACAACTACAAAATCCAACAAAAATAAAAAATGAGAAGTTATCTGATTTCACTTAGTTTCAATACCTAGAAAGTTGTGGAGACAAAGTATATGATACCAATAGCTAGTCCTTCCTCTGTTGATGAGGTTGCAACTTTTGAAGAGAATGAAAGAGCAAGGCATGCTATCTTTAGTGCTTTATATAAAACTAAAAGAACAAAAGTTATTTCTCTAGCTACTTCTCATGAAGTATGGAAAAAATTGAAAGACGTTTATGAAGGGAATGATATAGTAAAGTTGTCAAGGAAACTAACTGCTAAGAAAAAAATTGAGAACTTGAGAGTGGAAGATAGAGAAGACATTGAAAGCTATTACCAGAGAGTTGAACTTATAGCAAAAAAAATCAAGAATCAAGGTGGTACAATGATAGATTAATATATAATTGAGAAGATCTTGATGACCTTACCAAAAAATTATAGTGACAAATTTTCTTCTCTTGAAGAACAATATGATCCAAAGACATTTACTAAGGAGCATCTATTTGGCATCCTAATTGCATTTGAAATAAGAAAATTTGCAAGAGATGAGGAGAAGATTGAAACAACCTTTAAAGAAATGAAGATAGAAGATGATTTGAATGATGATGATACATAAGATCTGGAAGAAAATTTTACAAGGAGATTGAAGAAAGGTACTAGTAAATACAAAGGTGAGTTTCCTTTTAAGTGTTTCAGTTGTAGAAATATTGGTCATTATGCATCAAGATGTCCTAATAGAGCTATGCAAAATAAGAACAAGGATAATAACAATAATTACAGAGATAAGAAGGATAAGAATTTCAAGAAGTTGTATTATGTCAAGGAAGATGCAGGAATTTCTCATGATGAATCTGACTTTGAGGAAGATAAAGATGAATGCTTGTTTCTAGCCCTAGAAAATAAATGTGCAAAGGAATTCAATCTAGAGAGAAAGAAGGATGAAATATAAGGTACTCTGGTAACTTCTTTTCATGCCAAATAGGATGAATATTTTTGGATAATTGGTAGTGGATGTTCAAATCATATGATTGGAGATAAGAGTAAGTTTACTAAACTTGATAAGTATGATGGAGGAATATTCACGTTTGGAGATGACTCTGGTGTTAAGATTGTTGAGAAATGAACAATTAGATTCGACGGAAAACACAATACTAATGATGTTTATTATGTAAAGGGTTTAAGGAATAATCTCTTAAGTGTTGGACAAATGTGCAACAAAGGTTTTGAGCTTGTGTTTTAGGATACCACTTGTGAGATAAAAAAAGGACTCAAAACTTTGGTAGTAGCTGGAAGAAGAACTCATGGAAACGTCTATCAACTTAAAGGTGGTGATGGTCAGTGTTTTTTTTCTCAGATCAATGAGAGTTGGCTCTAGCACCGGAGGATGGGACATGGTAATTTTGATAATCTGATTAGGATTAGTTCTAGGGAAGTTTTCATAGATCTTCCTAGAATCATAAAGCCTTCAAATTCAATCTGTAGAAGTTGCCAGATGGGAAAACAAACAAGAAACATTTTTGAAGGAAAGGATCAATCATCTATCAGAATGCTAGAATTAATCCATATAGACCTCTGTGGCCCTACAAGAATAGGAATCCTAAGTGGTGACAGGTACTTTATGCTCTTGATTGATGATTACTCTAGGATGATATGGGTTACATTTCTTAGAGAAAAGGATTAGGCTCTTGATAGATTCAAAGTGTTTAAGTAAAAAGTAGAAAATGAGGAAAACCTAAGAATTAAATTCTTAAGGTTTGATAGAGGTGGATAATTTACTTCTGGTGAGTTCAATTCATTTTGTGAAGAATATGGCATAAAAAGGCATTATTCTGCTCCTAGAACCACTCAACAAAATGGAGTTATGGAAAGAAAGAACTGGACTATTCAAGAGACTGGAAGAACTATGATGAAATAAGAAAATTATCTTGATGTGTATTGGAGAGAATAAATCCATATTGTTGTTTACATTCTTAACAAATTTTAGATCAAAGGTAATGACACTAAGACTCCTTATGAGTTATAGAATAGTAAGACTCATACTGTGAAATACTTTAGGGTATTTGGAAGTAGATCTTACATTAGAAGAGATGAAGAAAATATTGGAAAGTTTGATGTTAGATGTGATGAAGGAATTTTTCTTGGATATTCAAATAAAAACAAGGCTTACAAATGTTTTAATAAGAGATTGAGGAAAATAATTGAAAATGCTAATGTGAAGGTTGATGAAGCTATGTATAGACTAGTGGAAATAAATGAAGTTGAACTTGATGATCCTATCTGTGTTCAAATACAAGAAGAAGAAAAGGAAGAGCAAGACCAAAATGATGAAAAGGAAGAGACTCTGAAACCTACACCCAAGAATCCTAAATATTTTTAGAGAAATCATCTAAAGGAACAGATAATTGGAGAAAAAAGTGAAGGAGTGAAGACAAGAAGCAAAGTAGTTGAGGTAAAATTTTATTTACTTTCTAAGATAGAACCCAAGAATGTGAATGAAGCATGCAATGATGAAATTTGGGTTAGAGAAATGAAAGAACTACAACAAATAGAGAAGAATGAGACATGGGAACTATCTCTAGACCTGCAAACAATAATGTAATTGGTTCAAAATGGGTATTCAGAAAAAAGTTGAATGAAGATGGTGAAGTGGTAAGAAATAAAGAAAGACTTGTATGCAAATGATATTCATAGGTTGAAGGAATATATTTT
>CM021101.1:516991325-517015201 GCA_007115665.2 Sequoiadendron giganteum
TCTCATGTCTGTCCCTCTCACCCCTCACTCTCCAAGTCTCTTCCTTTTTGCACCCACCTACATAACTCTCTCTTTCTCTTTGTCTCTCTCTCTCCCCCCTCTCTCTCTCCCTCTCCCTCAGTGTGCTCCACCCCTCTCTCTCTCTTCCTCCCTCTATCCCTCCCACCCTACCTAGCTAAGTCCCCCTCAATCCAACCCCTTCTCTCCCACTCCCTCTCTCTTAAACTCTCACTTCAACCCCCTCTCCATCTCTCTAGACTCTCTCTAAATTGTCCCTTTGTCTAAAGACATACATAAATGCATACACAAAAGAATAATACATATGTACATATAATCTTACATCCATACAAGCATACACACATACATGTACATAAAAATATATCAACATACATTAATATATTAGCATTTAACATAAAGTAAGACATAACGCGAGTGCGTTATAATGCACTCGTGTTATGTGCTAGTAGACATGTTCCCCGCATAAGCAAAAACCAAGTCAAAAGTGAGATGTAATGCGAGCGCATTATAACGCTCTCATGTTATATCTTGCTTTGGGAATTACCGAACTTTAAGCTTGGTATTGCCTTGGAATACCAACCCAAAGGCTTGGAGGGAATTCCCAACGACCAGAGATGTGTTTTTAAAAAATCCACCATATTTCTCATAATCGAGTTCGTGCTCACCATTAGGATTGCACACGGTTCAATATCAAAAAAATTGAGCACATGGGTAATGTTGGGTTATCTCTTAGCTATCCAACGATGTAATTTTTTTCACTTTCTGAAAATTTTAAGTCTTTCATCTATAATTTATTTTATCTGTATGTCTTTTTTTTTCCGAAAAGCAGTGTTTGGTATTTTTTCGTTATAAATTAACCGTTCATCAATTTTTTAAATAAATTACATTTTTAGAAACTAGACTCCATTCTACAAAATTAAAAAATTAAAAGAAAAACAAATCTATTAGTTTCCAAAATTTGTATGGGTAGCATGGCCAAAATTATATTTTTAGGATATGTCCACTTCGCAAATTAGTAAAAAATCAAATATTCATTAAAAAATTATCAGAAAAATTGTGCATCAACTACATACTATTATCTAACTTCTGACCATTACAATTATAAAAATACTAAAAACAAGTTCACCATATGAGGGTCATACAAGAGTTGCTATGTCATGTTTTTCTGATAAAAAAAACACCAATTTGTGTACATCCCTCATTTGAACCCCTTAATCTCAACCATTTTCAAAATAAATTAGTAGTTTAGAAATTAGACTCAGAGCACTTGAATCCTTCTTTTTGTTCCATCTCAAAATTTTGAGTCTAATTATCCTTAATTTCATGTCCAAGGTCAGTATTTCCTGATTTCAAAAAAAAGTTGTCCACTTAAGTCCCCTTTTTGGGAACCATCTTGGTGCACTTACCTGAGAGTTCTTATTCAATCTTGCTGAAACTTAATTTTCAATCTGATGAATTAGAAATCGATTCCTTCTAAGCCAGAAAGTTTGAGACACTTTCCTCAACATTCTACCATTTGACGAAGAACTTACTGGCTCCTTCCAACGCTCAAAGTCATTGAAAATTCTAGGCCCCATGGCCCATCGAACTAGAGTAGCATTTGAACTTATCTGTGCTCACATGATTCATCAATGCATCAATAAAATTTTCTAGGGTATCAACCTCTTCTATATTAACCTTTCCATCCTCCACCATATCAAAAACACAGTGGTACGTCACATTAATATGTTTCATCTTGGAAAGGAAATATTTTTTGCCAAACAAATAGCACTCTGACTGGCACAACAACAATATGTCCTACATCAAAATCAAAATTATAACACAATATTCTAAGCTAAATTTCTTCCTTATAGGCATGATTTTCTTCCATGTACTCAACCTCCATAGTGGATAAAGCAACTATAGCCTACCGCTTGCTCATCCTACTAACTACACCTCCAAACAACGTGAATACATGTCCACTGGTGGATCTTTTGTTGTCAGTGTCCCATACCCAATCAAAATCCACATATCCATGAATGCTAACTAAAATCTTGGATCGAGTAGAGTAACCATGATAACATAAGGCATACTTAAAATTACCCTTCAAATACCTGTAAAATCTCTTCACAACATCCCATTGCAGCCTTCCTGGATTAGCCATAAACTGACTAAGCACTCCCATTTCTTGGGAAATGTCTAGCCTACTACAGTCCATTACATACATTAAAATACCAAATACACTTTCTTAAGGCACCATGGTCTTGTCCTCCATCTCAATAGGAGATTTAAGACAATATTCAATAGAAATTTTCATTCCTTGCAACACTATAATAACTAACTACTTGCAATCTATCATATTAAACCTCTCTAGGATAATATGTATATAGTTTCTCTATCTAAGACAAAGTTTTCTATTTCCCCTATCCCTTTTGATTTCCATCCCTAGAATATACCTAGCTGAAGGTCTAGATCTTTCATCTGAAATTGAGTTGACAACTGAGATTTCAATTCAAAAATCATACCCTTACTATTCCCAATAAACACCATGTCATCCACATATAGGGAAATAATAAGAAGACAACTATTTTTTGTCTTAAAGTACATACAATGATCAGAATTTGATCTCACAAATCCCAAAGAAAATACATAGGTGAAAAAATTCTAGTAACACATTCTAGACGACTGTTTCAAACCATATAGAGATTTCTTTAATTTATAAACTAGGATTTCCTTACCTTTTTCAATGAAGTTATCTAGCTTGGACATGTAAATTTATTCATTAAAATCACCATGAAGAAATAATATCTTCACATCCATCTACTTGATCTCTAAATCATACGCAACTGTAAGGGATAAAAAGAATTGAATGGATTTTAGGTTTGCCACAGGAGAAAACATTTATCCATAGTCAATCCCATCCACCTAGGAATATCCTTGTGCAACCAACCTTTCTTTATGATTCTCAAAACTACCATCCAGAATGATCTTCCTTTTAAATACCCATTTGCATCCAATAGGATTTTGACCTTCAAGAAAAGGTACTAGATCCCAGGTTTCATTCTTCTTCAATGACACCATTACTTCATTTATGGATTCCAATAAGGAATCTAAATCAAACATACCCACCACCTTTCTAACAGTCCTAAGATCATCAGTATTAGCAATCAAAGCATAGGAACAACTAGAATCTATCATAGAATAAACAAACCTTTCAAGTTTTTTCTTATCACACATAGACCTCCTCATATGATGAGATTGAGGTTCTTCTTCTTGATCATAATTTTTGAGTTGCTTGAGCTCTCTTCACTAATAGGTCCACCTGGAGTACATAGCTCATCCTTATTTAGTGTAAGATTAATTTCAACTATCTCCTTCCTCTCTACATCTTTCACCTTTGGATTTAGATCGACTATAGAAGGTTTTAGCTCATGAAAGATCACACTTCTACTATACAACACCTTCTTTACAATCAGGTTCCAAAGCTTGTACCCTTTCACACCAGGTCCATAACCGATGAAGATACACTTCACTACCTTTTTCTCTAGTTTAGATCTTTTTTGACTAGTCACATAAGAATATTCCTCACAACCATAAACTATAAGGTGTCTCAAAGAGGGATTTTTACTAGACCACACTTCCATAGGTGTCTTGTTCATGAGCATTGAAGTAGGAGATCTATTAATCAAGTAACACATTGTAGCAGCCTCCTCAACCTAGAACTTTTGTTCTAAACCAACAATACTAAGAATACTTCTCAGCCTATCCACTAGCATTATATTCATCCTTTCTGCAACTCAATTTCGTTGTGGAGTGTAGGGAATGGTTTTATGCCTTTTAATTCCTTGGTCCTTGCAAAAATTATCAAAATCTACTAAACATAATTCACCACCATTATCCGTCCTCAAACACTTTATTTTCCTACTAGTTTGAATTTCAACCAAGGTTTTAAATTCATTAAACCAACTGAAAACTTTAGTTTTAGTTTTGAGAATATAAATAAATGTCCTCAAATAATCATCTATGAATGAAACAAAATACACAAATTTTGATAATGAAGGAACATTAACTAGACAAAACACATTGGCATGAATATAATCTAGAATTATAGAAGATTAATGAGGAATAGAATAAAACAAAACATGGTGTTGCTTTCCATATATACAATGTTCACAAAAATGGAACTCAAGATTACAATCATCAATGCATTCAACAGGCTTTTATTTTTCAAGTATTTTAAGCCTTTTTCACCAATATGTTTGAGCCTTTGATGCCACAACATTGTTTTCTCTACTGTAAGATTCATCTCCAAAGAATTAACACCCATAGGAACAACTATTTCCTTCTCTACTTGATTAGATCTACTAGACTTTGTAGAAGCACTATTACATTGAATTGCATATGCTTCCAACTTATACAAAGTGCCAATTTGTGTACCCTTAGCCAATACAATAGAGCCTATAGTCATTCTAAAAACACCATTCGAGAGATAATTGTACACCAACATCATTCAACTTACTTACATAAATAAAATTTTGAGCCAGACTTGGTATATGCATTACACCATTGATTCATTTTATTCTTCCATCAAGAATCTAATTTTTGACCCTTCCATAGACAACAATTTCCAAGTGAGAATAATCACTCAGATACACCCTTCCAGCAACATACTTTTCATATTTTGTGAACCACTCTCTATGAGAGGCCATGTGGAAGGATGCGCCTGAGTTGATCAACCAAACATCATATGATGCCTAAGTCACCAAGGCTCCTATAAAGTCATGTGCATTGCTCTGAGAAGATTCATTATCAAAATAAATTTTTTTTCTTTTTATTAGTTTTCTCCTCTTTATAATCTTTCCTTATGTGTCTAGGCTACCTAGGATTCCAACATTTCACCTTGGAATTTTTACCAGGAGACTTTGATCTCCCCTCTAACTTGGATTTTGATTTCTTGTCTTTCTTCTTTCCTTTCTCCTTTGATCTACCTCAAATAACACAAGCCTCCTTGGCCACATCAAACTATTTCCTTCACATTTCCTCTAACAGTAGTGAAGCAACCACATATTCCATCTTGAAAGTCATATTGTACTCCCAATAGCCATTACCAAGTGATCCCATGTGTCAAGAAATGAACAAAATAGGAGCACACAATGATCCTCATCATCTATCTTCACCCCCACATATGCCAACTGAGCAATGATAATATTAAATTCATTTAGATGATCTGCAATGAATGCTCCTTCCTCCATCTTCAAAGAGTATAATTTTTTTCTTAGGAATAAATTATTTACTCAAGATTTTCCTTGATAAATGCCTATAAGATTCTTCCAAAGAAGTTTTATTGTTTTTTCTTCATGGACATTCAAGAGCACTAGATTGGACAAGCACATCCTAATTAGACCCTTGGCTTTTTTGTCCTTTGCATCCCAATCACCTTGCGAGGTTGTTGATGGTTTGTTAGAGAACACTACATCCCATAACTCTTGATCCATGAAAAATATTCCAATTTGAGTTTCCACTGCTCAAAATTACTACCATTGAATTTCTCAATTACTCTTCTTGCAGATTTCTCACCATCTTAAATCTTCAATAAGTTTGCAAAAATAGATTTCTCTACAAAAATCCCACTGAAAAAGAACCATATTTACGTGGGAAAACCCTCTTAGGAAAATACCCACACATCAAAGTAGAGTCCTCTTGTTATACAATAAAATGTCAATTACATACAAGTTTACAGAGATTTTATCTTCAAGTGTTGATTCGTAGGATTAATTTGACAACCTTTGATAACAATTTATTGAAATGCACAAGACAACTGAGAGGGGGGTGAATCAATTGTATCAAATTACTTTACTTATAAACTTAATCATTTCACCTTAACTCCAATCTATTATAAAGTGTAAACATGAAATGCAAATAACATAAAGTAAACACTAGAAACACCAAATTTATGTGGAAAACCCAATGAGGGAAAAACCATGGTGAGGATTAACTCACAATATAGTAGTAATGCAATACTAGATACAAAGGCTTACTACTAGAAGGGCTTACTTCCCAAATACAAAGACTCACTACCTAGATTAAGGGCTCACTACCTTGAGAAGGACTCACTATCTAGAAAAGGAGGCTTACTTCCCATAGAAAAAATAGAAAAGAGATAAATGAAGATCCACCACTAGGGTTCCACACATTCACAACCTGATTAGAAGTTTGTAGATCCCATCAACTCACTGCTTTGAGGAATCTAACACCTTAAAGTAATATTGCCTCAATTCCCTCTTCCACATTCTGATTTTCACACTTCTTCACACACTTCTCTTTCTTGAATCAAATGATGGATGGATATGAAATTCGCCACAACTTGATTTTCTTGTATACCATCTTCAACCTTAGAAACATTCACCAAGGTCGACTATACAAATTCAAATTCCAAATTCAAACTAGGTTGGATACTCAAAATTCCTGTGGTGGATACGAATGTAAGAGGACCAATTACATATTTAATTTAGGACCCAAACAACATCTTGGATCATGCACACACTTTCTCAAATCAATGTAAAAGCTTAATGTAACATGTTGACTCTAGGTCGGCCAAACTTAAAGAAAACATGAATAATATTTTGAAGTACACACATATCCAACAAGATAATCACACGTGCATTACTCAACATGAATCATCGAACTTTTCACCATCTCTGAGAACACCTCAGGTACATCCGTAGAAATTACAGCAAAATTAATTCATAGAGAACTCTTCACTAGTCCAACTGGACCAACCAACAAAAGCACATGAACTCTATAAAAGGTATTTTAGAGTGCTAAACCACAAGAAAAATTGTTAGAATATATGAACCATCAGAAAAATTCATCTCTTTTATTTGAAAGATCTGAAATTGGATATCAGAAGAGTATGGAGCCAAAAAATTTCTCCTAGTCCACAAACAAATAGTTCTGGTAAACCAATTCACACACTGGTGAACATATCTCCTACTCTCCATCAACCCAGAAGCTAAAACTCAGGATATATGACCCATTGAAGCTTATAAACATAATTAAAAATCTGCACAAGCATAAGATCAACATAGGAGAAATGTAGAGCACAATACCAAAGCACATTCATAAAATACTTCAACACTACTTTCATTGTTTCTTAAATTTTCTCAAAAGAACTTGGCAAAAGCACAACTACCACTTCATAAATATAGCTCTATGTACTCTAAGCACTTCTATACCATATAAAACAACTTGAACTATGTTTACATCAATGAGAACATTAATGAAAAAACCACCAAGCACATCCATACTTGTAACAATCTCCCCCTTTGTCATTGATGGCAACACTTGATGTGAAAATCCATCAAAGATAGCATACATGATTTTTAGAAGCAAAAACCTACCAAGCATAAAATTTTCACATGATTCTCTCTCCCCCTTTGACATCAATTGAAAATGAAATTAAATCCATATAATGCTCTATTAACTCCCCCTTAGGAGTGCACCAACATCACATACTGCAACAATTCACTTGTCTACTCCCCCTGAGGAGTAGACCCCAATTATTAGTCTAGAACAAAACATTTGTGAATCCACTAGACTGATGCACCTCCATGTGCACTTAGTTCAAAGAAGGAGGGGTAGAAACCCCTAAATTCCCTCTGAGATACTCAAAAGTATCTTCTAGAATTGCCTTAGTGAATATGTTTGCAACTTGTTCCTTGGTAGGTACATATTCACATCTAACTTCATTTTGCAATACCTTCTCCCTCAAGAAGTGATACTTGATAGATATTTGCTTTGTTCTAGAATGGATCACTAGATTCTTTGAAATGCTTATAGCACTTGTATTATCACAAAATATAGAGATAGGTTCATCACTCACCAAACCTATGTCCATTAAGGTTTGCTTCATCCACAATACCCGTGTACAACAGGATGCTGCTGAAATATACTCTACTTTTGTAGTGGATAAAGAAACTGAATCTTGTTTCTTGCTCAACCATGAAACTAATATTCCTCCAAGAAAGAATTCACCACCACTTTTACTCTTCTTTTCATCAACACAACCATCCCAATCTGCATTAGTGTATGCATTGAAAGTGAAATCATTATCCTTCGGATACCATAGCTCATAATTTGGAGTTCCTTTAAGATATTTGAATATCCTTTTCATAGTTGTAACATGTGCTTCCTTTGATTCTACTTGAAATATTGCAACTAAACATACTGCATGCATAATGTCCAGTCTAGTGGTAGTAAGATACAATAATCCACTAATGATGGATTTGTACATGCTCTGATCAACTTTAGCATATTCATCTTCCTTACTCAGCCTGCATCTAGTTACCATAGGGGTACAAACCAGTTTGGAGTCATCCATTCCAAACTTCTTTAAAAATTCCTTAACATACTTAGATTGTGAAATGAATATCCCTTTGTTAGTTTGGTTTACTTGAAGTCCAAGGAAGAAATTCAGTTCACCAATTATAGACATTTCAAATTCTTTTTGCATCTCTTCAAGAAATTTCTTGCACATACCTTTATTTCCACCAAAGATGATACCATCAACATATACCACAACTATTAGTATCTTATCTTTCTCAACTTTGAAGTAAAGATTTTTGTCTATGGACCCTTTGTTGAATCCCTACTTTGTCAAGTATCTATCTAATCTAGCATACCAAGCTCTGGGAGCTTGCTTCAATCTATATAATACCTTCTTTAACTTACAAACCATGTCAAGTTTGTCTGATAGTTGAAAACCTTTCGGTCGCTCCCTATATACTTCTTCTTCAAGTTCTCCATTCAAAAATGCAGACTTGACATTCATTTGATATACTTTGAAGTCTTTATGAGTTGAAAATTCCAAGAACATCTAAATGGACTCCATTCTTGCTATAGGTGGGTATGTGGAGGATCATCATGGAAAAAACAAGCCCTTAAGTGGCAATGAAAATTCAAAAAATCAAAGTTAGGAAACTTGATGTAAAAATTTGAATAAGGTATCTATATTATTTTAAAAATATGTAGGAATAGAATCTGTAGAAAATTGAATATAGTTTCTAAACTACTAGGTTTTTTTTCTTTTTAAATAAATCTATTTGGTGAAAATTTGAAATTTCAACGCACTAATATTTAAATTTCAAGGAAAAAATAAGAAGTAGGTGTCTGTCTGACCACCTTAACCACAATAAAATGATAATATTTTTTTATAATATTTTAGATATAAGTAGAGGACTCATGTCCCAATGTGATGCATATTTTTTTGTAAGTTTTTTCCAAGTAAATAATTAATTATTATTTTTTTATTACAGATTTTAAAAAATATAAAAACTCATATGTCTGACCACCTTAACTTGGTCAAAACTTCATCAAATTCAATTTTCTTTTTTTTAATCCTATTGTATGAAAAACATAGAATGTGACACATGTTTTGGATTCAAAAAGTGTGATACCATTTGAAAGCTATAGATGTTTTTCATTTAGCCTATCAATCAGGACTTTAGTTGTAATTCAAATAAAAAATGAATAATAATTTATTAAATTCAAATTAAAGCATAATTTATGTTGATGGAAATTTGAGAATCTCCTTTAAAATCCCTTTTCATTTCATCAATTTTGGGTAAAAAAAATCGTCAGCCACATGGGCCATCATATCACTTACATCTCGCCACTTTTTGGCCCATCATGATCTTGCACATACCCAGGTGAAAAAGTTTCTTCAAAATATATTCCTTCAACCTATGAATATCATTTGCATACAAGTCTTTCTTTATTTCTTACCACTTCACCATCTTCATTCAACTTTTTTCTGAATACCCATTTTGAACCAATTACATTATTGTTTGCAGGTCTAGAGATAGTTCCCATGTCTCATTCTTCTCTATTTGTTGTAGTTCTTTCATTTCTCTAACCCAAATTTCATCATTGCATGCTTCATTCACATTCTTGGGTTCTATCTTAGAAAGTAAATAAAATTTTACCTCAACTACTTTGCTTCTTGTCTTCACTCCTTCACTTTTTTCTCCAATTATCTGTTCCTTTAGATGATTTCTCTAAAAATATTTAGGATTCTTGGGTGTAGGTTTCAGAGTCTCTTCCTTTTCATCATTTTGGTCTTGCTCTTCCTTTTCTTCTTCTTGTATTTGAACACAGATAGGATCATCAAGTTCAACTTCATTTATTTCCACTAGTCTATACATAGCTTCATCAACCTTCACATTAGCATTTTCAATTATTTTCCTCAATCTCTTATTAAAACATTTGTAAGCCTTGTTTTTATTTGAATATCCAAGAAAAATTCCTTCATCACATCTAACATCAAACTTTCCAATATTTTCTTCATCTCTTCTAATGTAAGATCTACTTCCAAATACCCTAAAGTATTTCACAGTATGAGTCTTACTATTCTATAACTCATAAGGAGTCTTAGTGTCATTACCTTTGATCTAAAATTTGTTAAGAATGTAAACAACAATATGGATTTATTCTCTCCAATACACATCAAGATAATTTTCTTATTTCATCATAGTTCTTCCAGTCTCTTGAATAGTCCAGTTCTTTCTTTCCATAACTCCATTTTGTTGAGTGGTTCTAGGAGCAGAATAATGCCTTTTTATGCCATATTCTTCACAAAATGAATTGAACTCACCAGAAGTAAATTATCCACCTCTATCAAACCTTAAGAATTTAATTCTTAGGTTTTCCTCATTTTCTACTTTTTACTTAAACACTTTGAATCTATCAAGAGCCTAATCCTTTTCTCTAAGAAATGTAACCCATATCATCCTAGAGTAATCATCAATCAAGAGCATAAAGTACCTGTCACCACTTAGGATTCCTATTCTTGTAGGGCCACAGAGGTCTATATGGATTAATTCTAGCATTCTGATAGATGATTGATCCTTTCCTTCAAAAATGTTTCTTGTTTGTTTTCCCATCTGGCAACTTCTACAGATTGAATTTGAAGGCTTTATGATTCTAGGAAGATCTATGAAAACTTCCCTAGAACTAATCCTAATCAGATTATCAAAATTACCATGTCCCATCCTCCGGTGCTAGAGCCAACTCTCATTGATCTGAGAAAAAAAACACTGACCATCACCACCTTTAAGTTGATAGACGTTTCCATGAGTTCTTCTTCCAGCTACTACCAAAGTTTTGAGTCCTTTTTTTATCTCACAAGTGGTATCCTAAAACACAAGCTCAAAACCTTTGTTGCACATTTGTCCAACACTTAAGAGATTATTCCTTAAACCCTTTACATAATAAACATCATTAGTATTGTGTTTTCCGTCGAATCTAATTGTTCATTTCTCAACAATCTTAACACCAGAGTCATCTCCAAACGTGAATATTCCTCCATCATACTTATCAAGTTTAGTAAACTTACTCTTATCTCCAATCATATGATTTGAACATCCACTACCAATTATCCAAAAATATTCATCCTATTTGGCATGAAAAGAAGTTACCAGAGTACCTTATATTTCATCCTTCTTTCTCTCTAGATTGAATTCCTTTGCACATTTATTTTCTAGGGCTAGAAACAAGCATTCATCTTTATCTTCCTCAAAGTCAGATTCATCATGAGAAATTCCTGCATCTTCCTTGACATAATACAACTTCTTGAAATTCTTATCCTTCTTATCTCTGTAATTATTGTTATTATCCTTGTTCTTATTTTGCATAGCTCTATTAGGACATCTTGATGCATAATGACCAATATTTCTACAACTGAAACACTTAAAAGGAAACTCACCTTTGTATTTACTAGTACCTTTCTTCAATCTCCTTGTAAAATTTTCTTCCAGATCTTATGTATCATCATCATTCAAATCATCTTCTATCTTCATTTCTTTAAAGGTTGTTTCAATCTTCTCCTCATCTCTTGCAAATTTTCTTATTTCAAATGCAATTAGGATGCCAAATAGATGCTCCTTAGTAAATGTCTTTGGATCATATTGTTCTTCAAGAGAAGAAAATTTGTCACTATAATTTTTTGGTAAGGTCATCAAGATCTTCTCAATTATATATTAATCTATCATTGTACCACCTTGATTCTTGATTTTTTTTGCTATAAGTTCAACTCTCTGGTAATAGCTTTCAATGTCTTCTCTATCTTCCACTCTCAAGTTCTCAATTTTTTTCTTAGCAGTTAGTTTCCTTGACAACTTTACTATATCATTCCCTTCATAAACGTCTTTCAATTTTTTCCATACTTCATGAGAAGTAGCTAGAGAAATAACTTTTGTTCTTTTAGTTTTATATAAAGCACTAAAGATAGCATGCCTTGCTCTTTCATTCTCTTCAAAAGTTGCAACCTCATCAACAGAGGAAGGACTAGCTATTGGTATCATATACTTTGTCTCCACAACTTTCTAGGTATTGAAACTAAGTGAAATCAGATAACTTCTCATTTTTTATTTTTGTTGGATTTTGTAGTTGTGTTGATGATATGTGGTATTCATTGATGCCAACACTATTAGCATTAATGATTTTTAAGATTGTATATGTCGAGGATATTGAGAAAATGGTAATAAAGATATTAGAGTGATGGAAATCTATGTAAGTTGATGGTTAGAAAGCACACATTAAAGGGTTTTTTGTTGAGCCTATCTAGTATGTTGTCTGGAAGTTTTAGTGGTATGCATCAAGATTGGAGTGAGTTATGAGTTATGTGTTCCTACATTATTTTTTTAATTGTAGCAGGTGTTTCTAGAAGAAGAGAATGCAATTCTAGTAAATTGAGTTATTGTGTATGCTACTATGATGTTCAGTGATGTTTCTTGATCATTCTCTATCATTGTGGTACATCGGCATTGATTGGTGTGCTCGTGATCAAAGATTTTCATTTGTGTGCTCAAAGTTTTTATGTTCTTGGCTGACATGATGGTGGTAGAATTTTTGGATCCTTATGTATTAATATTTTATCGTTTGGCATATTTGAGGATGTTGATTTAGGTCTTCATTACTATGTGACCAACTTAGGCTGGTGTGCATTGAGATTTGTTCATGAATTGGGCCAATAGTTGTAATTTATTCTTTATTTGTGGTTGACAGAGTTGTTGATGTAAATTCATGTAGTAGATATATAAGAGTGTTTTTTTCTTCATTTTGAAGTGTGTGTGTGTGGTGAATGTATGTGAAATGTGCAAATAAAGACTAGATCATTTGATTTTAGAGCAGAGTGTGAAGAAGTGTTTCCATGCCTAACCGAAACTGTCATCAAGCTTTTATAGAAGATAATTTATTAGTTCAACCTCATCAAATAGATTTAATCTGATTGTTTTATGTAAGGAAGTGATCCTTCCCTTTGAGTAGTGAGCTCTAGGCAGTGTTCCTAAATGCATGTGCATTTCTTATTCATTTTTTATTATACTTCTAATAGGGTATAATCTTGTGGACTAACATCCACCATGGTTTTTCCCCTAACAGGGTTTCCACGTATAAAATCTTGGTGTTCATGTGTCTCTGATGTGTTGTTGATTTATGCTTTCATTGTTAATTATCATATCTGAGATTAAAGGTTGATTAAGGTTGAATAAGTTTAAATTTTGTAACAACTGATTCACCCCCCTCTCAATTATCTATCCTATTTTTTCCAACAATTGGTATCAGAGCTATTTCCTTTGAATAATTTTAATAGCTTGAGATGATCTGAGATGGCATCATACAAGAAGGATAGTCCTAGATTCAATGGTACAAACTACTCCCTATGGAAAGTCAAAATGGAGTGTCATTTGAAGTGCATTGGTGAGATTTTCTAGAAGATTACAAAGAATGCATATACTATTCCTCAGAATGGTCCCTCTATTGTTGATGAGATCAAAGAAGCAAAAAATAATACTAGGTCTATAGAAGCATTGCTAAGTGCTTTGTTAGATTAAGAGATGACAAATGTGATAGGTCTGAAGACTAGACATGAGATCTGGAAAAATTTGTAAACATTGTATGAAGGAGATTCACTAGTGAAAGTTGCTAAGCTACAAAGTCTGAAAGGCAAGTGGGAGAAGATGAAGATGAAAATATTTTTTCTTTCATGCAAAAGGTAAATGAACTAGTGATGGGAATTAGATGTGTCATTAGAATCTTGGAAGAAGATGAGATTGTGGCTAAAATACTTAGATTTGTGCCTACTTCTTACAAAAAAAAATCTCATGCTATTGAAGAGCTCAAGATATTAAAAAATGTAACAAGAGACATGTTGATTGGAAAACTTGCTGCCTTTGAGTTGAGTGAATTTGGTGAATATTCTCCTAAGACAGATTTTGCATTCAAATCTACTATATCCAAAAAAATCCAACAAAGATATGTTCCGGGAGAGAGCTCCAGGAAGACATTCAAGTATGAAGATGAAGAAAGAGAGCTAGAAGAATTGGAAGCACTGATTGTGAAAAGAGAAGAAAGAGGACAAGGTAAGTACAAATTAAATCTACCTATTAAATTTTTCTCATATAGTAAGTTAGGTCATTTTGCATCAAAGTGTCCTGAAAGAGTTTCTAAGTACAAACTTGACAAGTCTAGATTTTAAAAGAAATGTTATTATGCTGAAGGAGTTATTGATGATGAATCTGATAAAGAAACTGGAAATGAAGATGAATGGGTATTCATTGCTATCAAGGAAAATGGTCTAGCGTCCACTGAATCAACTAGTAATCAGAATATTGAGAAAGCTCTTGTAGCTAGGATTGATGAGTGGGTGATTGATAGTGGATGCTCACATCATATGACTGGTGACAAAATAAATTTTCTAAGCTTGGAAAAATATGATGGTGGTGTTGTAATATTTGAAGATAACAATGCTGGTGTGATTTGTGGTAGAGGGAATATTTCTCTTTGTGGTAAAAGTAATACTGATGATGTCCTATATGTTGAAGGTTTGAAGCACAATTTTGAGTGTTGGATAGATGGTTGACAAAGGTTACAATATTCAGTTCAAAGATGGTAAGTGCAGGATACTTGGAAGCTCCAGAAATGTGATTGCTTCAAGTACAAAGACAAGAGGTAATATTTTTCACTTAAATGTTGCTAGTGAAAGTTGTTTGATTGCTTAAGTTGATGTAAGCTAGTTATGGCATAAAAGGTTGTGTCTTGTGAATTTTGATAACATTGTGAAAATAAGCTCCACACAAGAATTCAAAGATCTACCTAAGTTAGTGAAGCCTAATAACACTATATGCAAAGAATATTAGATGGGAAAGCATACAAGAATTTCATTTTGGAGTAAACAACATCATTCCAATGGAGTACTAGATTTGGTACATACTGATCTATGTGGTTCATCCAGAATCAAAAGTCTACAAGGAGAAAGGTACTTTATGTTGCTTATTGATGATTATTCTAGAATGGTATGGGTTGATTTCTTAAGAGAAAAAACATGAGGCATTAGAGAAATTCAAAAGCTTTAAAGCTTTGGCAGAAAATGAGACAGGTTTGAAGTTCAAATGTTTAAGAATAGATAGAGGTGGTGAATTCACTTCCTGGGAGTTCAATTCATTTTGTGAAGAGCATGGAATAAAAGGACAGTTATCTTCTCCTCAAACCCCACAACAGAACGTAGTTATTGAGAGAAACAAAAAAACAATTTTAGATGCTGCCAAAACTATGATGGTGGAAGGTAATGTTCCTCATATCTATTGGAGAGAAGTTGTAAGAACTACTGTGTATACTATCAACTAGGTGAATGTCAATGGTCATTCTAGTAAGACCCCTTTTGAGTTGTGGTTTGGTTATAAGCCTACTGTTAAATGTTTCAAAATATTTGGAAGTAGATGTCATATCAAAAGAGATGAAGATATAGGAAATTTTGAAGCTAGAAGTGATGAAGGAATATTTTTGGGTTACTTTACTAAGAGAAAAGCCTATCAGTGTTACAATAAAATATTGAAGAAAATAGTTGAAAGTGAAAATGTCAGAGTTGATGAAGACACTATCAAATCATCCAGGTATTTTGGATATGATTCAGATGACCAACGAGATAATATTGAGAATGGAAAGAATGTACATACACAAAATCAAGTTCAAATTGTTCTGGTGAATCAAGAAAATCATGAAGGAGAAGACAGTGGAAATGCAGAAGAAAGAATAGAAGAACAAAAAATTCCAAGGTATGTAAAGTTCTAAAAGTAAGATCATAGGAGACAAGAATAAAGGTGTGAAGACTAGAAGAAGAATTGCAAAATAATATTTGCTTGATTTCCAAAACTGAGCCTAGTAATGTCAATGAAGCATGTAAAGATGAGTATTGGATGGAAGCAATGAAGGAAGAACTAAAGCAGATAGAGAAAAATGATACATGGATTCACCTCAAGAAAAAAATGTGATTGGAACCAAATGGGTCTTTCGAAATAAGCTGAATGAGCAAGATGAAGTAGTTAGAAACAAAGAAAGACTAGTATGTAAAGAATGCTCATAGATGGAAGGTATTTATTTTGAATAAACCTTTGCCCTTCTTGCTAGAATTGAAGCTGTAAGGTTATTTCTTGCTTATGCTACTTTCAAGAATTACAAAGTCTATCAAATGGATGTAAAGTTAACATTCCTAAATGGTGAATTAGAAGAAGAAGTTTATGTTGAGCAACTAGATGTATTTCAACTAACTAATGAAAAAGACATGGTTTTCCAATTGAAGAAAGCACTATATGGACTCAAAAAAATCCCCTAGAGCATGGTATGCTAGATTGGATAAATCTTTGTTGAAACTTGGATTCAATAAAGATACTGTTGACAACAATATGTATTTCAAGTTGGATCGGGATAAAGAATTGATAATTTAAGTCTTTGTTGATGACATTATATTTGAAGGTGATGATGATCTATGTATGAATTTTTTTGATGAAATGAAAAGTGAATTTGAAATGTCAATGATAGGAGAACTGGAATTCTTTTTAGGATTGAAAATTACTTAGTTAGATGATGGAATATTTATTTCTTAGTCCAAATATGTAAGAGAGTTACTTAAATTTTTTGGCATGGAAGACTCAAAGCCAGTTGGTACACCCATGGTAACTGGATGCAAGTTAACAAAGAATGATGATTCTCCTAAGGCTAATCAAAAAATGTATAGGTAAATGATTGGTGGATTGCTTTATTTGAATCAGACTAGACTAGACATTATTAATGTTGTGTGCATGGTTGTTAGATATCAAGTTGATATGAAGGAATCACATGTGACTACAATAAAAATAATTTTCAGATACTTAAAAGGAACAGTTGATTTTGGTCTTTGGTATCCTAAGGATGATGATCTTATTCTGAATGCCTTTATAGATACAGATTGGGTAGGAGATGTGGATGACCATAAAAGTACAAGTGGTGATGCATTATTATTGGGGGAGAATTTGGTGTCTTGGCTAAGTAAAAAGAATAACTCCATTTCCTTACCTACTATTGAAGAAAAATATATTGTTTCTGAAAACAATTATACTCAAGTGTTGTTGATGAAGAAGATGTTGAGAGATATAAGAGTTGACTATGATGAGCCTATTGCTATATTTTCTGACAATTCAAGTTTCATAAACATTTCTAAGAATCTTGTCCTACACTCAAAGACAAAACATATATTTACCAAGTATCACTTTTTGAGAGACAAAGTGAGTGATAAAGAAGTCAGATCAGAATATGTGCCCACTAAGGAACAAAATGCAGATATATTTACTAAACTATTTCCTAAGGATACTTTTGAGTATATCAGAGGCAAGTTAGGGGTTATTTCCCCTCCTAATCTGAACTAAGATGCAATTATTTGCATCAATCCATGCACTTACAATGAGATTTTGTTTCAGATTGATGTTGTGGTGGCTGCTACTCAGGGGGAGTAGTCAGATGATTCAGATGATATGTGCTTCAAAGATTGTGTACCTTTTCCATTGATGTCAAAGAGGGAGAAGTGTAATGTGAAAAACCTTGTACAATCTAAGGGAGAGAAGTGTAGAACAAAGGAGGAGAAAAGTACTATGTGGAGAGTTAGTTGTGTTGATGGTATTTTTTCACATCATGTGTTGTCATCAATGCCAAAGGGGGAGATTATTGGATGTTGTGGTTGTGTTGCTAATATGTGGTTGTCATTTATGTCAACACTATTAGAATTAATTATTTTGAAAGTTGTATATGTCGAGGATATTGAGAAAATTGTAATAAATATATTGCAGGCAGTTTGTGAAGCTGAGAAGGTCAGAATGATGGAAAGTTTTGTAAGTTGATGGTCAGAAGGTGCACATTAAAGGGTTTTTTGCTGAGCCTAACTAGTATGTTGTTTAGAAGTTTCAGTGGTACACATCAAGATTGGAGCAAGTTATGAGTTATGTGTTCCTACAATTATTTTGTTACTATAGCAGGTGTTTCTGGAAGAAGAGAATGCAATTCAGGTAAATTGAGTTATTGGGTATGCTATTGTATACACCTAAAATTGGTCTAGAGCATCCGATTAATTAAATACACATTATTTGATTAATTATCCTAATTTCCTCTATTATCGAATAAATAGAATATTTATTTATATAGTTCACATTCACGTCACATTTAAATTCATCTTAATTAAATAAAAAAAATTAAATACTTTGTTTTATTTAATTATCATTTCCCTATTTTATTCTATCACATCAATCTTAAATTAATTAAATAGAGATCGAACACTTTATTTATTAATTGCCATATTCTTCTGTTTAATTTAATAAACTTCTATAGTTCATTTTATTAAATTATTTATCCCTATTTTGCTAATTTAAATAAATCAAAATATTTGAATAAAGGCATAAACAATATTCCATATATATTTCCTCAAAAATAAATTAGATATCCTATGTCTAAATCATGTCTAAAATATGTCAAAATTAATGCTTTGAAACTTCACGGGAAGTTTTGGAGACAAATTGGAGACAAATTCCAAAATCTTCTTTCAATCCTCTTCCATCAATCTTTCCTCTTCTTTTTCCTAGTGTTTTCATGGGTAGAGACAATCACCAAAATTCTCTCAATTTCCTCCATCTTTCACCATTCAATCCTCTAGATTGAATCAAAGCCTCTCAATGCCATCCCTATGCATTTCTATAGCCAGGAATTCTATAAATAAAGCCTCATTGAACCAAGAAAAGGATCCAGATAATCTAACTTATGCACTCTTACTCTACAGGAATTCAAACATCAAGCATCAAGCATCCAAGCATCCAGCAATCAAGTTTTCATATCATGGCTACCTCCTATAGCTGCATTTATCTGTTTCCATGTCAATTCATGCTAGTTTAGTTTCTTTATCATCTAGTATTATCATATTAAGCTCAATATCATTGCATTAGCATCCATCTCGTTCTTCAGATAGTCATTTTAATAGTCACATTACTTACACGATCTGAGAGCCATAGTGATTTAATAAATCTTTGGAAATAAAGAACAATATGATGCTTTCAATAGATTATTGCTTTGAATTGATTCATTTGGCTTTGTCTTTGATGTAATGTCGTATTAAAAAGTGTCTTTAGTGTTTTACACATTAACCACGCTTACAATTTTGTGCCCACCATGGGGCATTAACCCCAATTTTATCAATTTTCTGAAAAGTGTCGCACAGGTTTCCGATGTGTTTTATTTCAGTGCTTTCGTCAAATACTATAACGTATCTGTGGAAAACTATGGTGCTTTCGTAAAATTTTAGCGCTTCTGTCAAAATTTATAGCACTTCCATGGAAAATTATGGTGCTTATGTGCTCTATTTTAGCGCTTCCGTAAAACTATAGTGCATCTGACACTTCTTTTAGCGCTTCTGAGGTCTATTTTAGCGCTTTTGTATATAAAGTAGCGCTTATAGACTCTGTTTTAACACTTTTAAGGCCTATTTTAGTGTTTTTGTATACAAAGTAGCACTTACAGACTCCGTTGTAGTGCTTTTGAGGTATGTTTTAGCGAATACATGTTTTAGTGCTTCTATTTTAATGCTTTGACAGTCAATCTTAAAATGGTCATATCTTGGTCATACAGAGGTCTTTTTCGATATTTGTTTTTTGAAATGGGGTAGAATTTCATAAGATATGCAATGGTGTAGGTATTTATCACTTTTTGTAGATTTAAAATTTTTAATTTTACATTTAAAGTCAAATCACATTGTAACTTGGTCTAAATTTTAGAGTTTTTATGCTTAATAATCCATCTAACCTTTATTATTTATTGGTCTCATCTAAAATTTTAAGCATTTATTGCAGGATTTAGAAGGAATATGGAGCATTAAATTAAAAAAATTTGAAAAAAAGGCATTTGATATCATTGTAATAGAGTTTTCAAACACTCATGGGAAAATAACCTATCATATGTTATTTTTCATGCATGTTTTAGGACCAAATAGCATTACTTTGGGCTTAAAATTAACCATCTACACAAGCCTTTTCAAATTTGGTTAAAAAAACCAATCGTACGGTAAACATTTGAATTAAAAAGAACCAATCCTAGGGTAGCCATTTGGATTAAAAATAACCAATCCTAGGGTAGCCATCACACATTTTCTATATTGGTTAAAATGAACATCATGACTTTGGTGAAGCAAAATCTTCACATAGAATAACAAACTATCTTTGGGTTTTAAAATCAAACATTGCTTACTATGCTTGTGTGGTGAATAGGATTATGCTCTCCCCTTAACTGGGTGATCAAAATTTCAGAATCATCCTTTGATTTCATGCAATTCACGCTTTATTAAATCCTTTAAAAGGCCTGCCGCAGTGGGGAAAAATACTCACCCTACATGAACGACCTAAGTGGGAATGCCTAAAGCCAAAGATTCCAACCCACTATAATCAAAACGCAAGTTGTTGATGAAAGTCCAACTTGACAGTAGTGAGCAAGATAACCACCCCCAAAATCTTTGTTCTAAAGATTGGGAGGTCTCCTGAGGGATTTTATTGATTGCCACACCGCATGGAAGCCCTATCTACCAACCATAGAGTAGTATCCCACCGAGTTAGTAACCAAACATTGTCATACTCACAGTGCAAGGGGAGGGAAGAATCTGCCCCTAGACACTCACCATATAATTTCCAAGGACTATTTGCTTAGAGGACGAGAAATCCAACTCTGAGTATGCACTTGGAAATGACAAAAACATGGGCGCCCTCTAGGGGGTAACACGGTTGTGTGCGTCAATGCAATTTCAAGATGTGGGTTGTTGAGTATAATGATGACCTTTTTGACCTTAAGAGTGAGTCTTCTTGAAGTGTATTCTTTATCAAAAACCAATGGAAATCAAGAAGGATCATGTTTGATTCTTAAACATACACTTGTTGTTTAGACTCTAGAAACAACTATTTTACAAATGCTTGTTGTGTTTTCAAAACATTTAATTCAGATAAGATCATCCTGAAAAACACAAAGAAAACAAAAAGTTATGGGAAACCCCTGTCAAATAGTTAACATAAAAAAATGGAAATTTATCAGAACATAAACTTTCCTAAATCAAAACAGAGTTTTAAACTTGCATAAATTAGACTTTACACTTGAATTTGTTCAAATCAAACCAAGATCTACCATCCAAAAGTGTCTCAATCAAACACATTTGATTAGTAAGTTAAGTTTCAGGATCAGTCATCCTAAATCAAAGAAACGAAATTGAATAATCAAACTTGTCAACTTAGTCTAATCAATAGAATCTATCATTCTATTTGACTTGAGTTAATATCCTTGACACTATACCAAACTAAGATCAAAAGTTTATTGAAAATAATAAACGTTTGTATGTCCATTTTAAACAAGGTCACGAAGACTAAAAATCCAAAGAACAGGAAATTGAAAGTCAAACCACCATGGCCAAAATAGATGAGGACCAATTGAATGCTCTAGCCCATCAAATGAAAAACCTTCAACAACAAATATGGGATGTGCAAAGGGAAACAACCACAGAGAGATGTTTACTACCAGACATTTTCTCTTATTCCTCTAACAAAAATGTTGACATGACACCCTCTCCACCAACAACTACATCATCAAAGTTTGTTGTCTTTGAATTTTTACAAAAGATCCATAAGGCCAAATCTAAGTCCTCAAACACAAATGATATTGAACAATCCTATCATGTCATGCATTTATCTCCATCCACAATAAGCCAACATAAACCTCAAGATTCTTTCACTCAAGTTAACAATTTCATCTAATCATCCTCTTCTATTATATCTTCAACATCCAATGATTCATGTCAATCTCTCAATCCAAATCATGCTAGTATAGACTCCGCTACACATCAAGATCAAAATATTATTTCCACTCCATCCAATGATATCAAAATTCCACAAACTCTTCCAATCTTTGATAAAGATCCCATTTCTCAAGAAACTTATGACGATCCCCTCCTTTCACTTTTCATCCAAAATAATTCCCTTCCATCTCAAGAGACAAGTATCCTTCTGGGTTCTTCTTCCATATCATCTCATCAATCCATATCATCTCATGATTCTATTGCATCACAAGAGCATGGTAGTTCTTCCATCCTATCTAATGATGTCTTACCAACTGATGATCAGGACATGCTTTCTACAAATTCTCATGATTCCCTTCCTCATCAAGGTCAAGATATGCTTCCATTCAAGGATACCCTTTCATCCCATGAAGATGTTTATTCTTCTCATGATCAAGATATGCCTTTCATACCACTTCATAATTAATTTCTAAGTCAAGATCAAAACACCCCATCATCCCCATGTCAAGAGCCTATCACACCTATTCAAGCTATCCATGAACCCCACACCTATAAATTGGGATCCTCCACCTTTATTCATTTTGGTTTACTTCCAACACCTATCCTCTCATCCATATCATATCCTCCCCAAAATGGACTCGCATCTTGTTTCACAAAAAATACATATCCCATTGGTAAACAAATGTGTCAAAGTATGAATAACAGAGGAAATGGATTAGGCCTTCATGAACAAGGTATCCTAGAACCCCTTTTTGTTCAAAGAAACCCATATCACCATGGCCTTGGTTATACACCTAAGTTTCCTAGTTCATCAAACCTACCATCTATCTTAGGTACTCATCCTAATTCTCCAAACATACCATCTATCCTATGTCCTCATCCTAGTCCATCAAACCTTCCCTCTATCCTAGGTCCATATCCAATTTCTCAAGAACAAAAAAGGCACACATCCTTGATGCCCTTTCAAAATTCTACCCACATTAACCCATCCATAATACCTCCATATCATTCATCTCAATCCACCCCTCCCATTTCGATTGGAAGCAATTTGGGTGCCAAATATCAAAAGCTTCTATATGAAAATCAATATGTATCAAAGGATCAACATGTCTCCTCGAAGAGACATGCAAAAATAAAAGAAAAATTGATTGAAAATCGAAAGAAAAATCTAATAGGCTGCAAAGGCCCATCAAAGAAAAAATCTCGAAGACCACAAAGATCCATAAATCAAAAGAAAATTTCAAAAGGCCACAAAGGCCAATTAAAGAAAAAAGGAAATTTTCAAAGACCACAAAGGTCCATAAATCAAAAAAAAAAATGTGAAAGGCTGCAAAGGCCCACAAAGAAAAAATCAAAGTCAAAACTCATGTGGATTCTTAAAAATCTCATAGAAGCAATAGAATCTAAGTTGGAATCCAAATTCACTAATCCAAAAGCTTCATCCAATTTTCCATCTAATAACCTATCACCTTCCAAATCCCATTTTCCTCCATCACTCCACCACCCTTCAAGGTGTGTGCCAATTTTGATCTTTCCATCCTTTCCATCTATCCATCAACAAGCCTTCCAACCTCCTATCCATTATCTAACATTCATCCCCCATTATTCTCCTTTAATCCAAACCTCTGGATAAGTCTTTAGATTCTTCCATCATATCATTAATCTGGCAACATTTTGGAATCTAATTCACATTTCCATGGTTTAT
>CM021101.1:517015301-517027359 GCA_007115665.2 Sequoiadendron giganteum
CCACCACGAGAAAACCACTCCAAGATAGCCAAAACCAAGAGAGGTTTTTCTAGAGGGGCCCAACACCTTCCTGTAGGATTAGACGTAAATTTTCTAAGTGTAACAGTATTCAAGTAATAGCATGTTGAAGTTTGCAGTCATTTTGCACTTTGGACCCTTCAGGGATCGATCCGGTGGAACATAGCTCAAAGTGATTCCACATGTTTTAGTGAAAAAGAGGACCATTCCTAGCATAAACATACATATTTAGATGTGTTGGAATAGTCTGCTTGGTCACACAAGTTGTAGAACAAAAGTTGCACCACTTTGCAACTTTGCACTGCTTGAATTTGATGCTTTTTCCATCAAGTGAAAATCCGCCGCCACGAGAAAACCAATCCAAGATAGCCAAAAAAAAGAGTTTTTTCTAGAGGGTCCCAACACCTTTCTGTAGTATTAGATGAGAATTTTCCAAGTGTCACGGTATCTAAGTAATATCATGCTGAAGTTTGAAGCCATTTTGCACTTTGGACCGTTAAGGGATCGATTCGGTAGAACATAGCTCAGAGTGATTCCATGTGTTTCGGTGCGAAAGAGGACCATTCCTAGCGTAAAAATACCTATTCAAAATTTTTGAAATAGTCCACTTGGTCACACAAGTTGCAGAACGGAAGTTGCACCACTTTGCAACTTTGCACTACTTGAATTTGATGCTTTTTCCATCAAGTGAAAATCCTTTGCCACGAGAAAACCACTCCAAGATAGCCAAAACCGAGAGAGGTTTTTCTAGAGGGGCCCAACTTATTTTTGAAGGATCAGATGAGAAGTTTCTAAGTATCATGGTATCCAAGTAATAGCATTCTGAAGTTTTCAGCCATTTTGCACTTTGGACCATTAAGGGATCGATCCAGTGGAACATAGCTCGGAGCGATTCCATGTGTTTCGGTGCGAAAGAGGACCATGCCTAGCATAAAAATACCTATTCTGACGTATTGGAACAATCCGCTTCGTCACACGAGCTGCAAAAAAATGTGTACAAATTGTTTGCATGACCTTTATATGACCTTTTTCACATTGTTTACATTTGAAAATTCAAAGTTTGCAAATTTTCCTACTCAAGGCATTTACAGAACAAGGTGCTACTACACCAAACATGAACTCCAACCTTACAATATTTGAGTATATCTCATTATGTAATTAAACTTATTACAATGCCTCTAGCACTTTGTTCTCTCAAATCTTTTACAATGTCACTCATACATTCAAGATTCTCTTTAAATGTCTACATCATAGGTGTTCATTATGAGGTTAACTTCAAATGAGTAACTTGAGATTCCCTTGCTAAGCTTCACATGCTCTCTTATAAAGGCTTGAAATCAAAATTGAGATTTTTCAAAATCATCAAAATAAGTATGTTGCATTGCTTTTTTGGCTGAGATTCTCTTTGATGGCTCTTAAATCAGCATTTTCTGCAATGAAAGATCAATCAATTATTAGTAGTTTACTTACAAATACGCAAAGTAAAAGAGAAAAAAAAAGAGAATCCAAAATGGAAATGAAATAAAAATAGATGGAAGGCACTTACAGATGTTGCATGCAAGCATCAAAATAAGGATGTTGCATTTCTTTTTTGGCTGACATTCTCTTGGATGGCTCATATATCTACTTTTTTTGCAAGGGGACACCAATCACTGTAAAATAAGATGATAGGATTGACATCAAAAAATCTAATTTTCATACAAGTATAAATTAATAAGAACCAATGTGCATATACTTACAAATTAATCCAATGAACCATCTGGGTCTGCTTTACTCTTTATTGTGTCAAGTATTGCCTCATGGTCAGACTCATGGACCTTCCATAACGTCTTGTTCAAAGGTCTACGCCCATATTTGGTCAAATGAACATTCGATGCCACAACAAGGTTCGAGTAATGAAGAATCTTATGATGCATGTGAAAGTCCTGAAATAGCCAATGTTTAACACTTGAATGTGGGTACCTTCTAAGCCATGCTCCAGTAACCACAACTGAGCCTGTAGGGTATTCGATGTTTTCTCCATCTTTAACTGGGGCCTCCAATGTTTTTTTTGGTCTCAACACAATGACACAAGTAATAGTATGTTCCCTCTTCATTTTCTTCATCTGCAATAACTGCATAAACATGCCCTATATTGATATGTGAAAAAAATCTCTTGAAATTTTTCAACATTACGAATACAGTACAAAGTAAGATAACGATATGGAATTTCAACAACTAAGAAAGTAGATATATCACTTGGTTGAACTAGATCAGATACGTGGTCAAAGTTGATCGATGATTCCATCTATGTCACTTCCAATGCTGCTAGAGGGCGATACGTGTGAAGTGGGATAAGATAACTTGTGAACCATTTGTCAACCCACTCCCCTGACTCACAATCATTCCAGGCTTGCATTATACATGAATAACAAAATCATGCCATCTTTCATGTATCGATACTCCATGAACCTAAATTTTAGCTAAGGAAAGAGTGTACCTCACTCGATCCTGTTAGTGTACAATAGTCTTCATATGGTGCAATGTTAGTATCATCCATCAACCAAAAAAATCTACGAACTAAAGACATACCTTCATTACCTAGACTCATCAAAGCATTACACCACTCGACAATTGATTTTGCATCTATCAATTTTACACAGATAGAGAGGGAGGGAGAGAGGGTGAGAGTGGGAGAAAGAGAGAGTGGGAGGGAGAGAGAAGTAGAGTGAGAGATAGAGAGGGAGGGAGAGAGGGTGAGAGTGGGAGAAAGATAGAGTGGGAGAGAGTGGGGGAGAGTGGGAGGGAGAGAGGGGGAGAGTGGGACATAGAGAGGGACAAAGAGAGGGTGAGAGTGGGAGAAAGCTAGAGGGTCAACCCCTATACCCTCTTAATCCCTCAACCCTTAAACCCTAATCCCTCAACCCCTATACCCTCTTAATCCCTCAACCCTCAACCCTTAAACCCTAATCCCTCAAATCCCTATACCCTCTTAATTCATCAACCCTGAACCCTGAACCCTGAACCCTTAAACCCTAATCCCTCAATTCCTATACCCTCTTAATCCATCAACCCTCAACCCTTAAACCCTAATCCCTCAACCCCTATACCCTCTTAATCCCTCAACCCTCAACCCTCAACCCTTAAACCCTAATCCCTAATCCCTCAACCCCTATACCCTCTTAATCCCTCAACCCTTAGCCATCAACCCTTAAACTCTAATCCCTCAACCCCTATACTTTCTTAATCCCTCAACCCTCAATGCTCAACCCTCAAACCCTAATCCCTTCACCCCTATACCCTGTTAATCTGTCAACCCTCAACCCTCAACCCTTAAACCCTAATCCCTCAACCCCTATACCTTCTTAATCCGTCAACCCTCAACCCTTAAACCCTAATCCCTCAACCCCTATACCCTCTTAATCCCTCAACCCTCAACCTCAACCCTAAACCCTAAAATCCTTAACCTCTAATCCTCAACCCTATAATTCTCTTAATCCTCAACCCTCAAACCCTTAAACCGTAATCCCTCAATCCATATAGCTTAATCCTCTCAACCTCTTAAACTCTTAATCCCAACCCTATACCTCTAATCTCTCAACTCCTCAATCCTCAACCTCCTAAAACCCTAATCCCTAACCCTATAAATTTTAATCCCTCAACCTTAAACCCCTAACTTCTAACCCTTAAACCCCTATACCTCTTAATACTGGTCCCTCAATCCTCAACCCTTAAACCATAATCCCTCACCCTATACCTCTTAATCCTTCAACCCTTTAAACCCTAATCCTCAACCCCTATACCTCTTAATCCATCAACTTCTCAACTTCAACCCTAAACCCTAATCCTCAACCCCTATACCTCTTAACTTAAAAACCTCAACCTCAACCTTAAACCCTAATCCCTCCTCCCCCTCTTTCTCTCTCAATTAATATTTTTTTCTATCTCACCATTATCTCTCTCTCACTCACACACACACCTATATCTCCCTACCTCTCCCTCCCCTCTGTACTCTTTATCTCTCCTCTCGCTTTCCCTCTCTATACATACCTCTCCCTCCATCACTCTCTCTCCCCATCCCTCTCTATCTCACTTATGCCTCCTTCCCTACCTCTTTCCCTCTCTACTATATCTCTCCTCTCCCTTCCTCTACCTACCTCTCTCTCTATTTCTCCATCCCTCTCTTTCTCTCTCACTCTCTCCTCTCTGTCTCACCATTATCTCTATCTCTAACTATCATCCCCTCCTCTATAAAACACCATTCCCTCTCTCCCAGTTTCCCTCCTTACCTCTCACTCTCTCCTCTCTAAATCACCATTATCTCTCTATCCCACTTTCCCTCATTCCCTCTCTTTACCTCACTTATCCCTTTCTACCTCTCCCTTCCTCCAACCTCCCTCTCTCTCTTTATCTATATTTCTCATTCTCTCCTTACCTCTCTACTCTCTATCTCACCAATCTCTCCATCTCCCTCTCCATCCTTACCTCTCTCCCTCCTATCCATCTCTCTCTCCTTCCCTCTCTACCTACCTCTCACTCCACTACCTACCACTCTCCCCCTCACCCATATTTCTCTCTTACTCTCTCCTTCCCTCTCTACTCTATATCTCTCCCCCCTTCCCTCTCTAATCTATTTCTCTCTCTCCCCCTTCCTTTGTCCCCTCATTTTCTATCCTCTCACACTCTCTCCCTCTCACACACACTCACCTATATCTCCTCCTTTCCTCTCCCACCATTCCTCCACTCTCCACTTATCTCTATCTATCATCTCTCTACATCTCCTTCCCTATATATTTATCTTTATCTCCCCTCTTCCTCTCTTTACCCACTTCTCCCTCCATCACTCTATAGGGTTGAGATATTAAGGGTCAAGGGTTGATAATTGAGGGTTGAGGGTTTAATTTATAGGGTGGAGGGTAGAGGGTAGAGAGTTTAAGGGTTTAAGGGTTGAGGGTTGAGGGTTGAGGGTTGAGGGTTGAGGGTTGAGGGTTGAGGGGTAGAGGGTAGATGGTAGATGGTAGATGGTAGAGGGTAGAGGGTAGAGGGTAGAAGGTAGAGGGTAGAGGGTAGAGGGTAGATGGTAGATGGTAGAGGGTAGAGGGTAGAGGGTAGAGGGTAGAGGGTAGAGGGTTTAAGGGTCAAGGGATTAAGGGTTGAGGGCTGAGGGATTAGGGTATAGATTTTACTAGGGTTTAAGGGTTTAAGGGTTGAGGGTATAGGGTTGATGGTAGAGGATATTGGGTTTAGGGTAGAGGTTATCAGGGTGAGAGTTGAGTGTTTAAGGGTTTAAGGGTTGAGGGTATAGGGTTGAGGGATTAGGGTAGAGAGGGAGGGAAGGATGGAGGGAGAGATGGAGGGAGAAGTGAGATAGAGAGGAGAGAATAGGAGAAAGGGATAGAGATATATGAGGGTTGAGGATCTAATGTATAGAATAGAGGGTTGAGAATTTATGGTATAGGATTGATGGTTTAGGGTATTGGGTAGAGTGTAGAGGGTAGAGGGTAGAAGGTTTAAGGGTTTAGGGTTGAGGGTAGAGGGTTTAGGGTATAGGTTTAAGGGTATATGGTTGAAGGATTAGCATTGAGGGTCTAATGTATAAGGTAGAGGGTATAAGGGTTCAGGGTTTAGGGTTTAAGGGTTGAGGATTAAGGGATTAAGGGTTCAGGGTTGAGGATTGAGGGTTAAGGGTTTAATGGTTTGTGGTTTAAGGGTTGAGGGTCAAGATTTTAAGGATGAGGGTAGATGGTTGAGGGTATAGGGTTGATGGATTAGGGTTCAAGGTCCAACATATAGGGTACAAGGTATAGGGGTTGAGGTTTTAGGGTTAAGGGTTTAGGATTGAAGGTAGAGGGTTGAGGGATGAGGTTTTAAGGGTTAAGGGATGAGGTATTAGGGTAGAGAGTTTAATTGGGTTTTAAGGGTTTAAGGGTTGAGGGATTAGGGCTGAGGGTATTAGGTTGAGGGTAAAGGGTAGAGGATTTAGAGGTTTAGGATTTAAGGGTTGAGGGTTGAGGGTTTAAGGTATAGGGTTGAGTGTTCAAGGTTTAAAGGGTTGAGGGTATAGGGTTGATGGATTAGGGAAGAGAATGTGGGATGGTGGGAGGGAGAGATGGAGGGAGAGTCTTGAGAGAGAGAGGGATGAAGTAGGAGAGAGATAGAGATTAGACGGTTAAGGGTAGAGGGTAGAGGGTTTTAGGGTTAAGGGTTAAGGGTTTAGGGGAGAGGGAAGAGGGGAGAGAGATAGAGGGAGTGAGTTAGTGAGTGAGAGAGAGACCTAAGAGAGGGAGAGGGGGTAGCAGGGAGACTCTTGAGAGATAGAGAGGGAGGGAGTGGGATAGAGATAAATGGTAGAGGGTTAAGGGTAGATGGTTAAGGGTTGAGGGTAGAGGGTTTAAGGGTTTAAGGGTTAAGGGTAGAGGGGAGAGACATATAAGGAGTGAGTGAGAGAGAGAATTGAGAGAGGGAGAGGGGGTAGGAGGGAGAGACTTGAGAGAGAGGGGAAGGTAGTTGGAGAGAGATAGAGGGTAGAGGGTATATTTTTTAAGGGTTTAGGGTTTAAGGGTTAAGGGTTACAGGTTTAGGTTAAGGGTATAGTGGAGAGAGATAGAGGGAGAGAGAGAGAGAGAGGGAGTGAGTGAGTGAGTGAGAGACCTAAGATTCCCTCTCTAGTTCTCTCTATTTCACTTCTCTCTCCTTCTCTCCCTCCCTCTCTAATTTTCTCTATATCCCCCTCTCTCTCCTTCCCTTTATACTTCTCTCTATTCTCACCTCTCTTTCTCCCCCTCTCTCTCTCCCTCTCTCTTCCTTTCACCCACCTTTTCTCTCTACTTCTCGCTATCTAACCTATCTCTCTATACATCTTTCTCTCTCCCCCCTCCTTCCCTCTCAATCTCTCCATGTTCCTCCTTATCTCTCTACTTTTCAGCTCCATCACACATCTCTCCACCTAGACCTCTCTCTTTTTGTCTCACCTCTCTCTCCATCCCTACCTCTCCCTATATCTCTCCTTTCATATCTACTTCTCTCTACCTAGTTTTCCCTCTATACCTATTTCTCTCTCCCTCCTTGCCTCCTCTCTCTCAATATCTCCACCTTCTTTCCCTCTCTAATTCTCTCTCTATCACCACTCTCCATCTCTCTCCTCCCTCTCTAATCTCTCTATCTCTCCCTCCCTCCCCCTCTTTCTATATCTCCTCTCTCCCTCCCCCTCTTTCTATCTCTCTTTACCTTCTCTCTACCTATATCTCTCTCCTTCTATCTATCTCAACTATCTATTTTTACCTATCCCTCCCTCCTCTCTATCTTCCACTAAAATTTACTCTACATCTCTCTATCTAGCCTACCCCTATATACCTATTTTTCTCTCCCTCTCTCTTTCCCTCTCTCAATCTATCTACCTTCCTCATTACGCCTCTACTTATCTCTATCATCTCTCTCCCCCTCCCCTCTTTACTTTCTTTCTCTCTATCTCACCTCTCTCTCCTTAAATATCCCTCCCTCCCTCATCTCTCTCTCTCTCTCTCCTACCCTCTCTCCCCTCTACCCTTAACCCTTAAAACCCTCTACCCTCTATCTCTCTCCCACTCCCTCTCTCTCTTTCTCTCTCTATCTCACGTCTCTCCCTCCTACCTATTCTCCCTATCTCAAGTCTCTCTATCTCACTCACTCACTCACTCACTCCTATATATCTCTACTCTACCCTTACCCCTCTACCCTTAACCCCTAAACCCTTAAACCCTCTACCCTATATCTCTCTCCTGCTCGCTCCCTCTCTCTCTAGTTCAAAAAATTCATTAAAAAACTCTAAGGTTTTCCCATTTCAATTTAATATTTTCCATCAAAATATTAAATTTTTATTCATTTATACCCTATAGTTTCCTTTACTCTCATTCAAAAAGGAAAAAATGACTTATATCCTATACCGCAGCCATAAACCCTTTAAATTTTTCTCCCTACCACTTTACTACAGATAGCCTTCAAATAGTTCATGGTTGTGCGGTAGAGGGTCAGCGTGGTGGTCATCAAACAACCACCACTATACTACACGTAGTAAAATCTATACCCACAGTAATGCGGTAAACTTTGTATGCATCCTTTATTGTGTTTACCGCTATACCACAATTGTTATCTTTCTACTCGGTGGTATGGTGGTCTTAACCATCAAGGTCTTCTCCCGACTGTTACCGTGCTACCATGGTCTCCTTGTAGACTATCCACGGTACCACAGTAGCTGTCTTGCTGCCTGCCTTGACCTTCCATTGACAGTTTACCATAGTCACCGCGGTCACCATTCTCCCTGTGTGCGGTACCACGGTGACTATGTATACTGCTGCTGCACCAGTGACTTCCCAACCACCGCGATACCATGGTCTATGTTTAGACTGCGTGCAGTGGCGCAGTAAACATTTTGTGCCTAATCGTTTAGCCACCGATTGTTTTTTCTAACCATTACCGCCACCTTCTAACTGCTACCGCTCTATCATGGCCCTCAAGATTACCCTTCGCGGTGCAGCAGTAAGGGTTTCCTTGACTGCTCTTTACCACTATACCATGGGCTAGTTTGTGGGAAGCCATGGTTGGGTAGTGAATAAGATATGAAGTGATCACTAAGGGAGTGGTAGAGGTATAAAATGTATGAGAATTTTTGGAAAGGGGAGAAATGAATTTTAAAGGAAAATAATGAGAAATTAAATGGGGGTAAGGCAGTAAATGAAATATTATGAAAAGATAGGAAAGTAATGGATATAAATGAATAAAATACTTTAGGGTATTGATGGAAAATTTAGGTTCAAAAGGGAAAATCATTCAGGTTTCTTTAATGAATTTTGTTTTGGGTTCTTATAGGGTATAGGGTTTAAGGGTTTAGGGTTAAGGGTAGAGATGAGAGAAAGAGAGAGAGAGAGAGAGAGAGGGAAATAAGGTAGAGATATTGAGAGAGAGGAGGCAAGGAGGGAGAGAGAAGTAGATATGAAAGAAGAGATAGAGGGAGAGGTAGGGATGGAGAGAGAGGTGAGAAAACAATAAAGAGAGGTCTAGGTAGATAGAGGTGGGAGGAGATAAAGAGAAGTAGAGGGTAGAGTTCTTAAGGGTTTAAGGGCTAAGGGTTTAGGGTTTAGAGTTAAGGGTAAAGGAGAGAGAGATAGGGAGTTAATGAGAGAGAGAGAGGGAGGGAGTGGAAAAGCGATAGAGGGTAGAGGGATAGAAGGAGTGAATGAGTGAGAGAGAGACCTAAAAGAGGGAGAGGAAGTAGGAGGGAGAGACTTGAGAGAGAGTGAGGGAGGGAGGGAATTGGAGATAGATAGAGGGTAAAGGGTAGAGGGTTTAGGGTTAAGGGTATAGTGGAGAGAGAGAGGAAGAGAGAAAGAGAGGGAGTGAATGAGTGAGTGAGAGACCTAAGAGAGAGAGAGGGGGTAGGAGGGAGATCCTTGAGAGATGGGGGGATGAGGGAGAGTCTATATATCTCCCCTCCCTCTCTCTCTCTCTCAAGAACTCCACTCCCTACTTCCTCTCCCTCTATCAATTCTCTACTCTCTCTCTCTCTCTCTCAATCACTCCCTCTATCTCTATACCCTCTACCCTTAACCCTAAACCCTTAATCCTTAAACATTGAACCCTCTACCCTCTACCCTTAACCATCCCACCCTCTTTCTCTCTCCCAAGTCTCTCTCTCCTACCACCTCTCCCTCTCTTAGGTATCTATCACTCACTCCCTCTATATTTCTTCCCTCTACCCTTAAAACCTAAACCATTAAACCCTTTTACCCTCTACCATTTACCCTTAACCATGCCTCCCTCTATCTCTCTCCCACTCCCTCCCTCTCACCCTAATCCCTCAACCCTTATACCCTCTTAATCCCTCAACCCTCAACCCTTAACCCTTAAACCCTAATCCATAGAGATGGAGAGAGAGAGTGAGACAGAGGGAGGGAGAGGGGGTGGGAGGGAGAAACCTAAGAGAGAGGGAGATGGAGAGATGGTGGGAGGGAGACACCCGAGAGAGAAGGAGAGGGAGAAAAAGTGGGAGAGAGGGGGTGGGAAGGAGATACCTAGGAGAGTAGGAGAGAGAGGGAGCGAGAGATAGAGGGATGGGAGAGATACAAGGAGTGAGGGAGAGACTTGAGAGATAGAGAGGGGGTGGGAGGGAGAGGGAGTAATCGGGGGAGAGGGAGTACTCAAGATAAAGAGATTCAAGAGAGATGGAGGGGTGGGGGGAGATACATGAGATAGAGGGAGAGAGAGAGAGAGTGGGAGGGAGAGAGAGAGGGAGAAAGATAGAGGGAGCGAGAGAGAGCGAGAGAGAGAGAGAGAGAGAGAGAGAGAGAGAGAGAGAGCGGATGTGGGAGAGAGATAGAGGGAGTGAGTGAGAGAGACAAAGAGAAGCTTGAAAGAGGGAGAGGGGATAGAAGGGAAAGACTTGAGAGACAAAGAGGGAGGGAGATTGGGTGGGAGGGAGAGACTTGATAGAGAGAGAGGGAGAGGGATTTGGAGAGAGATAGAGGGCATGAGAGAGAGAGGGACTTGAGAGAGTGAGGAAGAGATTGTGGGAGGGATATACTTGAGAGAGATGGAGACGTAGATGGATATATATAGAGGGAGTGAGATAGGGAGGGAGTGGAAGGGTTTAGGATTTAAGGGTTGAGGGTTTAGCATATAGGGTTGAGTGTTTAATGTTTTAAGGGTTGAGGGTATAGGGTTGAGGGATTAGGGAAGAGAAGGTGGGATGTATGGAGTGAGAGATGGAGGAAGAAGTGAGATAGAGATAAGAAGAGAAGAGGAGGGAGGGACAAAGATAGATGAGGGTTGAGGATCCAATGTATAGGTTAGATGGTTGAGAATTGAAGGTATAGGGTATAGGTGCAGCGGTAAGGGTTTCCTTGATTGGTGTGTTACATCATGTATGTGATTGTTCCTACTTTATAGAGTTGGTTAGTACTTCTCCCTTCCTCTAGCATACACTTACTTCTATTGTCCATGATCCTCATGTTGCTTCTATTTTTCATATTACTAATGATAGTGATGTACATGAGTGTAGGAATGTTTAATTTTACACATATTTCCTTATTATACTTTAGCTCATTTTGATGATACTTCATGTCCTTGGTATCTCATGATGGCTCTATTATAAATTAGGATCTTAGAATACTAATCATTATAATCAAGATATAAAATAAACAAAATGAGAATCATACAAGCATAGATTTTACACATTACACAAGATATACATGGAGAAGACTCTTTTAGGTAAAAACTCCATAAAGCATCATTTTATTAAAACACTTGTAATAATGGTCTATTATAACATAGACTGAACTTGGGGAATACTTATCCATACTTCCACATGGGCCAATAATATTGCATGTGCATAGTTATATAATTCACTATCAATCTCTAAATTCTTCATATCTCAAATGAAAGGGAGCCTCCTTAAATATAGAAGAAAGGATGGCATAATACCTATAGTGTAGTAAAATACATACCCTTGCATTTTCACACTTGTTTGGTCCTGCCTTGCTTTATTTATCCTCATTTATGGCTTAATTGGTCCTATTTTGTGTCGACAATCCCTATGAATGGCATCTTTTTCTAGCTAATCCTGACATTCTCCAATGCATAAATGATATTATTAATGATTTTGATCTATGTGTCTCTAATTTTTGGTTGGGACTAAAACACCACTTAGGGAATCTTTGTCCCTCTAAGGTCTTGGGACCTCGATTTTGAGGCATCTTAATTGGGTCCCTTTTTGGTGTCTATGCGCCAAGTTTCATCACTCGGGACTAAGATGCCACCTAGGGTGTCTTAGTCATCCTTGAGCTATTTTTGTGATTTAAATTCAAATTTCAGTAGGATTTAGCCTCCTTTATTTAATGAATTCATATGTCGACTTGGTGTGATATAATTCAGAGGGAGGGAGAGAGGGGGAGAGTGGGAGATAGAGAGGGATATTTTCTGAGAGAGTGGGAGGTAGAGAGGGGGAGAGTAGGAGATAGAGAGGGAGGGAGAAGGGGAGAGTGGGAGAAAGAGAGAGTGGGAGGGAGAGAGGGAGAGAGTGGGAGGGAGA
>CM021101.1:517027459-517116388 GCA_007115665.2 Sequoiadendron giganteum
TCTCCCTCATCCCCCCATCTCTCAAGGATCTCCCTCCTACCCCCTCTCTCTCTCTTAGGTCTCTCACTCACTCATTCACTCCCTCTCTTTCTCTCTTCCTCTCTCTCTCCACTATACCCTTAACCCTAAACCCTCTACCCTTTACCCTCTATCTATCTCCAATTCCCTCCCTCCCTCACTCTCTCTCAAGTCTCTCCCTCCTACTTCCTCTCCCTCTTTTAGGTCTCTCTCTCACTCATTCACTCCTTCTATCCCTCTACCCTCTATCGCTTTTCCACTCCCTCCCTCTCTCTCTCTCATTAACTCCCTATCTCTCTCTCCTTTACCCTTAACTCTAAACCCTAAACCCTTAGCCCTTAAACCCTTAAGAACTCTACCCTCTACTTCTCTTTATCTCCTCCCACCTCTATCTACCTAGACCTCTCTTTATTGTTTTCTCACCTCTCTCTCCATCCCTACCTCTCCCTCTATCTCTTCTTTCATATCTACTTCTCTCTCCCTCCTTGCCTCCTCTCTCTCAATATCTCTACCTTATTTCCCTCTCTCTCTCTCTCTCTCTCTTTCTCTCATCTCTACCCTTAACCCTAAACCCTTAAACCCTATACCCTATAAGAACCCAAAACAAAATTCATTAAAGAAACCTGAATGATTTTCCCTTTTGAACCTAAATTTTCCATCAATACCCTAAAGTATTTTATTCATTTATATCCATTACTTTCCTATCTTTTCATAATATTTCATTTACTGCCTTACCCCCATTTAATTTCTCATTATTTTCCTTTAAAATTCATTTCTCCCCTTTCCAAAAATTCTCATACATTTTATACCTCTACCACTCCCTTAGTGATCACTTCATATCTTATTCACTACCCAACCATGGCTTCCCACAAACTAGCCCATGGTATAGTGGTAAAGAGCAGTCAAGGAAACCCTTACTGCTGCACCGCGAAGGGTAATCTTGAGGGCCATGATAGAGCGGTAGCAGTTAGAAGGTGGCGGTAATGGTTAGAAAAAACAATCGGTGGCTAAACGATTAGGCACAAAATGTTTACTGCGCCACTGCACGCAGTCTAAACATAGACCATGGTATCGCGGTGGTTGGGAAGTCACTGGTGCAGCAGCAGTATACATAGTCACCGTGGTACCGCACACAGGGAGAATGGTGACCGCGGTGACTATGGTAAACTGTCAATGGAAGGTCAAGGCAGGCAGCAAGACAGCTACTGTGGTACCGTGGATAGTCTACAAGGAGACCATGGTAGCACGGTAACAGTCGGGAGAAGACCTTGATGGTTAAGACCACCATACCACCGAGTAGAAAGATAACAATTGTGGTATAGCGGTAAACACAATAAAGGATGCATACAAAGTTTACCGCATTACTGTGGGTATAGATTTTACTACGTGTAGTATAGTGGTGGTTGTTTGATGACCACCACGCTGACCCTCTACCGCACAACCATGAACTATTTGAAGGCTATCTGTAGTAAAGTGGTAGGGAGAAAAATTTAAAGGGTTTATGGCTGCGGTATAGGATATAAGTCATTTTTTCCTTTTTGAATGAGAGTAAAGGAAACTATAGGGTATAAATGAATAAAAATTTAATATTTTGATGGAAAATATTAAATTGAAATGGGAAAACCTTAGAGTTTTTTAATGAATTTTTTGAACTAGAGAGAGAGGGAGCGAGCAGGAGAGAGATATAGGGTAGAGGGTTTAAGGGTTTAGGGGTTAAGGGTAGAGGGGTAAGGGTAGAGTAGAGATATATAGGAGTGAGTGAGTGAGTGAGTGAGATAGAGAGACTTGAGATAGGGAGAATAGGTAGGAGGGAGAGACGTGAGATAGAGAGAGAAAGAGAGAGAGGGAGTGGGAGAGAGATAGAGGGTAGAGGGTTTTAAGGGTTAAGGGTAGAGGGGAGAGAGGGTAGGAGAGAGAGAGAGAGAGATGAGGGAGGGAGGGATATTTAAGGAGAGAGAGGTGAGATAGAGAGAAAGAAAGTAAAGAGGGGAGGGGGAGAGAGATGATAGAGATAAGTAGAGGCGTAATGAGGAAGGTAGATAGATTGAGAGAGGGAAAGAGAGAGGGAGAGAAAAATAGGTATATAGGGGTAGGCTAGATAGAGAGATGTAGAGTAAATTTTAGTGGAAGATAGAGAGGAGGGAGGGATAGGTAAAAATAGATAGTTGAGATAGATAGAAGGAGAGAGATATAGGTAGAGAGAAGGTAAAGAGAGATAGAAAGAGGGGGAGGGAGAGAGGAGATATAGAAAGAGGGGGAGGGAGGGAGAGATAGAGAGATTAGAGAGGGAGGAGAGAGATGGAGAGTGGTGATAGAGAGAGAATTAGAGAGGGAAAGAAGGTGGAGATATTGAGAGAGAGGAGGCAAGGAGGGAGAGAGAAATAGGTATAGAGGGAAAACTAGGTAGAGAGAAGTAGATATGAAAGGAGAGATATAGGGAGAGGTAGGGATGGAGAGAGAGGTGAGACAAAAATAGAGAGAGGTCTAGGTGGAGAGATGTGTGATGGAGTTGAAAAGTAGAGAGATAAGGAGGAACGTGGAGAGATTGAGAGGGAAGGAGGGGGGAGAGAGAAAGATGTATAGAGAGATAGGTTAGATAGCGAGAAGTAGAGAGAAAAGGTGGGTGAAAGGAAGAGAGAGGGAGAGAGAGAGGGGGAGAAAGAGAGGTGAAATAGAGAGAAGTATAAAGTGAAGGAGAGAGAGGGGGATATAGAGAAAATTAGAGAGGGAGGGAGAGAAGGAGAGAGAAGTGAAATAGAGAGAACTAGAGAGGGAATCTTAGGTCTCTCACTCACTCACTCACTCCCTCTCTCTCTCTCTCTCCCTCTATCTCTCTCCACTATACCCTTAACCTAAACCTGTAACCCTTAACCCTTAAACCCTAAACCCTTAAAAAATATACCCTCTACCCTCTATCTCTCTCCAACTACCTTCCCCTCTCTCTCAAGTCTCTCCCTCCTACCCCCTCTCCCTCTCTCAATTCTCTCTCTCACTCACTCCTTATATGTCTCTCCCCTCTACCCTTAACCCTTAAACCCTTAAACCCTCTACCCTCAACCCTTAACCATCTACCCTTAACCCTCTACCATTTATCTCTATCCCACTCCCTCCCTCTCTATCTCTCAAGAGTCTCCCTGCTACCCCCTCTCCCTCTCTTAGGTCTCTCTCTCACTCACTAACTCACTCCCTCTATCTCTCTCCCCTCTTCCCTCTCCCCTAAACCCTTAACCCTTAACCCTAAAACCCTCTACCCTCTACCCTTAACCGTCTAATCTCTATCTCTCTCCTACTTCATCCCTCTCTCTCTCAAGACTCTCCCTCCATCTCTCCCTCCCACCATCCCACATTCTCTTCCCTAATCCATCAACCCTATACCCTCAACCCTTTAAACCTTGAACACTCAACCCTATACCTTAAACCCTCAACCCTCAACCCTTAAATCCTAAACCTCTAAATCCTCTACCCTTTACCCTCAACCTAATACCCTCAGCCCTAATCCCTCAACCCTTAAACCCTTAAAACCCAATTAAACTCTCTACCCTAATACCTCATCCCTTAACCCTTAAAACCTCATCCCTCAACCCTCTACCTTCAATCCTAAACCCTTAACCCTAAAACCTCAACCCCTATACCTTGTACCCTATATGTTGGACCTTGAACCCTAATCCATCAACCCTATACCATCAACCATCGACCCTCATCCTTAAACTCTTGACCCTTAACCCTTAAACCCTAAACCATTAAACCCTTAACCCTCAATCCTCAACCCTCAACCCTTAATCCCTTAATCCTCAACCCTTAAACTCTAAACCCTGAATCCTTATACCCTCTACCTTATACATTAGACCCTCAATGCTAATCCTTAAACCATATACCCTTAAACCTATACCCTAAACCCTCTACCCTCAAACCTAAACCCTTAAACCCTCTACCCTCTACCCTCAACCCTCTACCCTCTACCCTATACCCTATACCCTCAACATAATACCCTAAAACAACAATCCTATACCCTCAATTCTCAACCCTCTATCTTATACATTAGATCCTCAACCCTCATATATCTCTATCCCTCTCTCCTCTTCTCTCCTTCTCTCTATCTCACTTCTCCCTCCATCTCTCCCTCCATGTCTCCCTCCATCCTTCCCTCCCTCTCTACCCTAATCCATCAACCCTATACCCTCAACCCTTAAACCCTTAAACCCAAGTAAAATCTATACCCTAATCCCTCAACCCTCAACCCTTGATCCCTTGAACCTTAAACCCTCTACCCTCTACCCTCTACCCTCTACCCTCTACCATCTACTCTATACCCTCAACCCTCAACCCTCAACCCTTAAACCCTCTACCCTCTACCCTCTACCCTCTACCATACAAATTAAACCCTCAACCCTCAATTATCAACCCTTGACCCTTAATACCTCAACCCTATAGAGTGATGGAGGGAGAAGTGGGTAAAGAGAGGGAGAGGGGAGATAAAGATAAATATAGAGGGAAGGATATGTAGAGAGAGATGATAGATAGTGAGAAGTGGAGAGTGGAGGAATGGTGGGAGAGGAAAGGAGGAGATAGAGGTGAGTGAGTGTGAGAGGGAGAGAGAGTGAGAGGAGAGAAAATGAGGGGACAAAGGAAGGGGGAGAGAGAGAAATAGATTAGAGGGGGAAGGGGGGAGAGATATAGAGTAGAGAGGGAATGAGAGAGTAAGAGATAAAGATGGGTGAGGGAGAGAGTGGTAGGTAGTGGAGTGAGAGGTAGGCAGAGAGGGAAGGAGGGAGAGTGAGATGGAGAGAGTGGTGAGATAGAGAGTAGAGAGGTAAGGAGAGAATGAGAAATATAGATAAAGAGAGAGAGGGAGGTTGGAGTGAGGGAGAGGTAGAAAGGGATAAGTGAGACATAGAGAGGGAATGAGGGAAAGTGGGATAGAGAGAGAATGGTGATTTAGAGAGGAGGGAGTGAGAGGGAAGGAGGGAAACTAGGAGAGAGGGAATGGTGATTTATAGAGGAGGGGGTGATAGGTAGAGATAGAGAGGAGACAGTTAGAGAGAAAGAGAGGGATGGAGAGATAGAGAAAGAGGTAGGTAGAGTAAGGGAGAGAAGAGATAGAGAGTAGAGAGGGAAAGAGGTAGGGAAGGAGGCATAAGTGAGATAGAGAGGGATGGAGAGAGAGAGTGATGGAGGGAGAGGTACGTATAGAGAGGGAAAGCGAGAGGAGAGATAAAGAGTACAAAGGGGAGGGAGAGGTAGGGAGATAGAGGTGTGTGTGTGAGTGAGAGAGAGAATGGTGAGATAGAGAAAAGATCGATTGAGAGAGAAAGAGGGGGAGGGAGGGAGGGAGGGATATGGGTTTAAGGGTTGAGGGTTGAGGGTTCAAGGATTAAGAGGGTATAGGGGTTGAGGGATTAGGGTTTAAGGGTTGAGGATTGAGGGTTGAGGGATTAAGAGGGTATAGTGGTTGATGGATTAGGGTTTAAGGGTTTAGGGATTAGGGTTTAAGAGTTGAGGATTGAGGGTTGAGGGATTAAGATGGTATATGGGTTGAGGGATTAGGGTTTAAGGGTTTAGGGATTAAGAGGGTATAGGGGTTGAGGGATTAGGGTTTAAGGGTTATGGATTGAGGTTTCAGGGATTAAGAGGGTTTAAGGGTTGAGGGATTAGGGTTTAAGGGTTGAGGGATTAAGAGGGTATAGGGGTTGAGGGATTAGGGTTTAAGGGTTGAGGATTGAGGGTTTAAGGATTAAGAGGGTATAGGGGTTGAGGGTTTTGGGTTTAAGGGTTGAGGGTTGAGGGATTAAGAGGCTATAGGGATAGAGGGATTAGGGTTTAAGGGTTGAGGGATTAGGGTTTAAGGGCTGAGGGATTAGGGTTTCAGGGTTGAGGGATTAAGAGGGTATAGGGGTTGAGGGATTAGGGTTTAAGGTTTGAGGGATTAAGAGGGTATAGGGGTTGAGGGATTAGGGTGTAAGGGTTGAGGGTTGAGGGTTGACGAATAAAGAGGCTATAGGGGTTGAGGGATTAGGGTTTAAGGGTTAATGGCTGAGGGATTAAGAGGGTATAGGGGTTAACCCTCTATCTTTCTCCCACTCTCACTCTCTCTCCCTCCCTCTCTATGTCCCACTCTCCTAGTCTCTCCCTCCCACACTCTCTTTCTCCCACTCTCCCCCACTCTCTACCACTGTCTCTTTCTCCCACTCTCCCCTTCTCCTACTCTCCCCCACTCTCTCCCACTCTATCTTTCTCCCACTCTCACCCTCTCTCCCTCCCTCTCTATCTCCCACTCTCCCTCTCTCCCTCCCACTCTCTCTTTCTCCCACTCTCCCCCACTCTCTCCCACTCTCCCCTTCTCCCACTCTCCCCTACTCTCTCCCACTCTCACCCTCTCTCCCTCCCTCTTTATCTCGCCTCTCTCTTTCTCCCCTCTCCCCTTCTCCCTCTCTCCCCTCTCTCCACTCTATCTTTCTCCCCTCTCACCCTCTCTCCTCCCTCTCCTCTCCCTCTCCCTCTCTCTCCTCACTCTCTCTTTCCTCCTCTCCCCACTCTCTCCACTCTATCTTTCCTCCCAATCACCCTCTCTCCCTCCCTCTCTATCTCCCTCTCCCCTCTCTCCCTCCCACTATCCTCTTTCTCCCCTCTCCCCCCTCTCTCCCTCTCTCTTTCTCTCCTCTACCCTTCTCAACTCTCCCCCTTTCCCCAACTCTCTCTCACTCTATATTTTCCCACTCTCACCCTCTCTCCCTCCTCTCTATCTCCTCCCCCTCTCTCCCTCCTCTCTCTTTCTCCCCTCTCACCCTCCTCTATCACCCACTCTCCACTTCTCCCACTCTCTCTTTCTCCCACTCCCCCCTCTCTCCCTCCCTCTCTATCTCCCCCTCTCTCCCTCCCACTCTCTCTTTCTCCCACTCTCCCCCACTCTCTCCCACTCTATCTTTCTCCCACTCTCACCATCTCTCCCTCCCTCTCTATCTCCACTCTCTCAGTCTCCCACTCTCTCCCACTCTCTTGGTCTCCCACTCTCTCCCACTTTCCCTCCCTCTCTATCTCCCTCTATATCTCCCTCTCTCACTCTCTCCCCCTCTCTCCCTCTCTATATACTAAGAAAACCAAATTTCACATAACGCACTCACATTATAACATGAGCACATTTTTTTAATCCACTAAAATGGAAAAAAAATATATTTACTCATGATTTGAAGGCCCACAGTTTGCATATTCCCCTAGTTTTGCACATGCTTTGACAAAAAATAGCTTTTTGATGATGTTGTGAAGTTTACAAGCATCTTTTTCACATTCCATCACCTTTTCCATGATCGTTTTACCACCTTTGCATGAAATAGAAGAGTTTCCATGTTGAAAGACATATAATATCAATTGAAGTTTGAATTCCATTGAAAAATGAGATACAATTGAAGTGTGGAAGGGAACAAGCTTTTGAACAAGTCAAATTGTTGTGGAGTTTGAAGAAAGAAGAAGCTAAGGCTACATAATTGGGTTGAACTCCTCCATTTGAAAGTCTATTTTTTAAGGTATGTGAAGTCTTTATAAATTTTCTTTCATTCTATTATTGCTTGCTTTCATTTTTGTTTGTCATTATAACCTTAGGTTGTCAATGCACATTTTAAATTACCAAATTATATACACAATTATATATACTTGCCTATTACCATTTTACACTTGCCAATTATAGAAATTCAAAACCATTTACCAAAATTCATCCTTTAAGACAATTCCAAGCCTCTCCCATTCCTCTGAAGGGTCCAAAAACCTTCCAATACCTCTGCACAAACTAATGTAGTACAAAGAAAGAAATCAACACCTTTTTTGACATACTTATTCAACTATATTTCACTTCACAAAACATTTGATTCGTATACTCAAATTAGCATTAAGAGTTCCCAATTTATTAAGGACCTTAAAAAAACCTTGAAAATATTGAAAATAATTGATTACAATCAACTAGGTTCCTCAAAACATCAACCAATGATTATGTCATTCACAAGTTGTCTTAAATATTCCATAATGGCACCATTATTTACAAACACAAACTATAATTCTTAAGGCACAACCAAACCATTATTTGCTTAATAAATCTTTGTTTAAGTTAGTACAAAAAAATGAAACCTTTTAGCAGTCTACCCTTACACAGAAACTTAGTTCCTTTGTTCACTATCCACATTACTAGTAGCCAAGCATCTACAAACTATCACATGTATCTCCCAAACCATGCACACACTTTAAACTGTGATACTCATTTTTTATGCAAAGTTAGAGGACCCAAAACCATTGAAGATGTCAAATTTCCTTCAAGAGCCATCTAAGAAGATTAAAAAGGCATAATGGACCAATCCCAACACTCCTCCAAGCTGGACAACAAACAAAAACATTATTTCCCAAATTCCACCCTTGGAATCTAGTTACTGTTCAAAACCAGTTTTGGGCCCTTAACTCCAAAACTTTCGAAAACACAGGGAAAATAAAAGAATGATTGTAGCACCAATTTTAGAGTTGCAAGACATACCTTAACCCATCGCATGACTCCTTTGGGACAACATTAAGAAAACTGACCTTTTTCACTATTTTAGACCTCCAAGTAGGCCAATTTTACAAAGGAACTACCCTTAGATCTTCACACCAGACTTCCAAACCCAAAAAAAGTCTTTAATTAGGTCTCAAAACAAGATAGTTTCTAGGTCTTAGGACCTTACCTGCTCAACTAGGCTTCCAATATGAAAACCCCCATTTTTCAATGCAAAGAGGGAGGGTTTATAGAAAATCCTATACCCGGGCCTTCCCAGACCATTCCAAAGCATCAAAAATCTTCAAAATTTCCTACAAAAGGTCAAAAGTTCATTACATGGACCACTCCTTCAACACTTTTTCAAAATCACTCCTTGGTTCCTCAAATTCTCATGGAAAGTGCTTATTTGAGCTAAGAACCACAGATCCTATTGTCATTAGTTTCATTCCAAGGAATGTTCAACAATAAAAGACCCTAATCTAACAATGTACATGCCATCCCATTGAGAAAAAAGTCATAACAATAGGTAGGATGGTCATTTCATAATTAAATCCTACTCAAACCCTTGACTAGCTTGAAATGAGCAATTTCAGAAAATTGTCAATTGCTCCCTTCAAACATAATATTAAGCCTTCAGAACTGATGCATTAGAGACTTAAGACATTTTCATACAATATTATATTATTTTTCTATCTAGGGGAGGCTGTATAGATGCGTACAAGTGCACGAAAGTGCAAAAAACTAGTGAATTTCTGCAAACGAGCATTTTTTTTATCAAAAAAATGGATTTCAAAATGAACAAAAATCTTCCCTTTTGAGCCAATGGAGGTTGTTTAAACCTTTTTCAATGACAACCAACTCCCCCCAATTCCTATAACTAACAAACAATGACCTTTGAAAGCTCATATAACTGGTACATGAAAATGTCTTTAATGACCCTCTTACAACATGAAGATACCCAAAATTGAATCAAATTTCAAAATGGAAGCATAGATTGTCAAGGTTCTCCTACACACAAACTTATAAAACACTCACAATTCCATTCACTCATTATTTTTCAGAATCACCATCATGGTTATTCACTTTTAGTTAGAAATGTGCTCTGGCTGGCCTAGTGCTTCCATAGTTTGTACACATTTGTCTACATGCTAGGTTAAATTTTGTATATGATGATTGTAAGTATTATTTAAATGAAGCCTTCAATGACATATATTTTTCAATTATCTTGAATGGATACATTTTTTAGGAACTAATATTCATCTCATTACCATGGTACAGATAAAATTATCTGCCATGCCAAAGAAAAAGACAAAGAGGAAACTAACAAATGAAGAGAACGAAACCTTGAAAGAAAAGGAGAGAGTTAGGGTGGTGGCATATTGTGAAAAGAAGAAATTGGAAACAATTGATGAAAACAACCTGATTGTAGAGGAACCTCAATCATCAAAAAGATAATGGGAATTGGCAGCACAACAAACATGAATGTGAAAGAATCGTCGTAAGACAGATTCAGATACCGTAGTTGGAGACACACCCTCTACGACAAGTGAATATGAAGGGACATCATTAAACACAAGTGAATATGGAGGGACACCATTTAACACAAGTGAATATTGTTGGAAACCATCCAACACATCTCAAGTTGAGAGTACAACATCACTCAAAATTGATGAAGAAGGTATGTCATCATTCCCATGTGAACCTCAAGGTATGTCTTCTTCTCCACCCTCGATCAAAGGTATGCAATCTAGCCCACCTCAATTAAATATTGATGAAATTCCTAATGTTGAGATATATGTACCTAGGAGAACACCACCAAGAATTTTGCGTAGAAAGCCAAAGTATTTGATTAATATTGATGATGAGATTTTGTAGCACATGGAAGATAAGATTTCAACATGCACTTGTAGAAGATATGCTGATAAGATTTGGGAATGATTCTTTGAAAGGCTAAATGAGACTACAAGATGTCAACTATTTTTTGAAATGATGCGGGGTGTAAATTATAGGAACATCATGAAGACTCTTGGGTTGAGAACATTGAATGCATCGAGTGAAGACACTATTGTGAAGAATCTAATGGATGCTTATGAGAGTGTGGGTAAGACCTCATGCTCAAAGGATAGTAATGTCACCCGATGTGTCATTACATTGACTTTGGTAAGTTGTCAAACAAAGAGAGCTTGCCTAATTAAAAAGACTAGAGAAAAAATGAGAATTAGTAGAAAAAATTTATCAAGAGCCATTCAAAGGTGGCAAAGAATTGAGGGCAATGATACAAATAAATTATGGGCATTCTCAGGGAGATTGTCATGAAAAGATAAAGAAGTTGTCTAAGCCTTGAGAACACTAATTGAAGAGTATTGGAAGAATAACACAAGGCCATCTTCGAATCAAAGGGATGTGGTTAGAAGGAGAATCGGTAGTCGGAATCGTGAGCCACATCAAAAGCATTTTTTGGCTATGACTCAAACCCAATTTTTTCAGAAATTTGAAAATGATTATCCTCAAATTAGTATTTCTCAAAGATTTTTTGAACTTCTTAAACCTTTTTATGTCAAGATAAATCACACATGCACTACTTGTTGTTGTAGACCATATTGAATTTTCTAACCATTATGATGTTTATCATTCTATATGTTTAGATTTGCATACTAACGATATTTTGTAGGATTGTGGCATAGAAGCCCCACCAAAATCTTGAAGAGAATTCTTATCAAAAAAATTATGTGAAATAGAGGATGGCCAGATATTCTATAGGACAAGATGCTTGGATGGCTCATGCGAGCATTGTGGTGGCTTCCAACGTATGCCAGTATGTCAACATATGGAAAGCACAGATGAGGTGGGACAAAAACTAGTAGAGTTCGGGAAGTATAAAACAGTGGCATATGCTACAAAAGATGGGTCTCAAGCAAAAAGGTGTGATTTGGTTATTGAGAATATTCCAGTGTACAAATTTATGACCACATTTCGTGACAGTATATTGTCTGAGTATGCAATGCATACCCACAGAGCCTGATGGTTGGACACACAGTTCAAGCTATGCAAGGAAACCTTTCTAGTTGGAAGCATAGTATCCGTGGTTGACTTTACAGAGAACTAAACTCTACAACCACAACATGAGGTGTAGTCACAGTATTACAACTCCACACAAGTTTTGATATTTTGCACATAGCATTCATTCATGCATCTGATAGTACAGATGAGAAAAGGAAGGTATTGAGGGAGTACCACTTTTACATTAGTGATGATCGCACACATTCTCCAGAGTTCATGCAAGGTTGCTTCTAGATGTTCTACAGTGGTTTGGCTCAAAGGGGCATAGAGTACGATCAACATATAATCTAGTTTGATAATTTTACAACATAGTTCAAGAACTCGCACATGCTCTACTGGTTGTGCAGGATGCATGTCATTATAGGTGTTCAACATATGTGGAACTTTTATGAGGCTGGACATGGAAAGGGGGAGCATGATGGTGCAGGAGCATGTGTGGAAAGAGCATTAACACAAGAAGAGTTAAAGTATAAAGATAGTGCAAAGTTGATAGATACAAAAATAATTGTCAAGTGGTGTAATGCTTTGATGGGTCCAGGTAATGAAGGTACATCTTCAATTCATATATTTTTTGGTTGATGGATGATAATAACATTGTACATATGAATATTGTTGTACACTAACAAGATCGAGTGAGGTACACTCTTTTCTTAGCTCAAATGTAGGTTCATGGAGTATCGATACACAAAAGATGGCATGCTTTTGTTCTTCATGTACAATGCAAGCCTGGAATGATTGTGAGTCAGGGGAGTGGGCTGACAAATGGTTCACAAGTTATCTTAGCCCACTTCACACGTATCTCTCTCTGTGGCATTGGAATTGACACCAATGGAATCATTGGCCGACTTTGACCACATATCAGATCTAGTTCAACTAGGTGATATATCTACTTTCTTAGTTGTTGAAATTCCATACCGTTATCTTACTTTGTACTGTATTCGTAATGTTGAAAAATTTCAAGAGATTTTTTGCACATATCAATGCAAGGAATGTTTATGCAGTTATTATAGATGAAGACAATGAAGAGGAAACAAACTATTACTTGTATCATTGTGTTGAGACCAAAAAAAAATTGGAGGCCCCAGTTATAGATGGAGAAAACATCGAATACCCTACAAGCTTAGTTGTGGTTACTGGAACATGGCTTAGAAGGTACCCACATTCAAGTGTTAAACATTATCTATTTCAGAACTTTGACATGCATCATAAGATTCTTCATTACTCGAACCTTGTCATAGCATCCAATGTTCATTTGACCAAATATGGGGGTAGACCTTTGAACAAGACATTATGGAAGGTCCCTGAGTCTGACCATGAGGCAATACTTGACACAATAAAGAGTAGAGCAGATTCGAATGGTTTGTTGGATTAATTTGTAAGTATATGCACATTGGTTCTTATTAATTTATACTTGTATGCACATTAATTTGTTTGATGCCAATGCTATCATCTTCTTTTATAGTGATTAGTGTCCCCTTGCAAAAAATGCAGATATATGAGCCATCCAAGAGAATGTTAGTCATAAAAGCAATGCAACATCTGTAAGTGCATTACATCTATTTTTATTTCATTTCCATTTAGGATGCTCTTTCTTTTTCTCTTTTACTTTGCATATTTGTAAGTAAACTACTAAAAATTGATTGATCTTTCACTGCAAAAAATGTTGATTTAAGAGCCATCAAAGAGAATCTCAGCCAAAAAAGCAATGCAACATCCTTATTTTGATGATCTTGACAAATATAAATTTTTATTTCAAGCCACTATAAAAGAGTGTGCGAAGCTTAGCGAGGGAATGTCAAGTTATTCATTTGAAGTTAACCTCATAATGAGCATCTATGATGTAGACATTTAAAGAGAATCTCGAATGTATGAGTGACATTGTAAAAGATTTGTGAGAATGAAGTGCCTGAGGCATTGTAATAAGATTTAATTACATAATGAGATATACTCAAATATTGTAAGGTTTGAGTTCATGTTTTGTGTAGTAGCACCTTGTTCTGTAAGTACGTTGAATAGGAAAATTTGCAAACTTTGAATTTTGAAATGTAAACAATGTGAAAAAGGTCATATAAAGGTCATGTAAACAATTCGCAACTTTTTTTTTGCAACTCATGTGACAAAGCAAACTATTCCAACATGTTCGAATAGGTATTTTTATGCTAGGCATGGTCCTCTTTCACACCGAAACACATGGAATCGCTCCGAGCTATGTTCCACCAGATCGATCCCTTAAGGGTCCAAAGTGCAAAATGGCTGCAAACTTCAACATGCTATTACTCAAATATCGTGATGCTTAGAAAATTCTCGTCTGATCTTATAGGATCACATTGAGCCCCTCTAAAAAAATCTCTCTCAGTTTTGGCTGTCTTGGAGTGATTTTCTCGTGGCGGTGGATTTTCACTTGATGGAAAAAGTGTCAAATTCAAGTTGTGCAAAGTTGCAAACTGGTGCAACTTTCACTCTGCAACTCGTATGACCAAACTAATTGGTCCAACACGTCTGAATAGGTATGTTTATGCTAGGCATGGTCTTTTATCGCACCAAAACACGTGGAATCGCTCTAGGCTACGTTCCACCAAATAGATCCCTGAAGGGTCCAAAGTGCAAAATGGTTACAAACTTCAGCATGCTATTACTTGGATACCATTACACTTAGAAAGTTCTCATCTAATCCTACATAATTGCATTGAGATCCTCTACAAAAACCTCTTTCGATTTTGGCTATCTCAGAGTGGTTTTCCCATGGTGGCGAATTTTCACTTGATGGAGAGAGCATCAAATGCAAGCAGTGCAAAGTTGCAAAGTGGTGCAACTTTCATTTTGCAACTTGTGTGACCAAACTAACTGCTCCAATGCATCTGAATAGGTATTTTTATGCTAGGCATAGTCCTCTTTTGCACCGAAAGACGTGGAATAACTTTGAGCTATGTTCCACCTGATCGATCCCATAAGGGTCCAAAGTGCAAAATGGCTGCAAACTTCAGCATGCTATTACTTGGATACCATTATACTTAGAAACTTCTCATCTAATCTTAGAAGAAGGCATTGGGCCCCTCTAGAAAAACCCCTCTCGGTTTTGGCTGTCTTGGAGTGGTTTTCTCGTGGCAGTGGATTTTCACTTGATGGAAAAATGTCAAATTCAAGTTGTGCAAAGTTGCAAAGTGGTGCAACTTTTGCTCTGCAACTTGTATGACCAAACTAACTATTCCAACATGTCCGAATAGGTATTTTTATGCTAGGCATGGTCTTGTTTCACACCGAAACACATGGAATCACTTTGAGCTACGTTCCACCGGATCGATCCTTGAAGGGTCCAAAGTGCAAAATGGCTGCAAACTTCAAAATGCTATTACTTGGATACTGTTACACTTATAAAATTCTCATCTAATCCTACAGGAAAGCGTTGGATCCCTCTAGAAAAACCTCTCTCAATTTTGGCTATCTTGGAGGTTTTCTCATGGTGGCGGATTTTCACTTGATGGAAAAAGTGTCAAATTCAAGTTGTGCAAAGTTGCAAAGTGGTGCAACTTTCGCTCTGCAACTCGTATGACCAAACTAACTATTCCAACGCATCTGAATAGGTATTTTTATGCTATGAATGGTCTTGTTTCACACCAAAACATGTGGAATCGCTTTGTGCTACGTTCCACTAGATCGATCCCTTAAGGGTCCAAAATGCAAAATGGTTGCAAACTTCAACATGCTATTACTTGGATATCGTGATGCTTAGAAACTTCTCATCTAATCCTATAGGATTGCGTTGAGCCCCTCTACAAAAACCTCTCTCGATTTTGGCTGGGTAAAAGCACAAAGCTGTGTCCAACTTTATAAAGGAAATGGCCAATGTTGATCCAACTTTTAAACTGGAATCACTAAAAAGTAGCATATATGTTTTGAATTTTTAAATGATGTAAACTAGCAAAATATGTATTTTTTAGTATATTTTATGTTTGTATGCTAAAAAATGAAGTTGCACAGGACGTCAAAATTTTTATAGTAAATTTTATTTTTTTTCTTTCAAATTTTTTGTGTGTATTTATAACTTGAAACTTTAGGGCATGGATATATTTTTTTCCAATTTTGATAAATATATATTTGTATATAAATATTAAAATGTGCGTGAATAAAAAACAATTGTTTCCATCGGACGTCAACATTCATATTAAATATTTATCTAAAATGGAAAAAAAATTATACCATCTTGAAATAGATTCTTTTATCTAGTGCATCATATTTTTTTCAATTTTTTTTAATAAGTTTTAGTATTTTTCCTTGGCATGGTAATCAACCTAATATTTTTTGCTGATAACCTACTTTTACTATAAATAAAAATATGAATATAAATAATAATTAAACCATTAAAATAAATACAGTTTTGAAAACTACAATTATGGATCTACAAAAGGGTATTTTTACATTTTAGAAAAAATGTTATTTACATGAGGAGGAGTTATTAAAACTTCAAGTTTTTCAAATAATTTTTTTTTTTTGGTAAATTGGACTCAAAGTGGTGCTCCATATATTTTTAGCCAACAATTTTAGTTGATTAAATTGTGGAAGTATCTAACTCAGCTAGAATGAATCTTACTAGGTCATATGTTTGACCAAAATTGATTTTTAGTTAGAAATACTTAAATTCAGTTGTGTTGATATGTTGGCTAAAAGTGTGACACAGCTTTGTGCTTTTACTCAGCTATTTCAGAGTGGTTTTCCCATGGTGGCGAATTTTCACTTGATGGAAAAAGCATCAAATGCAAGCAGTGCAAAGTTGCAAAGTGGTGCAACTTCTATTCTGCAACTTGTGTGACCAAGCAGACTGTTCCAACATGTCCAAGTAGGTATTTTTATGCTAGGCATGGTCCTCTTTCACACCGAAACATGTGGAATCGCTATGAGCTATGTTCCATCGGATCGATCCCTTAGGTTGGAGGAGTCTAAAGTTGTCAATTTGTAAGTTGCTTAAAGCAACAAATTTAAAATGCAACGGTTACTTGTTTTGAAAGTTGTTTTTTAGTTAGTTGAGGGAATGGATCAGTTAGACAAGGGTATAAAACACTATGTAAAGCCTTGAGAGGCTCGAATGGAGGTTGTTGATGAACTTTTGGAGAAGATAAGATAAGAATTATTCACACTGTTCTCTATTTTTTATATTTCTTATACAAACTTGTTGATCTCGTACTTCGTACGACCTCCAGCTTCATGTATGGTCCCAAGGCTGACATGGATTGGAAGAGGGCTGAGTTCATAAAAACCCATCTCTCATGATAATGAATGGCCCACTTATCACTCATTTCATGTAGGTGATGCTCATAAAGGTGGGGCACTAGGCCTTCCCAGGAGGTCACCCGTCCCAGTACTACTCCAACTCAAGCGCTTAACCACAAAGTTTTTTCCCCAAGGTTAAGCCCACTTAGCTTGCAAACCCATTTGCAAAACCTTCAGCAAGTGTTGTACCTTATGAAACATTCATTATAGAGCACCTTTAGCTCATCAATTGATAAGTAGGAGGTATTCTCTACAATGTGTCAAATTGTGATATTGCTATCAGGATTCAATTGTGTAGTTTTCGAGTATAAAAGAGAATAAGAAGGGAAGATCAGGGTAATCAATTTGCGGGCTTATTTTTATTATTGAATTACCTAGTGTTGGATTGGTCTATATGAGAAAAAATTTATAATATGGGAGTATACATTTCAAGCATATAATCTAGAAAGGACTCAAAGTTAGATGCATGAGTACAAAGTATTGATCAGGAAAGGCATACCAATTCTCAAGGCCTATATATCAATGATAGGAAGATTTATATTCAAAGCTAGCACATGATTTTAATTGATTAATTAGAAAAAACTATTATATTTATTTATCAAATTAATATTTGAATTAGATTTCATATTCAGAATTGATTTCATTTATAATTTGGGGACTCCGTTATCTATCTTAATAATATTGGATGACAACCTTTGTCAATCTACTAAGAAATAAATCAAAAATCTATTGATCCAGAGCTCGAGTCATTACAGTGGTATTAGAGCGAATGAACCTGCTAGCCTTTGGGTATTGCAACAAATTGACTTTCCATTAGAAGCATGGCAACCGATGATAGTGGTTGGCATTACTCAAGAAGGATGAACATCTTAAAGACATTTGTGGAAATTGGGACAAGTAACCTTCTTGTAGACTTAGGGTTGCAATATTTGATCTACAACATGCTCCACCATTTCTTCAGTAGGATCAAGAACACACATAATGAAGGTGTGTTTACAGCCATGAAAGATTATGGTTCGAACTATCAAGAAGAGTGATGTTTTATCTCGACCACCCATATCTATACCATGGTTTGTTTGGAAACAATGAAGGATTCTCTCTTCATTGGCATATACATTATTCCTCGATGTGTTCACACTAGTGTTACAAGAATTAGACTCGCCTCAGACTTGAAAAGCCAATTTTTGACTTGGACTCAGGCTCGGAGCTGAGACTCGACAAATAGAAAAACCTAAGAAATTCAAATATTTTTAAGGATTTAAAACTTGTTTCATGCACCCTTTAATAAATGAACCTTAAAGACACAATAGCATCATCAAATAGAAATTTCTATGATCCCATACACAAACATACATCAATCACATAAGTATAAGCATCGATAAAAGATATTTGTATTAACATAGAAATTACCTTGAATACATGTAACTCATAACTATTGAACCATCAATTTAGAGTGCAAATATGGATAGGCATCAATAAAAGATATTTGTATTAACCAAATAGCTATGTAGGCATGCATCAATATATGTCGATATAAGTATGAAATATATGTACAAAATAGCCATATAGGCTTATGAGAATGCCATATATGTCCAGTAAAAAATATGTACAAAACTGCCATGTAGGCATACAATAAAGGACTCTAGAATCAAAAGTCATTGCTCTCCATGCCCTGGAAATAAAATCTTTCCCTTTCCTTTTCACTCAGATGGCAATAGGTCTATCACTCATTTTTGTTGCGCTCGTGGAGTGCTCCTTCTACTCCTCCTAGGGTTTAGTTCATGGTGAAGTTTTAACTGTTACAATAAGAAGTAAAGACAAGAATATATAGAAATAACATTATAAAAATGATATATTTGACAAAATAATCACTTACAACCATCTCACGATCTCTCTCCATGAGGGAAATATCCTCACGCCCATGCTCAGATGTGCTCAAGCTATGTATAAACCATACAAATAGAAATTAAACTATGTGAATCAATAATGGTTTGATTTTTCACTAACTAACATCTATAACAAAAAATGTAAATTGAAATTTACTGATTTGCCTCATACCTCTTCTATCAGAGCCATCAAGGATTGTATAGTAGATTTCACACCAATATCCATTTCCCTCATCACATTCAGAGGTCTATCGTCTCACAACAACTGAAAATAAAACAACAAAATATTCAACGTAATCAACAATGTGCATATAAACTACAAAAATCTATTAAGTAATTGATTCATTAGTTAAGCTCTTTATTCTATTACCTATGTGAAGGTTTGAGTAAATCCACTGCCAGTGGGAAGTGTTCCATCAAAACCTCCAATATTAGTCTATTCAATATCCAAAATCGCATATTAAATTACCATTCATAAAACAATGCTATTAACATGCAATAAATTTATAATTGTTTACTAGTTACATACCCTAGTAATAGGTGTACTGCAGAAATAGGTTGGTGGGGGGCCGGTGTATCCAGTCTCAACACTGTGACCTTGCAATTTTATTAAAATCATAAAACATTTTTAGTTAATCTTGCATTTCAAAATCAAAATTTAATAAATTAAATTCAATGAACACATGCACTAACTTTTACCTGACTGTCAATGCCATATGCCTCATGCAAAATGTCAGTTGCCCTCTCCATCTCCATAGTTGTAGATGGATCTTGCGTACTAGTCTCCTGAGTGTTGGTGGAGTCATATGAACAAGTAGCCCTGCAAGATTGACACACATGTCTTCGAAGGCCACCACTCGAAGAATCCCTTGGATGGAATTGTAGAATAGAGCTAGTATGATGGATGACACTCTGGGTCAAAGTATTGATTTCCTGCAATGTCTCTACATCAGCACTTTCCTTCATGATGGAAGGCATAACAATGTGCTCATGAGGTGGCCTAGCGAGAGCTCATCTACCTTGTTGCGTAGGATCCAGCTATGCACCAGGTCTATCCTGAGTTGACCCCCCACCTCTCCCCTAGAATCCCTCATATCAAAATAATTTGGGATTTTGTTCAATATGAACTCACTATATAGTTTCCTTAAGAAATATTGTTGGACCTCGCAATTGTTGCATGGTGGGTAATCGAAGACCATGTACTACCTATCATAAAACTAGTCCTTCATCTGTTGGTGGTGGCACCAATGGATAGTAAACCTCTTCACATTGAGGGTAAGATTTTTATTTGTGCGTGGGTCGATGAATAATGAACACAAATCACCTTTTGTAATTTTTAAATCTTTCACATCCTTGTATGATAGTTTATTTGCATAATAGTCCCTAGCCGCCTGCCTCCTATCTTCCCATCCAGTTATTTTTTTTCTAATTGAATCTACATTTGTTAACATATCTTTCAATGAATTCTCTAGGGTCATTCTTTCTGTGGTTGAACCATTTGGATCACTCAACCTATTGATCAAATCCTCAATTTGTTTTTTGTTGTTCTCAATTTCACTCATTAAATTTTGTTGAGTTCCAGGAGGGGGTTGAGTGATTGGTGGAGGAGGTTGATGTTGTGGTTGATTTTGATCTTGAGGATTTGGTTGGTCTTCCTGTTGAGGATTTTGAGGGTTTGCAGGTTGATTTGCATCTCCTAAAAATTCAAACAAATAGATATCAAATTCAACCTAAAACTAACAAATTCAAAACAAAAACCATAGAATCCTTACTTCTTATAGCTCCTCGCCATCGTGGCGCCATCATTGTGAAGAAATAGGGATTCTTCGTGAAGAAATTCTCCTCCTAAAATGCGAGTGTGATTTTCTAGGGTTTTTGGCCGTGGGTGCAAAAAAAAACTAGTTGAAATGCAAATGAGATATTTGCATTTGTTTTTTTTCTTTTAACACTTAATAACGCGAGCGTCTTATAATGCGCTCATGTTATTCATTTGTATTTGTAGCCGCTGAGAACTTGCTTAGGTTTAATAGAGACATAACGCGAGCACGTTATAACATGCTCGCGTTATGGTTTTCAACTCTTTTTTTTTAGGGTGTCCACGGAATTGCTACCCATTTCCATGCACCCGCCCTCTCCTCGACATCTCGATTGCTTGGTGTGTTTGGAGTTTACATATTGGTGGGAAGGAAAATTTTCAAAGTGATAATATGGTATCGATGGGACCTTGACTCCTATCCCCTCAAAATCTCAATGGAGGGTGGTGGTAGCAGAATGGTTGTGAGGGTATCTTCATTAGAGGGAATGGAGAACATTATCAAGATGTAGATAGAAGTCTCTTCGATAGGGAAATGAGGATTTTTCAATGGTTATGATCATTTTGATATAATGGTTCCCTCTACCCCATGACCACTATAGTGGGACCCCATCTTTACCTCCCTAGTGAACAAGAAGTAGTAGAGATCAAGCAGATTTTTTATTAGATGGTGCACAAAGTTGGTGTTTGTGCAAGCCGAACACATGTAAATGAGTCAATTGTATGATGGTGACATGGATGTCGTGTAGGTAGTGGGGAAAACATGGATGTCATGTATTGAATATAATTTATGATTGTTCAGTTCATTATGGGAGTTCAAACATCATATTTCTTGTAAGATTTTGGAATTGAATGAATTCTATAATGTATTATAATAGAGTGAGGATGATTTGAGAGGATTTTATAATGATCAAAGTGAATAGTAATCAAAGGCCGTCGAATTAATCCTATGAATCGACACTTGAAGAGAAAAGATCTGTTAACTTGTATTCAATTTAATCTTCATTGTAATACAAGAGGACTCTACTTTGGTGTGTGAGTTTTTTCCCAAGAGATTTTTCCCACATAAATCTAGTATTCTCTCTTGATTTTCTATTCTATCTTTTTTTCATGTATGTGCATCTTAAATGAACTATAGTTGCAAAGTTTTGGAATTTTTTCTATATCTCTTTCCTAAATATTAGCATTAGGAATGTGTATTCCGCACTTTTGTTTCCTTTCAATTTTGATACATCTTTACCCTCGGTGGAAATTTTAAATTATTATTTAATTCATTTAAGGAATATGCCTCTGGATTAAAAATAAAAGAAAAAATAGAGGTTAAGTCAAGGATTAATGAGAAGAAGTTAATGGATATCATAAAAAAATGTGCATCTACACATAAAAAAGTTGAATAATGTTTGAAGGAAGTACTAGTCTATGAGGGTGATGCAAAAACACTATTTTTGTATTTCCTAAAGTGGCTAGATTCCACATAAGGGATAAAAGATGAAATAGACTCGATTAATTCTTAGATAGCTAATGCATTAAAAGCTTATGATCCAAAATTAGATAAAGATGATAATACCTGGACTACTATAGTGGACTTGATAGATTCTTCACTTTGCAAAGCCATAAGGAAGAGATTATCAAGTAGCTTGTGAAGCTAAGGGACTTGGTAAAAACATAGCACAAACCAATCTCAAGTGCACTTGATAGTTATGATAGAATTTCAAAGATAAATCTTACACTTGGTACTATAGAAGAAGGAGAAGAAATATTCATAGAGATTTTGTCTCTATATAGACTGCTTGCAACAACGAAGAAGAGTTGGGAAGAAGAAAAATCTGCTTGGTAAGCCATTCTTCAGAAGCTTCAGGGTACAACATCTTCGGGTTGACCATTTCTATTTCTATATATCTTTCAGTTTATTTTCATGTTTTCAGATTCTATTGTACATATTTGGATGTATTGGGAGCTTTTGGTTAGCTTCCTAAGGGGGAGCTAGTTCAGTTTTTACACATGTCTTGACAGAGCACCCTTTTCCCTTGATGTCAAAAGGGGAGAGATAATTGTGGAGAAATGATTTTTTGGCATATGTTTCTATCAATGAAAAAGGGGGAGATTGTTGAAAGAATGAAGAAGGTTTTCATTAATAAGCTATCATTGATTTCAACAATACATGATGAAAGTTTATAGAAAAGGTTATTTTGTAAAGTGTTTTGGCTAAGTTTCTACACCGGAAGCTTCAGCACATAGTGCCCTTTGATATTTTGGTTCCCATTTTTTCAACCTATCATATCTACATAGGTGGTTCTAGTATGTTGTTCATGGGTGTCACTGGCATCCTATTTTAGAATTTTAGTTATTTTGGATAATTGGTTCAAAAGTTGTAAATAGTAGAAGTTTGGCATATATGGTTTATATAGTTTTTTGTGCACTAGATATTACCTAACTGGTCTACATTCCTCCATGGATTTGAGTTAGACATTGTGGTTTTGGGATATTTTTTTCAGGTGTTAGTATATTATATTTTCCAATTGGCATGACATTTTGTGGTCCACATATCCTATGGTGATGATTAGTTGGAGTATTTTACATTTTGGTTTTACGCTTGGCTGACTTGAGGTATGAAAAGAGTTATGAAGATCAAATATGTGTTGCAAATGTAAAACAGAGTCATTATAGGTCCATTCCAACCTATATTTCTTGTCTTTTGGGTGCAAAGTCAATTTTGGTTTGAATCAGGTGTTGATAAGGCAAATTTTCTATAATTTGAGGCTACATATAATTAGGCTGACCTAATTGATGTGTATGATGGATTTTAATATATACGAGGCTGATTTGATTTGATGAAGATAGGAATCTAATGTATGCATGATCTGAATACAAGCAATTATGTGTAGTTTTGTAAAATTGTGTAAATAAGTTGAGTGTTGAGAAAAGGTGTACAAATACAGAGAAGAGCAGAGACTTGTAATCTAAGTTGATCAAACTGTGTTATGAGGTACAAAGGAACTAAATCTAGGATATGTTAGATGCACTTCTCTCAATTCAAGTTGTTCCTATGAGGCCACCTCTTTTGTATCTTTCTTTTCTCTTTGAACAATGAGTTCACCTGGATAGTGAGTCCTCTTGGCAATGATCCTTTCTGTAATATCTTATAATTGGTTATAAAATATTGTGAGCTAATCCTCACCATGGTTTTTCTCACCTTGAGTTTTCCATGTAAAAAAATTGGTGTTCATGTGTTGTGTGTTATGGATTTCTTATGCTTTCATTCATTATAATTGTTAAGTATGCCTTGAAAACTAGATTGTTAGTAATTGTATTGTTTAATAGAATACTGATTCACCCCCCTCTCAATATTTTGTGTGTTCAACTTGTTATTCTTTTTTAAAAGAAAAAATAAGTGTATACTGTTTGAGTTTGGAATAAAGATATCTCATTGGATGAAAAATTTTGATGTATAAAATATGGCATAAAAGTTTGTCATAGTCATATTGGAAACACAAGATAGATTAGTAAAGAAAGTATTATTGTGTGTATGGATAGGAAGTGACTGGAAATAGGTATCGTATTATTCTTCTTTTCTTCTTGCATTAAATTTACACCTTCATTTAGGGAAAATATGTTTATTTATGTTTCTATACAAATGAATGCTCCTATAAATAAATGAATTTTTTGGAATTGTCATTAATTCACTACTTATATTCAATTGAAAGAATATTTTAATTATGTTGGGTAAAAAATATAAGCCCTTGCATTTGGAGATGAAATGTTTTGTGTATGTATGAATTGGTAAATTCATTTAGGAAACAATCATTATTTCTTGACGTCCTTTGTGCATTAGTGTTAGGGAGGTGTATTCCTTTCTAAGCCATTTTTTTTAGGATGAAGCATGTAGATTCAAGTGTCAATTCATTCCTCTAAATCTTTCTTCATCATTAAGATTTATTACATTAAATGCTACACAACTGTCCAAATTTAGTGAACTTACATTATCTCTGTTGACGCAGTATTTTGCATGTAGTAGCAATCTTAAGGAAAACTTAGCTAATGGGGGACGTTGTGCACTAGCTAAGTGACCTCTGGGATTTTACCGAAGTTGGCTCTTCACTTAGTGGGTGAAGTAAAAGGTAAGGGAGATTGCAGGAATGTAAAATTTACACTACAGGCGATGCACCAAAGTCTTTAGACAACTTTACTAGAGTACAGTGCAGAATGCAAAGGCTCGAACCACTAAATTGTTGTTAATTCAGATAATTTTATCAAAAGCACTTATCATGCAAAAATACCCTCTAATTTGTATAATGTGATCAAGCATAACTTTGTCTTAAAACAGAAGAGTCGGAGAAACATGATCTGTATTCATTCTAGCTATGAAAGGTTATAGAAACTAAAAAACAGGCATTCATACAAAAATAAACATAACAGCACAGGTCAATAGTTCTAACAAACGCTTAAAAATAGAAAGGCCAAATTTATTTGGCACAGTCCGAAGTCTTCGAATTGAAACTAACTATTAAAAAAGGCTTACTTCCCAGTGCTTGGGAGTTTTGTAGAACTTAATCAACAACCTAATAGAAGAAAACATGGCCTTATTTATTGGCTAGTCCACCACGTGGAGATGCATCAAGAGAAGAGAAAACCATGCGTAGTGACCAACAACCTAGATCATCTAGAGCCACCACAAAAAACATCGACCGGTCAAAAACACGCCAGCGAGGCCACGACATAAAATGGAAAACCATGCAGCAGCAGGAGAGAACACATGGCAGCAGGAAGTACAAAAGATCCAGTGGCATCTCCAAGGTAACTAGTGTAGGAACAAAATCGCCACATGTTGCTCAGAAGGAGCTCGACAGAAAGTTGAAAAGGTGCCCAGCAGAAAGCCTCAAGAGAGAGCCACATGGAGAGCTCTGAGCAAAATAAAGAACGAGGCGGGCCCAACTAGGAAAAGCAGCCAGAGTGACCCACGTGTCACACAGACGAAGATTGCCAAAAAGTGAAGTGAAGGAAAAGTGAAAAGCTTCACAAGGAAGCCACGTGGAGAGCTCTAAGGGTAGTGAGCATTTGAAAAATAAGGTGCAGTCATAAGGGTAAATATAAAATTGCAAAGGCCTCACCAATTTTTGTTGAACAGTTTAGTGACTCATAGGGGATTTTCACTCATGGAAAGGAGAACCACAAAAACTTTGGTTCATCATAAAAAATGCTCACAACCTTGAGAGAGTGGCCTACAGATTGGTCCATACTTCATTCAACAGTGCAGAGCGAGTTCACAGATGCTCGTGAGCTAGCCTGAGGTCAATAATTGCTTTGAAGGGCAATCTGCCTGATACTTTTGTTTCCAATTCCAATTGGAAGAAAAGCTATGCCAGTTGATGCACGATCCACTCGATTTCTTCGGCAGTCAGAGATTGATCAAAGGTCTGGAAGACATAAAGGTCCTACTTCTTCTCTTCGATCATTGCAACAATATTCTCTACACCCGCTACCACCTGGTCTATAATGAAAGGCGAAGGGAGGCCTCTCTGAGTCAAATGAGAAAACTTTGCCCACATGTCCTTGGTAACTTGGTTTAACCAAGCTCTGCAATCCGCAACCTGTTGAACAACCTCATGCATGGAGATGAGGCTAGTTGCACCCAAAGCCATTGTCATTCAGTCAATGATTCCCACACCACTCAATGCTTCATCTAAAGCAATATACAACTTACCTAATAAAATTCTAGCCTCTGGAACCTTGTCAGAAGTTAACTCCTCAACCTGCTGTATTGATTCACTCACTGTCCCATAGAGGCTAGCTGCTTGTGCCATAAACTTTAAGGTGGGCTGAAGAGTAAGGCACAAAGCCTTCACCTTGTCCCAATATGATGTGTGCAACTCTTTGCCAATTTCCAATGAGCTCATCTGGGGCGCAAGGGGTTGGGTCCTTAGGGTAGCCAATTCTACCTCTCTGCTACTCAAACTTGCCTTTACCTCGGACAAGCTTTTGTCCAGTGCTTCCAGCTAGTCCTTTAGAGTGAGAACCTCATTTTCCTTTTCGGCTAGGACCAATTTAGCCTACTTAGTCCTTTGAATCTCCAAGTCCACATTGGAATTCAATTCGGTAATTTTGGCAATGGTACTCTACCAAAGTTCTTTCATTCCCGTAGTTAGCAGGTCAGACTCAACACAGAGTTCTTTCTCTTTCACTTGGCTCAACTTGACCTTCTACTCAAGAGTCAGAATGACCTCTTTGCTCAAATCCTGCAATTCTTTGATCTTAATTTCGAAGGTACTCCTCTCCTTTTGTAACCGACTTATTTCGTTCTCCTGGGCTTTAAACTTGTTTACCTAGATGTCGACCTTATTTTTGAGCTCCGCAATCTGGTCATCCTTCCTCTTCGCCTGCCGGCTGATCTTGAGAAAATTAGTGGTTACTATTTTTTGGGTCTCCTCCATCAGCTCAAATTTATCTTATAGGTGGGCCTGCTGCAAGTCTAATCTGATAGCATTCACAGAATAATCATTGGGTTGCATCTCGCCTACTACCTTGATCACATTAGGAGTGATTTTCGCAAACATCAAAGAATTCTAGCTTTCATTGAAAATGGTTTACAAGTGGGGCTCCGCTTGCCTAGTTGTGTCCTTTTATCTTCTTTTGTTGATCTGATTAGCACAGATGCTTTTATTTGCATCAACCTGTGAGAAATATTCCTAGGCTGAAATACCCAATCTGCTAGCAAAAGGATACTCCTAAGGGAAAGCCAACGGAAAAATAGCGTATCTGATACATCAGAGGTCTTGTTGGGTCATGTTATAATAGCTAGAGAGAATGGTGGAATGAATTGGCGACTCGAAGGGGATGGAAATGAGATGTAAGGGAAAACTAGAGATGCACCAACCACAGGGCTGGGCCTTGGAGATAAAAATTGTTGGTCCATGATCTTAGAACTTACACCAAATTGCGTTCCAAGAAAGACTTGGAAAACAGAAGATAAAGGTGGGAAACCAGGAGGGGCAAGATAGGAATACCTGACAAATCCAATGGCGGAGAGAACTGGCACAGATGAAAAAGTAGGGGTGGACTGAGGTGAGACCAAAGACATAGATGAGAGAGAAGAGGGAAGAAATGTTACCTAATGCTCATGTGGAGCCCTAGATGCCTCGACCGCTCCCTTCATCAACTATTCTTCCTCCACACTGGCCTCTCTAGTTCATTGTCGCTTCTCCTCTGGAAAATTACCAAGGTTAAGAATGACCCATCTCTTACCACTGGTAGTCCTTTCCTACCTCCATGTTGATTTAGAGGAGGCAGCTAAATATGATGTTTGTGTGAGCGGATCATCCTCTTGCATAGGCTATTTACCAGTATTCTTCTCATGTATTGGCCTCCCAACAATGGCAGGGGATTTTGAGTTACTTCCTCCTGCACAGGCTGTTTACTAGTATTCTTCTCATGTATTGGACTCCTAGCAATGGCAGGGGGATTTTGAGTTACTTCCTCCTCTGATTCTGCGATAGCCTCCTCTCTTCTATATTGTTGCATAGATGTTGAGCGGTTTGGAGAATTTTCAACATCCAGATATTCATTTTCCCAAATGTCATCAAATCTCTCATTAAGGGTTACTTCGTTATGGAGCTTACCAACTGTCAGAATCTCCTACCGGTATACCTAGAAGGCTTGCATCTTCTCAGGTTCCCAACTTAGGTTACTCAATTGGGTGACCAGGGAGGGGTTGATCTTCAATTTTGGGTTGACCCTCCCCATGATTTTATAAAAATTCAGCCATGGTGGTTGACCATCCACTGTAGGAAAATATTGAAGGCCTACATATCTACTTAAATTTCCCTCCTCAGCATTCCTCTGGAGGTCCTAGAATGGCCGAGGTGAATGTGGGATCTTGATGTTGAATCCTAATAAATTATCGTCAATTAATACCAACCCGACGTGACCCAACTTCAAAAGCAGAATCAGTGAGGTATCAATCTTTGAGGTCCTCTTTTTAACCAACAAAACTGAACCAAATATGATTGACAGCAGCAAATAAGAGGTTAAGTGCTTTTCTCCCCAGTAATCATCATCAAGGGTACATAGCTGCCTCATTGCCTCCAGGGCCAACACTCCGTCGGAAAGAAAATGGGGAAGCCGGAATGGCTCCCAGATGAAACCTGGCATGCGGAGCATGGTAAAATCCAAACCAAAGAACTGGTTACAGGGTGGAGTTAGCTTCTCCAACCAGGACTTCTATCGAGGTGATATGCGTTCGGTCATATTGATGCTAGCTTTATCCAAAGCCCTTATAGCCGGGGCTATGAATGAATTTGAAAATGCATAATAATCAAAGGTTTTTGACATGATAGGGGTCCATGTCGAAATTGGTTTTCTTAAACCACCCTCATCAAAAATAGATAGGGACATGGACATTGAAAAGTAATCTGGGTTCTGGTGCAAAATCAAGTAAGCTAGGAAAGAAAAATACCTAAACTTAGAGCCAACCCCAAACTCCTGTAATTGCTGCCAAATTCTAGGAGCGGAGACTCATGATTCCTTTTCAGCATAAAGCGGAGGGACATTTGAAACTGAAAAATGCTCTTGTCTGAATCCAAACCACACAACATCGCCAGCGTAGAAGTGATAGAGGAAGACCCACCTTTTAGAACCTTCAAATTGAAAGGGAATTTGGGCAGTGTTGAACTACTTGTTTGCTGATTAAGCTTAGAGCGATAAAATTGTGGCCTCCACTAGAGCTCTCCCCACTTTTGCTGCATTCTTTCCACTTCAAAATTTTCAACCTCATTACCAAAGGGAAGCGAGACACACAGCATATCGTGAATAGCCTCAGAGCTAATGACTACCCTAAAATCCTTGCCATTGATAATCCTTGTGTTCGGGTCGAAACGTGCCACACATGCTACCACAACCTCTGGGCAAGGGTGCACCAAAGGAACCATGTACTGTGCTAGCCCACAAAACCATAGCCATTTGTGAAATTGATCTATCATATGCTTCATTTTTTTGCATGCAGCATCCCTAAGGCTCTTAGGATTGCAAGATAACTCAGGATCAAATATGCTATCCCAATTCTCCAAGACCACTGCTTGATCTCTATGAGGAACCGTGCTCAATAACTTCTGGTTCACTAGGTGAGTGAAAGGCCAGCTAGGCTTCGTAGGTATGCCCGGAGTGGCATAAGACTCTCTGTCGTAAAGCTACATGTGGGGTGCATTCCTCATTTGCTCGCTTAGACTTACTAGAGCCAGGCTCTATGAAGAGTTCTCTGCAATTTTGGCCATTCTTATATTCGTAAGATTTTTTCTGCAAACCTTTCGCAAACAGCTTAGCTTTTCAGGAAACTTCTCTCCTCTTGCGAATGCCTTAATTGTTCAATCCTTGGTAACTTTTGCAATAAATATGTTTCTCTTCATGCCATAACTTTCTTTTTTGATTTCTCGAGAAAGGTGGTTGAAAAAGGTACGTGTCAGCCATTCATACTAAGTTGCTATTATGCATTACCAGGTTTTATTCATATGAAAAGATCACCAACCAACCAAACTACTCGAGCATTTAATTGATAATCTTTTGCGCGTGATGGAAACATATTTTTCTTGAAAGACGAACCAATCCAACCTTGTGAACCTCCCTGTAAGCTATTTGCATTAATTGATTTCAATGTTAGTATGGGACACATCGCAAAACAACCCCTTTTGAGATTTCGCCTGATTCGGATGAGACGACAGCAGTTATATTGACACCTGGCCGATCTGCGAATGGATGTGGTAGCTCAACAGAGCAAGTTGCAAGCTACACCTGCACCTTCCCATCACCTCACATGCTACAATTCTAAGAACCAAGGCAATGCGACACACTTGGGCTCAGTTGATAATTATGATTTCTTCGGCTAGCGAACCTTAGCCAGTCTATAAATAAGACCCTTTGTGCAACATTGCAAATCACAACATCCTCTAGCCTTCCTAGCTTAGTAAGCTCTTGCTACCTTAGTAATTTTCATTTTTAGCTAGAAAAGTAGACAACATGGAAACACTAGTGAGGCTTGTTTGCAAAAAGACCCAGGTTGCCTTTCTTGGAAAAATTAGATGCAGGTGCCTAAAGTGCATGACAGGTGTGAAGAACCTGTTGTATGTGAAGGAAATCAAGTGGGTCCTTGGGAAAGACTGTGTGGAGTATGAAGAGCAATATCAGGTGAACACTAGCATTTGCTCTTAGTTTGTCGCCTCACTGCTGGATATTAGCGTTTCCAAATGCAAGATTTTAAATTTGATGAAGCGGGTCTTCCCTCGGTGCTACTTAGGAGGCCTAGAGAAGATAGTGCGCACGACCCAATTTGATCGTGGGATTTCCTCAGTTCGAAACATTCTCCTGCAGTAGCTACATGGAGCTATTATTCCAACCAGGCCTTTCTTTTTTGGGTTTGAGCTGGAAACTCACGAGGAGCATCATGCCAAGGTCCACGTAGGCTGCTACTTCCTGATGCGTGTGCACTATATTGAACCATTTCAAAATCTTCAGTGGTACAAATATTTTGAAAGAATGGTGTTTCCTGATCCTACGTCGCCTGCTGCCATGGTCGCTGGTCCTTCCCACTGATGTCTTGAAAACAAAGATGATTACAAATTTTGCTTTTCTATGCTTACAGGCTCCACGTTATAGCAGGCATATGTAAATGTTAATACAAGGCCTTCGGCCCGAATATATTGTAAATTTTTGACTTTGATGAATATAATATATGTCCCTTTAGAATGCTTAGCCCATTTACAAATTTCTTTCAATTGTTTGCATCATTGTTGTGTTTCATTTCATTTCTTGCACCTCGAGGATCCAAAACTTAAAGCAAGGAAGAGTAATCACATATATACAAATGTACAAAAATAACACATAGGCAGAATTAATAGAATCTTTTAAGATGTATTCCATTGACTGGAATACTCAGGGTATTACCTTCCATATCTTCCAACTCGAAAGAGTTGAACTATTTACATTGGTAAATCTTGAATGACCCTTCCCAGAGACTATCAAATTTGTTGTGTTGTCCAGGCTTTGCTCTGCGCTTGTTAAATTTAAGAACCAAATCTTTACATTGTAACCCTTGGTCTGAAGCCTTTTTGTCGAACCATTTCTTTACCACCTGCTGGCGGCTATTCATTGCTTCCAGGGTGTGTTCTCTTTTCTCCTGCACCTCGAGCAACTTGGAAAATCGCACCTCCATCACTCCCTTTTGTTCAATTTCCAGGGACTTGAGCAATTGTAGGGCGGGGATTTTCATGGTGATAGGCAGAAATGCCTCCTTCCCGTACACCATCTCATAAGGAGATGTCTTTTGTATCTACTTGGGCATAATTTGATCTGCCCAGAGCACTGTCCGGAGGTTCCTATGCCACTCTTTTTGATGTTCCAAGCCTATCCTTTTGATCAACCTAATAAGGTTTTTGTCAGTAGACTCCGCGAGACCATTTCCCTAAGGATAGTAGTTAGAGGAGGTCTTCAGGAACACTCCATATTTTAGTGTGAACCGGCTCATCTTTGAGCTGAGAAAAACCTTAGCATTATTAGAGATGATTGTTTTAGGCAGGCCGAATCTAGCCACCAGCTCTTCAAGGAAATTAACAATCTCCACTTCTGTTACATTTTTTAACAGCATTGTTTCTTCCCACCTGGTAAAATAGTTAGTTGTTGTTAGTATCCATCTATGTCCGGCTGAAGAGAAAGGGTTAATCATCCCAATGAAATCTAAACCCCACTAAGCAAAAGATTCTTCTACCACTATAGGCCTTAAAGGAATAGCAACATTTTGTCTCTTTTCGACATAAAACTGACATTCCTTGCAAGACTTAATCAATGAAAACGCATCATTAAAAAGTGTTGGCCAAAAATAACCAACACATATAACTTTAATTCTCGTGGTTTTTGTAGAAAAATGTCCTCTTGTAGGGCTATTATGTTATTGCTATAAAATATTCTTGGCTTGTTCTTCATTCACACATCTTAGCAGGATGCCGTTAAAATTTCTTCTAAACAAGACACCCCCCAAAAGGACATAATTGCTATTCTGTAGGTGATAGAAATTTCTTTTAAAGGATGGGAGATCAATTGGATACCTTCCTGTCTGTATAAAATTTATTCTATCATCAAGGCAGTTGCTATGAGAATTCTCTTCATTTATTAACATAGGCTCTAGAGCTACAAGCTCTGTCCCTATTTCATTGCTTTCAGTGATATACTCACACAGTTCTTTTCCTTTGACGGTCTTGACAAGTCTGAATTCAATATCACATTCTAGGATCTTGGTGATCCAATTAGCTCTCTTCTTAATGATTTCTCCCTCCATGATATACTCTCACACACTAGGATGCGGTACGCAAACAATTACCTTATTATATGATATCAAATTTCAGAACTTTTTAAGCCCTTTAACAATGGCAAAGGCCTGCTTTTCTACAAAGTTATACTTTACCTCGTACTCTTTCAGGGTTCACAAGTAGAAAGAAATAGGGGATTCCCTTGTATCTTGATCATCCTTCTGCATGAGCACTGTGCCAATACTATTTCCACCACCAAAAACATACATAATAAAATCTTTTGACAGATCTGGGTTAACCAACATAGGGGTAGAAGAAATAGCCTCTTTAATAAGCTCGAAAGCTTTTCTAGCTTTCGTCGTCCATTTGAAAATCTTATCCTTCTTGAGCATTAGGGTAATAGGATGAACAATGCCTGAAAAATTTGTAATAAATCTACTAATAAAGTTGACCTTACCCAGGAAAGACTGCACACCCTTTTTGTTGATAGGTAACGGAAGTTCCCGGATTGCATCAAATCTTTTTGGATCAATAGCAATGCCCTCCTTAGAGAAGACATCCCAATAGCTTCCCTTGGGGAACTCCAAACACGCATTTCTTCAGATTCAAAGAGATCCTGAATTCCTGGTATTTCTAGAAAACAAGCTCCAAATGATCAAAATGATCGTCAGCAGATTTTGAGAATATTGTCAAGTCATCCAGATAAATGAGTATGATCTTGTGGATCAAATCTTTAAAAGCAATGTCCATAGCTCACTGAAAAGTGGCTCCAACGTTTGAGAGCCCGAAAGGCATTTTAGCATATGCATACATTCCCCACTTTGTGGTGAACACTATTTTGTATTGGTCTTCTTCCTTTTCTCGAATCTGGTTATAGCCCGAAAAACCATCCAACATTGAAAACATTTCGGAGCCAGCAACAGTTTGCAGAATTACCTCCATTGAAGGTAGGGGATAATGATCCTTTAAGGGCGCTCTATTTAAATCTCAGAAGTCTATGCATAGGCATATATCCCCATTTTCCTTCCGGACTGGCACCAGGTTTAACACCCAAGTGTTGTGTTTCATCAGGAACACTATTCGGGATGCGATCAACTTATTCAACTCTCGTGACATGAGAGATTCTATCTTTGGATTCACAAGTCTCTATTTTTGACGAACTTGCTTCACCCCCTTTGATAGATCAATAGTATGCTTGATGATCTCAGGATCATATCCTTTAAGATCATCATATGACCAGGAAACCACACTCAGATATTCCTCGTAGAAGTGTCTTAGTCTATCTTTATTCTTCTGTGACACTTCTTTCCCAACTTTGAGTTTTCTATCTTCCTCAATATGCAAATCGCTATAATCGCCTTTGTCAGCCATGAGCTTCCTCTTATCTCTCGTTGCATCATCAGAATTGAATAGGCTTTCCAGAGTGACCAGGCCTCTTGGGAGCTTGTTGGATTTCAACTGGATGATTTGATCTCCGTAAGCTTTGGCGATCTTCAGTTGTAGCTGATCAGCGAATTCTCCAGATGACTGGAGGAATGATGCAATATGAGCATCGCTATCAAATACTTGCCAATCTTGATTGTTATCTGGGATAGTGGGTCTCATAATTACCTTCACCGCATGTTTATTTTTTAATAATTTAGAGGCTGGTTCAAACTGAGCCCCAATAGCTGCCATCTTATTGGCTTCAGAATTCATTTCTCTTGGAATAGCTTGAATATTGAATGCCTCAAAGCTGTCAATCAGATCCCAAACCCTATGTCGATAAGACCGCATATGGATATTCTTTGTGATCGAAGTTCTACGGATTTGGTTGACCACCAGCTTCAAATCTCTGAAGACACTTATCTGCCTTGCACCCATTTGCTCTACAAAGCTTAAACCATCGACGAGACCTTCATATTCAGCTTCATTGTTTGAACATATAAACTGGAACTGGTAGGACCTCAAAGTCTTTTCGTCAGATGGGGATATCAAACAAATTCCTGATCCAGCTCCTACTCTACATTTGGCGCCATCAAAGTATAACATCCATATTTTTGAAGATTCTTCATCTTCAGGTCCTTTAGTAACTTTGGGCATGATCTACCCTTATTCATGTATCACATAGGTTCTGAGGCCAGTTGCATGGTAATTCTTGAAAGGGTCTGTATCAATAAATTCATTCAACAAATTTTCTTCATCTTTTGTCCAGGAGCTAGTAGCCTCCTCTTCTTCAAGAAATTCCACATTGTACCTTTCCTCCTGAGAGATTGAAGTGTGTGCTACTTCAAGATTTAGCAGAGCCTCATCAACAACATGTTCGAAATGTAGAGTTTCTGACAATAGTTTCATCTTAGCCCCATGCTTAGTCCTCAAAATCAAGTGCGACTAGTCTAGCACCAGATATCCTCCTACATTTGTAGTGAACTCTCAAGACAAACAGATCCCGAACAGAGGAGGGATATCGATAAGTATGGTATATTGATTTACAGTGATACTAGGGTAGGCAAACAAAGTCATAGGTAATCCTTTGATTATCCCAACAGTATCAACCTTATTTCCATCAAGCTACATGACTCCTTTATTCAAAGGCTCATATTTTAGACCCAAAGCGTCAGCTACTTGCTTTGGCATGATAGTGGTGCTAGCACTAGAGTCGATCATACAATTATGCAGCAGCTTGTCACCAATAATCAGTGTTAGAAAGAAAGGCTTAGATTTAGACTTACTTTCCCTTTGAGACTCGAGCTTCTCCTCTAGTTGGATTGTTAGCACTTTATCCAAGTCCTGCTTGGATACATCCTCTTCATTAGAGTGAGTAGGAATTTTTGCATTCTCTTCATTAGACAACACCTTTTGTAGTAGCACCTTTTGCTCCGAAATAGCCAGGACGTCCCACATAGAAGCATTGGAAGATGACTTCTTCAGTTGTTCCACCATGTTGAATTGCGATTGCTTGCTCTTTAGGTCTTGTGGCTGCCATTGGTTTTGCAGTCGGTACATCCAGTAGTTTAGTAACAACAAAAGTGATTGATGGAGCCTTTGTCTTCGGAGGAAGTGGATTCAGAGAGCTAAGAATAGCCATCTCTGACTATGGTGGGATTGACAATAAGCCTACTACTGGGCTAGGCATCGGCTATGATAAAGCATTGGTAGGTGAGGATATAAACTCTCTGGTGAACCTACGCTTCAAACGTGTATTATAGTCAAATTGCACTCGGGGTACTTTATCTATAGGGATGTCATTTGGAAATGATGACTCTTATCCTTCCATCCAAGAAAAAAGAGCCTAGTCTGGGACAATGATCGACTCTTGCTAGATGAACATCCCCTGCATTTGAGCGGCATGGACTACATTTTCCATTTGCTGGGAGGCATATGGTGTGTTACTGGAAACAAATGCGCTGCCCTCACTACGTTGATTTGTGATTTGATGTTGCAAATTTCCCCACGGACAGTTTCACGGCATATGTGCATCGTTGCAAGGGAAACACCATGAATTGGCATCTTCGGCTAAATTATTATGTCCTGCCACTAGCTCCTTATTTGAACTAGGATGAATAGTTTGCATTGGTAGGATTATCGGAACCATCTGGTTACTTAGCTGAGTTAAGGTATTCCCACGTGACCTATCCTTCCACTGATTTGATTGGTACGAAGGTTTTTCATCTTGGTAATTTTGGTATGCAGGCTTTTGATAGTTATATTGCTGCCGCTTCAAAGTAGTCAGTTCATTAGTCATAGCCCACATTTGTTCTCTCATCTCATTCCTCTTGGGAGCCATGGGATTAGACATAGGATCTGCCATCGGGGCCATGCCTGAAACACTTCTAGAATAGACATACATAGATTGGGGAGGAGCCGTAGGAGCGTTGGTGGAAGGGACTTCGGCTTCTACAGCATTGCACTTGGGGAATAATGGCATGATGGGTCTCGGTGCCAACTTCCCTATAGCGATCAGATTATTTTATGCAACAAAATCTAGGGCGTAAGCATCAAGAAGAGTGTCTCTGCCCAAAGCTTGTAACATCATGGAGATATCAGCGTTGATCGACTTCAAGTAGAACATAAATGCTAGATCCGGAGGTGGTCGGCTACCCACAGGCACTCTCTACCAGGTTGAATGGAACCTCGCATTGAAATCAGGTAGAGCTTCATGAGGGGCTTGCTTTATATTTTCCAGTTGGTGGTACAATGAATATTTGTCAATGGCGTTTGAAAAACACTCATAAAATGGGGTCTCGAGCTGATCCCAAGTAGCAATATTACTAGCTTGTAAAATACTATACCAATTTAGCACCTTTCCTCAGAAGGAGGCGGCCAACAATCTAAGGGCTACATTTTCATTCGATACACCATGTACCAGACATACGTCTGCTACATCTTGCAGATGCTCCATTGGTGTCTTTGATTCATCCCCGAAATATTTAGGGATAGCCTTTAGAGCGGACATAGGGATGGGGGCCCATACTGCAGGAGGCACAGGTGCTACCAACGGACTACCAGAATTCCAGGCTACGTAATTTCTAGCAGCCATAGGGGTAGGTGGATTAGGTGATGTCAGAGAAGGAGGAGATGGAGGACGTGAAGGGCTACCTCGGCGACCTCTTGGATGCACAAAAACTAAAGGTGCCACAAGCTGGCCAGATACTCTTATGGTGTGTGACCTAGTTATAGGCCGATGGCTCATACACACTTATAAAGATCAAGTGAACGTGCTAGTTCACAGTCCCACTGGGCGTGCTAGAAAAAGAACTGTTGACACAGTATTTTGCATGTAGCAGCAGTCTTATGGGAAACTTAGCTAATGGGGGACGTTGTGCACTAGTTAAGTGACCTCCGAGATTTTACCGAAGCTGACTTTTCGCTTAGTGGGTGAGGTAAAAGGTAAGGGAGATTGCAGGAATGCAAAATTTACACTATAGGAGATACGCCAAAGTCTTTAGACAACTTTACTAGAGCACAGTGTAGAATGCAAAGGCCCAAACCACTAAATTGCTGTTAATTAAGATAATTTTCTCAAAAGCACTTATCATGCAAAAATACCCTCTAATTTGTATAATGTAATCAAGCATAACTTTGTCTTAACATAGAAGAGTCAGAGAAACATGATCTATATTCATTCTAGCTATGAAAGGTTACAGAAACTGAAGAATAGGCATTCATACAAAAATAAACATAACAGCACAGGTCAATAGTTCTAACAAACACTTAAAAATAGAAAGGCCGAATTTATTTGGCACAGTCTGTAGTCTTCAAATTGAAAGCAACTATTACAAAAGTCTTACTTCCCAGTGCTTGGGAGTTTTACAAAGCTTAATCAACAACCTAATAGAAGAAAACATGGCCCTATTTATTGGCTAGTCCACTGCCTGGAGATGCATCAAGAGAAGAGCAAACCACGCGCAGTGACCGACGGCCCAGATCATCTCGAGCTGCCATAGAAAACATTGACCGATCAGCAACATGCTAGCGAGGCCATGACATCAAATGGAAAACCATGCAGTAGCAGGAGAGAACACGTGGTAGTAGGAATACAAAATATTTGGTGATATCTCCAAGGTAACTGGTGTAGGAACAAAATCACCACATGTCGCTTAGACGGAGCCTGACAAAAAGTTGAAAAGGTGCCCAGCAGAAAGCCTTGAGAGAGAGCCATGTGGAGAGCTCCGAGAAAAAGAAAGAACGAGGTGGGCCCAACTCGAAAAAGCAGCCAGAGTGAAACACGTGGCACACAGATGGAGATTTCCAAAAAGCGAAGTGGAGGAAAAGCGAAAATCTTCACGAGGAAGCCACGTGGATAGCTCCGAGGGCAGTGAGCATTTGAAAAATAAGGCGCAAGGGTAAATATAAAACTACAAAGGCCTCGATAGTTTTTGTTCAACAGTCTCACATAGATCAAATCTGAAACAAAATTTGTGTTTACCACCTATACTATACCTTGTTAGAATAATAACTCTAAACCTTTCTTGGAGATTTCCAAAATCACACCTAGAGTTGATGTTTATCACTCAAATTGACACAGTTTTAATGTGGCCATTTAACCTTAATGATTCATAAAAAGGATGTGAATCCGTTAAGGTAATTGACATTCGCCATGTATTTCTGATCTATTGACCTTTATGAGTAAACCAAAGTCAACACAAGACCCTCACAATATAATTCTTTTATACAAACATTCATGTTAGTTGAGAGGTGGGGATTGCTAATCCCCCATACCTTATGCTTGAAGAGTTTAGATAGACTTAAAAAGATAATTTTGATCCCTTAAGTCTAAGTGTCTTTATGAGCTATCAAGATTCAGCCATTGGGCTTAACCCCTAACCATCTACTTATCTTTCTCTTTCCCAATCCATTGGGTTAACTCCTAAAGCACCATAGTGTGAAACTCCAACCTTTCTTAAAGTCTTTGGAGGTCAAGGTTCTTCCTTCCACTATGCCACTTAAATACATATGAATTATGAAGTAAGCCATCTTACGTATCCACAACACTCAAATCACTCTTTGCATGCATTTCCATACTTAATCCTTTTGGGAGATGGCTTTTAGACTCCCCCTCTACTAAATATTCATCAAACTATTTAGAAAAGAAGCCTTAGACTAAATCTATGAACACCAAAACCATCTCAGATGTTGATATTTGGGGTTTCACTTTACCTCTTTCTTACTTCTTGTTAAGGCATTTGGAAAAAAAATTATCGATGCCCAAAGTTTTATGTAATCAGACTTAACATTTTGATTTCCTTCTCTTCGTGAGGGTATTCGACAACAAGTATTGTCAATGCCAAAAGTCCAAAGTTATTATACTTAACTACTTTGGTTTTTCATCTTTTTCATTGAGGGCATTCAATAAGAGGTGTTTCCAATGCCCAAAGTCCAAAGTTATCAGACCTAACTAGTTGGTTTTCTTCCTTTCATCAAAGGCATTCAACAAAGGGTATTGTTCAAGTCTAATATTTGAAGTTATCAAACTTATCCATGTTGATTTTCTTCCTTTTCCTTAAGGGAATTTGGAAAAGGGTATATTGTCAAAGCCCCAAATCTAAAATTTTTCTAACTTAACCTCTTGTCTCTTCTTTGTTTTGATAGGTCTTGTGGAAAGGGGTATTACCAAAGCCTGAAGTTTGACATTTTTAGACCTAACAATTTTGGCCTTCTTTTTTTCATTGTGGCATTGGGTACGGGGCATTACCAATGCTTGAAGTATGAATTTATTGGCTTAAAATTTTCTACCTTCTTCTTGGGGTTGAGGAATTTAATATGATGTATTACTAATGCCTGAAGTTTAATGTTGTGGGACCTAACCACTTGGTTTCTATTATTTTAATTTGAGCATTCAACAAAGGATATTTCCAAGGCCCAAATTTTGATGTCTTCTAACTTCATTGATTTGTCCTTCTTTGGAAAAATGTATTGTCAAACCTTGACATCTAATGTTTTTAGACTTGGTAATTTTATTTTTCATCTTTTAATTAGTCATTCGGTATGAGGAATTACTAATTTTTGAACTCTGATGTATTGGAATTAATCCTTTCTATATTCTTCTTTTGGTCAATGCATTTGACAAAAGGGTATTGTTGATTCTTGAAGTCTAACCTTTTAGGACTTAACCACTTGGCCATTCTAACTTTTGTTAGGAAATTTGGCAAAGGGTATTGCCAATGCTTGATGTCTGACTTTTTTGAACTTATCCTTTTGTGCTTCTTCTTTTGCTAAGCGTATTTATCAAGGGGTATTATTGATGCCTGATGTCCAATGTTTTAGACCTAATTGTTTGATCCTCCTTTCATCAAGGAAATTAGCAAGAGGTATTGTCAATGTTAGAAGTATGGTGTTTTAGACTCCAACCTTTCCTCTCCCTTCTTTTTATCAAGGCATCTAGTATGGGGAATTATTGATGTCTGATGCCAAACCAGACTTCACCTCTTTAATCTTACTTTCTTGAGGCATTAAGAGTAGTAAATCCTCATATGTAATTATCATCACCCAAAATGATTAGATTATATTATTTTATAAACATAATACTCATGTTGAACTATCATCTAAATTTTTCATAGATTAAAAACTCATTAAATGCATTCATTTCACTACATAGTGTATTAAGCTTATTTAATCAAATGGTTCTTAGCATGACTAAGTCTTGTCAAACTATCGGGGATCATCTCTTTAATCCTTATGTTGTTGGTGTATCCTTAGCATTTTTTTTAATCCTAAGATTCACATAAGTGGGTGGAAACCAACTGTGAAACTATTTGGGGAAAAAGGACCCTAGATAGGGTTACATACCCACTCACATAGTTTATAAAGTAAGCCAAAGATTTAACTTAAAAAAACCTTTGAGGTCGCACTCAAATTTCAATTGATTCAAACTATGATGTCCTAATGATGTATATAACATCCTCATTGCTAAAAGAATACATTTTTAATACTTTAGAGCTAGAATTGGTTTCTTTATTTCAAAAAAAATTGTTAGTTGTGTTTTTTCCCTTAGTGAAAATTTTGGTCATTTCATTTTGTTCTCAAAGCCTACATTCCAACACTAGGAACTCTAGGAATTGGTTTTCACCATGAAAAATATATCTTTGCAATTTTATCATGGAGGATGATGCCAACATTGTGAACTAGATGAGGGAATGATCATGGATGCAGTCACAGATGTGGGAAAGACTCAGTCCGATCGAAGGAATTACTGAAACCCCCACACATGTATGAGTCATCACATCATGAGCCACTATATAACCTCAAATTTTAGATCCTCCATGCACTAAAGGATTTGATTGGGGCTATTCACACTTGATTTCCAATAGTAGAGGAGGGACCTAGACTAGAGTAGACTCATCACTCGACCAAGGTTCATGGTTTATAGCATAGAGAGTGCAATAGGAGTCTCCCTTCATTCCTAATGAGTTTGATGCGAAGGGGGAGAGAGGATCAATCCAATTAGATCCTCCATCATGGATACCACAACCTAAGGTAGAAGCTGAGGGTAGAGCATATCGGGCGACACCTTGTTGTAAGGTGTCACCCTTGGTCTCCTCGGTGTGGGCCAGAGTGGCACTCAGGAATTGTGACATAGTTTAACTATGTCCTATGGATCTTGGATCTTGTATAAATCCATCGGTTGTATTGGGCATTAACATGTCAATATTTTGGTGCAACGAAAACCATCTTTGCAATAATTGGTATCAGAGTCGAGGTCATAGGTTTGAACCCCTTGCTTGCATTGGGGGGATTGTTGCAAGGTGTCGCCCTTGGTCTTTGTTAGGTCTCAAAAATGCTGGTTTGAAACCACAAGAGATTGCCAAGCTCTTGATACATTTTTTGCTAACATACAAGGCCAAATGATGAATTGGAACCTTCTTCTCTTCAGGCTCTACTAGACCTAGGTGGATATACCTATGCAAGTGGAGCAGACTTAGATTGTGTGTTTCCTACTTAAGCAATCTATCCAAAATAGAAATTGGGAGTGGAAAGATGAAATCCTAATTTGGTATAAATTGTATAAGAAATATCAAGGTGAAGTTTATGAATATGTTCAGTTAACAGATGTAAGGTTTTGAAACAAAATTTGATAAAACTGAATGATGAAATGGGGAAGACCAGTGCCTTGTTGAGTAAATGGATTCAATGGATTATTATGATGGATAACTAATATCGGCTACAATTCTATTTGTTTGGCACTTGTGAATTTTTATAACTTGTATAAATGTGCAAATAAGTAACTGATAGACTCTCCTTATAAATCCCAATGATATCTTTCCAAGTTACTATGATTAATTGAAAGAATTTAATCCTTCCTTGAAGGAGCTAGTCAAATAAATCACACAAAAACAACAAATGTGTTTTGACAAATTAAGTATATCCTTGATACATTAATTTTAACAACAAGAAAAGGCCATTATGGAGACAGTATGAAAACTATATCAACTACAAATATCATCTTATTAATCCCAATGTTACTTTTGAGTTACTATAATCAATTTAAAGGGTTTTAATTCTTTAAAAGAATCCAATCAATAGATCACACAAGAGCAAAAAATGTGTCCAGATGAAACTGAGATATCAACTTGGATATGCATATTCAAATAAAAAATAAATAACACTATGGAGACAACCCAATAGTTGCTTAATTTAAACAAACCACAAACACCAATATTGAGTCACATAAACAAATATATTCCATTGATTTCTCCAAAATTTTATACATGCATCACAGTCTTCCACAGTATAATCTATATGATAAAAAATTTAAAAGTATCTTATGTATATATCCTACCCTACTCCTCTTCTAAACCCTCCTTCTTTCAATTTTGATTTCTTCATATATGCATTGCATTTTTGAGAGTTGTGATCCTTCGTCCATCGGTCGTAGCTCCTCATTTCATTTTAATTAATTGCGTTCGAAAAATTAAAATATTTTAATCTTTAATCATCATATTTGTAATCTCTGTGAAAATATTTTAATGATTACTACAATCATTTCTTTGTTGGCGATCTTCACTTTATATTTTACCCGAAATGTATTTTCACTCAAATTTAGAAAATGTTCTTTAGACAAAGATAATGATCCACTGATAACTCTATTGATGAAAGTGTTTCACTTCATAGTTAAAAGTATTTATTGGGTAAAATAATTACCCACTTCTTTAAAAAAAAAAAAAATTCAAAGGAATACTTTTCTTTTTTTCTTTTTCAGCTTTGGTGAAAATGTTCTACCTTCCAGTGTAAACATTTTGAAAAAATTTACTTCTTAAGCTTCTCGTGGATAAAATAATTATATTCCTTTTAAATCCCCTCGGTGAAAATTAAATTTACATTTTTCTATTTCTTTTTGTTACAATCACATTTTATGAAATCCTTTGTTTGTAGTTTAACCATAGGCATTCACATATCAGGGTGACACATGACATCGAGGAGACTTCAAATAACTTCCGCTGATTTCATATCTCTCATCTATGAAGTTCCATCATTTGGCTATCGGTGAAACTCCTCCCGAAAACTCCTCATCGGTGTGACTTACTAATTGGAGAAATTTGATAAATTTACTCCGACAATACATGTTTCACCGATGAGTCATGCCTGGTATCTTCTGTCGCATAGTGGTTGTTAGGGTTTTTGGTATGGGAGTGCATCCAATGATAGAGAACCTATAGCTCTACTCATTCTATGATAGAGAACCTATAGCTCTACATCTATGTCATTCATGTGAGGGTTTTATACACACAGAGTGCATCCATTAATTTTTCCATTTCTCGATGAACATGATGATTGGTATGTTTTAGCATTCAAAGTGCAGAAGTCATACACTCCTTCATTGGAATGCTAACATCAAAGCATAACATGTAATTTCAGGGTGCCAATTTGTAGTAGGGTTACACTATTCCGTAATCCAAAACTTTGTTGCATCATTTATTTATCATGTAGATCTTTCACAACCTTTGTTTCTTCACAGTGGACATATCCTCAATATGCTGCAATTTATCCACTCCTTGGCTATTTTGAAATCTAATTATCTTCAATACAATTTGTTCATACAAATCCTTCATATTGGTGATGCTTAAAGGGCTTATATTTTCACTCTCTATGTAGAGAAAGATATGGTAATGTCTCTTCATTATGATTGATTTACTATGCATTATTTTAGTCCAAGCTAAAGTTCCAGATCTTAGCATTGACATGGGACATGGGCTCTGATGGCTTCAAATTTCTATGAGTGGTGATATGGCATAAAATTTTGGTATCCTGTAGTTTCCTTGATGGGTACAACCATTATAGCCTACTTTCAAAAGAGATTTTATCTTTCACTATTGATATATGCTCCCAGACTTGGCAACACATTGTGGATTCTTCAACTTTTTTCCATAAGTTTAGGAAATTTTCTCATACCTATCTTTTGGTTCAATTAGCAACACTACCAAATTTAGTGTCAATGTAGAAAGGTTAGTCACACATTTGGAGAAGAATAATGCACTGGGAAAATGTCAACAATCTCATTCGGCCTTTCAATCACTTATGAAACAACAGTCCTCAACTAATCGAATACTTTCTAGTTGATTTAGAGCCAAGATGGGAGTAATTGTAACCCTCCTTCATCAATTGGAAACTATTCATAGTTTGGTTGATTGTATGCATTTTCCATTATCAAAAATGAAAAGAATTTCGATGGTCAAATATTTTTCTACCACATATTCTACTTTTGTGAAACCCCTTTTCACTTCCATTTTTGAGTCTTCACATAATGCATTTTGTCATATAACTTCTCGATGTATCCTAGAGGTTTATTTTTTTAGCCTATTTTCTGTGTGGTAATGGACATATTTTACTTGATATATCTTGTAAAGAGGCATCTTTAGTAACAACATATATAACTAATGGTCCATGGTAGATTTTTAATATTAGTACATGTGAGCTCTAGAAGTGCTTTTAAACCATCAAATTGCACTCTTGTTTGGTACTATGCCTCCACTCCTTTCTTCATGTATACTCTTAACCATATGCTTTGTTGTGATTTTTCATTATTAGACAACACACTCTTACGATTATCAAAATATAGAGTACATCTAAACCCTGAATGGGAAGTCATTCTACTTTCTGTATTGTGATCAAAATGAGTCAAATTGCCTCTAGAATTGATGCAAAAAATGGTTCAAATCTTCTCCTTAAGCCATGAAATTGCATCGGTATGTTGAGCTATTATAGAGGAGTGTGGTTACTAGGTATAATTGTATAAATCCATTAGGATTATATAATATCAATGGTCAAAGTTTCTCATTTAGCATTTTATGAAAAATGTCCCTGTTGAAACCATTTGGAACCAACCCATTTGTCATTTTGTAAAGATATCAAATGTGATCCTGAGAAGTTGTAACTTTGAAGAATATTTCATTTAGGCAAGGTGAACATGTGAGCAATATTTTTTTTCTCAAATAATCTTCCTCAGAAAAATATTAAAAATTAAAATTGACCACTCTGTAGCGGCTCTGGAAATGCAATCACAAACTGTGACAAAATGTATTTGGATTTGATTTTGAAAAATATCAAATGATGTCCTAAAGTTTTGAAAATTGACATGAATGTACATTGAGATGGGGAAAATAAAAACAAACAATTGATTTTTCTTGAAAATCTTCCAGTTGCTTAAAATTATCTTTCATCATTTTAACAGATTTCACTATGTAGACAACAACCCTTCGCAAAACTTTTCAACTTTCCCTTTTGAAATCTTGTCAAAACTAATTGTATGAAGTTAAAAATTGGCATGCAAACTCCCATATGTCAAATAAACATGTCTGCAAATTGATTTTTCATGAAATTGTATTGACTTCATTTTGTGATTTTTTAAAGTGAGCCACTTGAGCAGATTTTTTTTCAACTATACTTCTAAGTGTTAAAATCAATTTTTTGAACATGGGAACCTAAAATTTGCATGAAATTTTAGGCTCCAATAGTCTCCTAGACATGGGCCAGCATGATGCTCAGGCTTCATGACGTGGTTTAACCACTTCCTATGGATCTTGGATCTTGTATAAATCCAACGGTTGTATAGGGCATTAACAAGTCAATCTTTTGGTGCAACAACAACCATCTTTGCAACATGTTATAGCATAGAGAGTGCAATAGGAGTCTCCCTTCATTCCTAATAAGTTTGATGAGGAGGGGGAGAGAGGATCAATCCACTTAGATCCTCAACCATGGGTACCACATCCTAAGGTAGAAGCTAAGGGTAGAGCATATTAGGATCTAGAAGAGCACATTCAAGAGCTTCTACAACTTAAGTCTCCTAATTTTGAGGGATACAAAAATGGAGTAGAGGCCGAGTAATTTATTCTTAGTCTTGATAGGTTCTTTGGATTGCATGTTTAAGTAACATTTTATTGATGAATTCCACAACCTCCGGTAGAGAGGTTTATCGGTAGCACAATATGAGAGTCAATTTCTAGAGCTACTACGGTATGTGGACTATCTTTGAGATGAGAAAATTATCATCAACTATTTTATTATGGGTCTAAATGAAAGCATATCTAGACCCATGTGCATGGATGATCCAAAAAACCTTTAGGTTTCTATGGAGAAGGCCCTCATAGTGGAGGATATTCAAGGGAAGTTTCAGGAGGCACGAGAGTGGTTTCAAAACCACAACCAAAATACCCAACCACAAGGTCTTTGATGAAATCCCCTTCCCTTGAAGGGAGGATTTAGACCTTCTATAGGAACATCTATGCCACCACATCAGTATTAGTAGCATAGTTAGATGCCTAAGTCACAATAGGGCTTTAACGATGGCCAATCTAGGCCATGGAAACCATAGGGTCCTCGCAGAGATTAGTGTCCTCAACTTTAGAGTGCTCCCCCAAAACATTCATAGTATTCTAGTTGAGGACACAATAGTTCTAGTAGAACTAGAGGATAGCGGTTCACTAGGACACATCCACCCTACATTTATACTAGAGGTCCTTGTTACCTATGTGGAGCAGTGGGGCACCTAGCTAGGTATTTCCCTCATGGTCCCATAGTTGGAGGGAAATGCACAATAGGCTATAAGTATATGGTGGGATATGTGGGCAAGTCTCACCAATTATTCATAGTAGTTGAGATCCACCAAGTTGAGCACTAGGCCATGGTCATTGAAACCCCAGGTATGATAGGTGATATACATGTTACTAATTTTTTGATTCTAGGGCATCTAATTATTTTATAGCCCTTTTTGTAGTGGAGCATAATAGGATAATGACATATAGGAAGGATGATAGGTAGGAGGTAGAGCTACCCTTAGGGGCTAGAGTGTTAGTCGATTCTATAGTTCATAATTTTCCACTTCAATTTGGAGGTTTGACTACCTTGGTTGACCTTCATTTCACACCATTAGGATCCTATGGAGTGGTTTTGGGTATGGATTAGCTAGATGCACATCAAGATAAGGTATATTTTCACTAGAATGTGATTGAGTGTGTGGATAACCATGGTTCAATAGTGGTGATTATAGGGGTTTAGAGGCCTATTTCCCTTCACATGATATCCATTATGCAGTTAAAATTGTGTCTATAAAAGGGACGTGAGTTGTTTGCTACCACCCTCAGGGATATGGATGAGGAGATAGCAGAGATATCTATGGATGGCCACCCTATTCTTTGGGATTTTTCCAATGTTTTTCCTTATGAATTTCCCGGTATGCTACCTTGTCATGAGATTTATTTTTGTATAGATTTTGTGTCAAGGACAAAGTTGATATCAAGGGAACATTATTGGATGACTATGCATGAGCTTAGTGAACTCAAGTTATAGTTAGAGGAGTTACTAGAGAAAGGTCATATCCATTTGAGTGTATCACCTTGGGGTGCTCCCATAATCTTTGTTAAGAAGGATGGATCTCTTCATTTATGCATAGACTATAGATAGTTGAACAAGGTGACGATAAATAATTGTTACCCACACCCAAGGATTGATGATTTTCTTGATCATATGTAGGGAGCTAGAGTGTACTCTAAGATTGACCTTGAGTCCAAATACCATCAATTATGTATTATATAAGGAGATATCCATAATCCCGCTTTCATGACTAGTATGGTCACTACAAGTTTACTGTTGTACCATTTGGGTTGACGAATGCTCCTATAGTATTCATGAGTCTCATGAATGGATTATTTTATACCTTGGATTGATTTGTGATTATTTTACTGGATGAAATCTTTATTTAATCATGTAATGAGGAGGATCATGATGGTCACTTGTAGTAGGTTTTGCAATATTTGAGAGAACATTAATTATATGGTAGCTTGTCGAATTGTTCCTTCTTTGCTTCAAAGGTCTGCTATCTTGGTCATATTATATTTGGTGATGGCATCTTTGTAGATCCATAAAAGATTAGAGATATTATAGAGTGTCCAGTGCCTACTATGGTGACAAAGGTCAATGAATTCATGGGTTTGGTAGGTTATTACCATTGTTTTGTAGAGGGGTTCTCAAAGATTGCACATCCTATAACTTCCCTTCATTGAAAAGGGAAGAAGTTCAAGTGGATAGATTAGTGTGAGAGGGAATTTTAGACCCTCAATGAATTCCTCACTAGTGCTCCTATCTTATTAGTTATAAATCCATCAATAGATTTCATAGTGTGCATGGATGCATCCATTGATGGCTTAGGATTTTTACTTGGCTTGAAAGAATAGGAATTGGGTTTATTTTATATGTGTTCTCCATTGAGTTGGGATTTAAGGTATGCCTACTTTTACTTATGCATATAAGGTTTTTCCCTTTGTATGAGAAGATTGTTTTATGTGTTATTGCATATATATGTGAATTGGGTTGGGGTTGTATGAGGAAAGTCTCACCCATTTTTGGGAAGAGAATCCTTTGTAGGGGATAGGAATGAGTAGGAACCTCCATGGGGAAAGTAATTCCTCCTTTGAGAAGGAGAGGTAAAATGGGTATGAGTACCCAAGTTAATATCGTGTTAAGGGTGTATGGAGTTGGATGGTATGGACAATGTATTGTATGTGAAGTATTAGAAGATTGGGTTATTGATAAGGAATGAAGATGAAAATGAAATGATGGTTATGATTCTTGTGCAATAATTACCATATTTGGTAGTGTAGTCCACCTCTATCCCCATTTTTAGTTTCTTAGATAATCTTTTTGTAAAATGTGTAATCTCAGCTAGGAGTATCTTGTTGTGTGTACTATTTGAAATGGACTATGTATAATACTATTGTGTGTACCTATATGCTTGGTTACCTCCTAGCTCAAAGGTGGTTTATGAGTAAACCTATAGTTGTGAGGTGAGCTTATCTATGGTCATGGGAGAAGATCTTGTGTTTGTATGTGCACGTCCATAAGTTGTAGTAGCTTACAATCTTGTAGGAAACCATATCTCCCTTATACAATGAAATGAAGACATTTTAACATTAGACGCATTGCTGAAATATGTGTTTATAAGTTATTCTACTGTAAATATAACTATTATTTATAGCCTCTTTTACTTCAAGCACATTGTTAAATTCTAGAAGTTTAAAAAGAATGGAATATAAATGTTTTCTATTATTATGTGGTATGAAAAGATAATTGTTGTTATTCTTGTTTAAAGAAAAAATGAATGTATATTGTTTGAGTTTTCAATAAAGATATCTCATTGGATGAAAACTCTTATTGTATAAAATGTGGCATAGAATTCTATCATAGCCATGTAGGAAAAGAAAGATAGATTAATAAATAAAGTATTTCTATGTGTAAGGATATGAAGAGACTAGAAATATGCATCATATTTTTCTTCTTTACTTCCTACATTAAAATTGAACCTTCATTTAGGGAAAATATGCTTATTTTTGTTTCTATACAAATGAATGTTCTATAATTCTTATTTAATTCACTCCTTGTGTTAAATTAAAAGAATATTATAATTATCTCGGGTACAAAATATTAGCCCTTGTGTTTGGAGATGAAATATTTTATGAATGTATGAACTGGTAAATTCATCTGGGAAATAATCGTTATTTCTTGAGGTTCTAGATGTGCATTAGTGTTAGGGAGGTGTGTTAATTTTTGAGCCAATGTCTTAGGATGAACCTTCTAGATTCAAGTTTTGATTCATTCCTCCAAATATTTCTTCTCCGTCAAGCTTTCTTGCATTGAATCTCATACATCCATCCAAATTTAATGAACTTACATTCTTTGGCATCGATCAATTTTAAAATAAGATCTTCACTTAGTTCCTATACTCTACCTTGTCAAAATCATAAACTCTAAACCTTTCTTGGATATTTCCATAATCATGACTCAAGTGGATGTTTGTCACTCAAAATTTCATGGTTTTAATGTGGTTGTTGAACTGTAATGATTCACAACAAGGATGTGAATTAGTTAAGACAAACAACATTTTCCATATGTTTCCGATCTATTGAGCTTCATGGGTCAACTAGTGTCAATACAATCCCCTCATGATATAACTATTTTATACCAAAATTCATGTTAATTGGGAGTCAGGGATCGCTAATCCCCCTTACCTTATTCTTGAAGAGTTTAGACAAAATTAAAACAAAAGTTTCATCCCTTAAGTCTAAGGCTCTTTATGACCTATTAGGGTTTGATCATCAACCTTACCCCTGAACATCTACCTATCTTTCTCTATTTATATCCATTGGGATAACTCCTAAAGCATTGAAGTGTTAAACTATGACCTTAATTTCTTAGAAGTTGGGGTTCTTCCTTCAACCATGCTACTTACATACATATGAATTATGAAGTAAAATAGCTTACCGATCATAAATGACCAAATATTTCTTTGCATGGATCACCAGACTTAATCCTTTTAGGATTCAACTATCAGAATCCCCATATATTGCATACTCATTAAACCATTTAAGGAAGAAGACTTAGACCAAATGCATGAACATCGAAGCCATCTCAGGTGTTGATATTTGGGGTTTTTCTTTACCTCTTTCTTTCTTCTTGTTAACACAGATGGCAAAGAGAATTACCGATGCCTAAAGTCTGAAGTAATTAGACTTAACTATTTTGATTTCCTTCTCTTCATGAGGGAATTTTGAAAGTGGTATTGTGAATTCCTAAAGTCCAAAGTTATCAAACTTAACTACTTTGGTTCTCTATCTTTTGGCTGAGGGCATTCAGAAAGAGTTATTGTCGATGCCCAAAGTCTAAAGTTATTAGACTTAACCAGTTTTGTTTTCTTCCTTTCATGGGGGGCATTCAAAAAAGGGTATTGTTGAAGTCTGATGTCTGAATTTATTAGACTTATCCATGTTGGTTTCCCTCCTTTTCATTAAAGGAATTTTACAAAGGATTTTTTCGAAGCAAAAATTTTGACATTCTTAGACTTAACTTCTTGGTTCTTCTTTTCAATAGGGACTTCTAGAAGGCAGATTGTTGAAGCCCTAAGTCTGAAATTTTTGAACCCAACCCTTTTTGTATTCTTCATTCATTTGTGGCATTTTATACGAGGTATTATTGATGCTTGAATTCCAATATTATCATACTTAAACTTTTCTACCTTCTCCTTGGGGTGGAGCCATTTGGTATGATGCGCTATCAATGCCTAAAGTCTAACATTATTGAAATAACCAAATGTTTTTTATTCTTTTCATTTGGGCATTCGACAAAGGATATTGTTGAAGATAAAAGTCTAACATCTTCTGACTTTACCAATTTTTATATCTTCGTTTTGTTAGGGAATTTGGAAAAAGGTATTGTCAAAGCCTGATGTCTGATGTTTTTAGAATAAGTCCTTTTTGTCTTCACATTTCAATTAGGCATTTAGTATGATGCATTTATGATGCTCAAATTCCAATGTATCAAACCTAATCCTTTCTATCTCCTTCTTCTATTTGAGGCATTCATAAAAAGGGTATTGTCGATGCTTGATGTCCATTATTTTCAGACTTGACCACTTGACCATTCTCCCTTTCATTAGGGAATTAAAAAAAAGGTTATGTTTTATGCTTGATGTCTATATTTTTTTGGACTTAGCCTTTCATGCTTCTTCTTTTGCTAAGGGTATTCGACAAGGGATATTACCAATGCCTAATGTCTAATGATTCGAACCTGGTCATTTGATCCTCCTTTCATAAAGATAATAGAAAAGAGGTATTATTGATGCTCAAAGTTTGATGTTTTGGACTTAAACCTTTCCTATCCCTTCTTTTGATTGAGGCATCTGGTATATGGAATTACCAATGCTTGATGTCTAATGCCAAACTAGACTTCACCTCTTTAATCTTTGATTCTTGAGGGATTAAGAGTAGTACATCCTTATGCATAATTATCATCACCCAAAATGATTAGATTATATTCTTTTATAAATGTGATATTCATGTTGGACTATCATCTAATTTTCTCATAGATGTAAACCTCATTAAACACTTTCATTTCATTACATAGTGTATTAAGCTTATTTAATGAAATGGTTCCTAGAATGAATGAGTCTTGTCAAACTATCAAGGATCATCTCTTTAATCCTTATGTTGTTAGAGTATCCTTAGTGTGTTGTCCAATCCCTAGCTTCACCTAAGTTGGTGGCAGCCGATCGTGAAACTATCTAAGGAAAAAGGACCCTAGAAAGGGTTGTGTACCCACTCACATAGTTTATAAAGTAATCCAAAGCCTGAAATTCAACAAACCTTTGAGGTTGCATTGAAACTTAAATTTCATAAAATTATGATGTCATAATGATGTATATAATATCCTTATTACTAAAATCATACATGTTTAATACTTTAGAGGTAGAATTGGTTTCTTTGTTTCAAAAAAAATTGTTAGTTGTGTTTTTTCCCTTGGTGCAAATTTTGGGCATGACATTTTGGTATCAAAGCCTAGGTTCCAATATTAAGAAATTTGGGCATAGATGATCATCATGACTAATAAATATTTGTGATGTTATCATGAACGATGACATTGAGGTTGTGAAGTATCAAAGGGTGTGGTCATGGACGTAGTCACAAAGGTGGGGTAGAGTTAAATCGGTCAGAGGCACTACTGACACCCCCACATATGTTTAAGTCATCACAACATGAGATACCATAGAGCCTCAAATCTAAAATCCTCCATGCACTAGATTATTTGATTGGGTTTATTAACAATCAATTTCAAGCTATAGAGGAGTACACTAGACAAAATAAGACTCATCACTCAACTAAGTTACATGGGTCAAAGCGTAGAGAGCACAATAAGAGTCCCCTCGCATTCCTAATGATTATGATGAGGAGGGGGAGAGGGTATCATTCCACTTAGATCATCCACCATGGGTACCCCATCCTAGGGTGGAAATTGAAGATAAAACATACTGGGATCCAAGATATCACATTCAATAGCTTTTATGACTTAAGCCACCTAAGTTTGAGGGATCCAAAGATGAAGTAGAGGCCTAGGCATGGTATCTTAGTCTTGATAGGTTCTTTGGATTGCATGTGTATGTAAGCAATGTAAAATCACATTGTGTGATACTTCTAGAGGTACATCCTCTACTTGGTGGTGCTAGGAGAAGTGCAAGAGCCACATGTCTATTGAGTAGTCTCTCATGGGAGACATTCTTAGAGTTTTTTTGAGTGCACTATTTTTTTGAGCATTTTTGGCATCACTATTTTCATGAATTCCATGATCTTTAGTAGAGAGGTATGTTGGTAGCACACTATGAGAGCCATTTTCTAGAGCTACTATAGTATGTGGATTATCTCTGGGATGAGAAAATTCTGATCAACCATTTTATTATGGTTCTAAATGTAGGCATATCGAGAAGCATGCACATGGCTGATCCAAAAAACCTTTGAGTTTCTATGGAGAAGGCCCTCATAGTAGAGGATATTCAATATAAGTCTTAGGAGGCATGAGAGAAATTTCAAAATTTCAACAAAAATACCTAGCCACAAGGTTTTTGACGACCACCCCTTCTCTCAAATGGAGGATTTAGACCTTTTGTAGGGCTTTCTAGATCACCATAGAAGAAACAAAAACATAGTTAGATGCGTAGGCCATAGTAGGGCTTTGGGTGGCCAATCTAGGCCATGACAACCACATGGTCCTTGTAGAGATCAACTTCCTTAATTGTAGGGTGCTACCCCAAAACATTCATAGAACTCTATTCAAGGAGGACACAATGGTTCTAGTAGAACTAGAGGATAGTAGCTCACCAGGACACAACCACCTCATGTTTATACTAGAGGTCCTTGTTAAATATGTTCAGTAGTGAGGCACCTCACTAGGGATTCCCCTCATGGTCCCATAGTTCAATGGTGGAAGATGTGGGAAAGTGCCATCGAGTATTCATGATGAAAGCCATGATCATTGAGACCCTAAGTATGATAGGTAATACTCATGTTACTATTTTATTTGATTTTAGGGCATCTGATTCTTTTATAGCCCCTTTTGTAGTGGAGAGTATCAGTCTAGTGGCATTTAGGTAGGATATTAGGTGGGAGGTAGAGCGAGCCTTAAGGGATAAGGTTTCAATAGATTATATATTTTATAATTGTCCAATTTAATTTAGATTCTTGACTACCTTGGTTGACCTTCATGTCAAACCATTAGGATCTTATGGAGTAGTTTTGAGTATGCATTGGCTTGATGCACATCAAGCTAAGGTATATTGTCACTAGAAGTTGATTGAGTGTGTGGATGACCATGGTTTAGCAATGATTTACAAGGGTTCAGAGGCCTATTTCCCTTTGCACAATATCCACTATGTAGTTAAAATGGTGTCCACAGAAGGGATGTGAGTTGTTTTCTACCACCATAAAGGATATGGATGAGATGGAAAATACATCTTTTGATAATCACCCTATTTTTAGGGATTTTTCTAATGTTTTTCCTTTTGAATTTCTTGGTATGCCACCTAGTCACAAGATTGATTTTTTTATAGATTTTGTGCCAAGGGTGAAGCCGATATCGAGGGCACCTTATAGGATGACTACACATGAGCTTAGTGAGCTCAATTTGAAGCTAGAGGACTTGCTAGAGAAATTTAATATCCATCTGAGTATCTCACATTGGGGAACTCTTGCCATATTTGTTAAGAAGAAGAGAGGATCCCTTTGTTTATGCATATAATTTAGATAGTTGAACAAGGTGATGATCAAGAATCGTTACCCACTCTTGAGTATGGATGTATTTTTTTATTAGATAGAGGGAGCCAAAGTGTTCTCTAAGATTGAACTTAAGTCTAGATACCATCAGTTATGGATTTTATAAGTAGGTGTTGATAAGACTGCTTTCATGACTAAGTATGGTCACTACAAGTTTACTATTGTAACATTAGGGTTGACAAATGCTCCTTCGGTATTCATGAGTCTCATGAATGGAGTATTTTGTACCTTCTTGGATCAGTTCATGATTATTTTCCTAGAAGACATATTAATTTATTCACATAATGAGGAGTAGCATGAGGGTTACTTGAGGTAGGTTTTGTAGTGTTTGAGTGAACATAAATTTTTGGCATCTTGTCAAAGTGTTCCTTCTTTCTTTCAGAGGTCTACTATCTTGGTCATATTATATCTAGCAATGAAATATCCATAGATCCATCAAAGATTAGAGCTATTATGGAGTGTCCAATGCCTACTATAGTGATAGAGGTTAGTGTGTGAGTTTAAAATGTGAATAAGAAAATTAAAGCTAAACAACACACCAATGAAACATTATATTAGAGAATTCAAAATAACAATTTAATTGAAAAAAAAAAACTCTCTAAAGTAGTCCCATTGTTCTCTATATCCAAGGATTCATTAAATCATAATTGCTCTCAGATTGTTTGTGTACTATGACCTTTAGAATGAAAACCTAAAGAATGAGATGTTGGAAAATGCTAGAAATATATTCCCACATGATTGATTGCTAAGCTATATGATAATGATGCTATAATAATGATGTTGTGATTGATAGTGTAAATGCTATTATAATGATGTGATGAAACTATAGTAATTAGGATGTAGATAATGCTAGAGCCATGATTAAATTAATTACTTCCAAATTCTAATTGCTAAATGCTCACAAATTCTCTAATGAAAATTATGCAGAGTAAGATTGCTCAAGATGGGATCCTTTTGCTATAGAATGAGGCTGTATTTATAGATTTTCCAATGCATAAAATGATGTGGCAGCAACCAATGGTCTATATTTAATTTGGAGAGATCGACGTTTGAAAGTCAAGAGGTTAGAGAGAGATAAGGAGAGTGTTCCCTTTAGTAGAACAATATGCCAAGTGTGAAGGAGAATCAAATGGAGGAGAAAGCCAAGTGTCCCAAAGTTATTTGGAATTTTTTCAGGATAAAGTCCAAATTAAATATTTGAAATATTCTATTTGTTGAGACACATGATGAGGTGGAAGGTGGAAAAAGTAGTAGACATGTGACAAAATTCAAATTTAGAATTTAAATTTAATAAGAAGAATTTAATTAAATAAAATAAACTATTTAAATTTGTTTATTTAATTAAGATTAGAAGAATATGATTTAAGATAGAAGAATTAGAAAATGAACTATATAAATAAATTTAGAATTTATTTATAACTAGATGAATTAAAAGGTTTATTAATTAAAAAACTTGTATTTAATTAATTAATTCTCCACAAGAATTTGATTATTTTCCTTGATTTTGATGTTTGATGATCGTGTCACCCGATGTGTTGATGATGTTGATTGATTGATCTCATGATAAGTGAGAATCAATAATAGTATAGATGATGATTGACCTCATGATATGTGATGATCAATGATAGACTCTTGCCGAGATTTGATAAAAATATCATTAGATCTTATTAGGTTTATTGATTAAGATGTTGATTTGCGATATGTTGTGATTATAGGACTTTAGGATTCTTCAATCTCAGGAGTGATTCTCGAAGACTTGGGACATGATTCCATAGCTAGTGCTAGCTGATTTAGATACCATTGTGTAGTGTAGGTTGACCTCTTTGATTGATATGCCTCAGTATAGGATTAACAAGGGAATTTTGACTTCTTAAGTTGAGAGGTGGCATAGTGACTAAAACACCTTTTATTTAGCCACTAGTGAGATGACTGTTACACCAAAGAATGTATATCGTATCTTGGGGATTCCTGTTGTGGGTGAGTTGGTGCTTTATGACCACACAAAGCAGGGAGGGACAAATGAACTACAAAGGATTTTCTATGATGATGAGATTAGCTGATATGAGCTTCCATGGAGAGAGATGGTTGCCTTATATGAGCCATTACCTTGTGTGCTAGCTATATTCATTGGAGGTTTTCTATGTCCTGACCATAGGTCAAAGGGAATATTAGTTGGATGGGGTCAGATTTTGGAGAGCATGATTACATAGGGTATTAGATATACCTAGGGATCTTGCATGTTAGCTCACTTATATCATGATCTTCATCAGGTGGTATACCTCAGAGTTGCTTATCTATCAGTTGGGGTTACGTTACTATAGATTTGGGTGTGGGAGCATATAGTTGTCACACAACCTATTGTAGACAAAGATCGTCTAGTGGTGAGATCCTATTTTTTGGATATACTGGTCTAGTTGTCCAACATAAGTTGACAAATTAGAGTATTAGCATCAAGTTTTGGATGATTTGGATACTATGACCTAGAGGCCCTATTTAGACTATGAGTATTGGCCAAATGATGACATTAAGATGTCATATGTGTTCTATTCTTGATATCTAATAGGTTAGACACCATATGTGATCAAGAGATTCCTAGTTATGAGGGTGCTTCGATAGTATGGCAGAGTGTAGGTTATGCCCCAGGGAGTTTCCTTGTATTCTTGACGATGATAGGACATTCTAGAGTGGGGACTCTCCCTATCATATGATGTAGGCAATCAAGAGTATTTTGGTTTATAGGCATGGATATGGGATTACCATCCCAAGATTTCTTATGCACTCATGATAGATGATTATGCGTAGTATTTATTTACTCATCCTTTCTCAAGGATATCTAGCCCAAATGAGCCAGTGCCAACATTAGATGATCATGATAGAGAACCACCTCATGCACCTAGATAAAGGAGAGATGGGGAGCAGGGTGATGGTGATGATGGAGGGGATGAATATGATGGAGGTGGCAGAAATGGAGGTGAGGGTGGGGATGATGGAGGTGATAGAGGTGGTGGCCCAGTATTGGATGTGAGAGTGGCTTGGAGGAGGAGATCCATGGTGTCTACAACACCACAATAGATCTAGATTTGATTTCCCTCCCATCCTCAATAGGTTTAGATAGTTTTCTTACAAACACAAGTGCAAAACTTATAGGGATAGTTGACATAGGATCACACATAGATATAGGCACAGGCACATGCATAGATTGCTACTCTTGCAACAAAGAGAGATAGATTGAGACAACAGTGTAAGTAGGCAAAGATTCTAGCTAAGCAATTACAGAGAGTTTCTGAGGGTATCACCATAGGGGAAATGCTTCACGAGGTCAAACGTGTTACTCAAGAGGTAGAGTATTACATGGGACACTACCATGACGTAGTTCCTATAGAGCAGCATGCCAATTATGCTCAGTCGAGGAGTGCCAGATCAGGACACAGTCATTCTCAGACTATTAGTAGGGGAGTGAATGGGCCACCTCACAAAGATCCACCAAGAAGGGATCTAGGTGCAGGGCCATCAGGGGGTGTAGAAGGAGGGTAATAGAGGCTGACAACATCTAGGGGATCACCACATAGCTCTCATGTTCCTATTTTATATATTGACAGTTGATGATATATACATTTATTCAATCGAGGAAATTATGATACTCTACCACATTTTGGACAATGTATCTCTCCATGTTTCATGATATAATTGTACTCTTAACATTTACTTTGATATTATATGATATGTAGTGGATACTTATTGATCTATGTGTTGTCTATATGATTTTATGATGAACGCTTATGATGGATGCATTTAATTTCCATTCTATATACTATGTGATTATTATGTGATTATGCCATGGTTATGTATATGGATGCAATAATGAAATTTTTATGATTATATGATGGTTATATATGGATCTTGATGCTATATGTGTTCTATGTATTATGCCTATATGTTATATGAGATGAATGAGATGTAATGCAAATTATTTTTGTATGTTTTTCTAATCCAAATATGATGCCTCTATGCTATATGGGATGAATTTGATCATGCAAATGAGATGCAATGCAAATATGTGATCTAATGTATAGATGGATGATAAATTATAATGATTTCCTAATGTATTCATGATATGATGATGTTTATGCAACTAAATGTGAATGATCTTATTTTTTTGTTAATGTGAAATGTACTCAATCCATTGATGAGAGAGAAAATTATTTTGAAATTTTGTCAGCCTTGGAAAAATATATAATGTAGATGCAAAAATAATATGGATGCAATCTACCTTAACAATGCAAATCTAAATATGCACTATTGTCATTGTATCAACTGATTTGTTGTGCTTGGTATCAACATTGAGCTTTTAATATGTTGAAAGTTAGTACAAACATCAATGGTATAATTAGAACATAATGACCTGAGTATAACTTCCATAGATTTTTGATATTGTAATTTAATACAAGCATCTAGGCACAATTGAACCAATATGACCTAAGTATTGCTTGTGTAAAATAGAAAAGAGTTAATCCTTTTCCTATGCAAATCTAGAATTTCATCAATGATACTTTGTAGAGAATGACCTATGACAATTTGCACAATAGTAATGATTAACTCACAGACAACAGACAAAGAAAAATCATACTCCTTCATAGCTTCTCTAGTTCATGACATCCTTGAGTTTCTCTAGAGAAATGACAACAAAAATTAATACACAACAGTTGAAAATTCATGCTAAAGTGATTAAATCATGATTCATAAGAACATCATCCATTTAGATTTAGTGTTTGATTGATTATGTTGTTTATTTAGATGGTTAATGTTTAAAATTAATGATCGATGTTCAAAGTTGATTTCTAGTGTGATTGTTTTGTTTGTTGCGTTGTCATACTGATGTTTTCTTGTTGTATTAAGCTCAAAGTTTATTGCCCCTAGTGAGTTGTCATGACCCCCATTTTTATTGTTCTTATTTTACAATGTTTAATTAAAGTAATTTGTGTGAAATAAAAGTACAAAGAAACAAAAAGGAATTAATTATATTTTAAGTAGAAAACTCATTTATTAATTTATTGATAATTCTTGTTATTTAGAATAATCAATTTAATTACAATTAAAGGAAAATACCTTGTTATTTAGGAAAATTATTTATTTTGCAAGTAATATTTAATTATTGTTTATTTGAATAAACACATAAATTACAAATTAAAATGGCTTATTTATTAATTCTAAGGATAAATACTTCATTGTAATTAAAATAAACTTTATTAATATTTATTGGGATAAATATTGTGCATGAAATAAATTTTATTTATTTATTATTTTCAAGATTAGATTATGAAAATGGAAAATAACACTTTAAAAGAAGGAAAAATTAATAACGGAAAGCATAAAATTGTTTTCAAAAAAAATCTTGATTACTCTACAAACAATAACTAAAAATGGTTGTGGGAGAAGAGGGTTTTTAGTAGCACAAGTAAACTAGAAATTATGGAAAGAAGAAGAGAATTAATACAAGAGAAAAGAGAAAAACCTTTGGCTTGAGGTTCCAAAAAATTAAGAACCTGAAAGAGAGGATAAAGAAAGAGGAAATCCAATTGGAAATAATTTTCTAGGTTTTCCTATAATGCCCCGCCATGTAACCCTAAAGGAAGTTGCAATTCACTACAAAAGTGTACAATTTTTTTTTTGAAGTGTAATTAACATACATGTTCACCAAAAATTGACAACATCCTCTAAGGCTACATAAACGAGATTACTTAAACCCACATGTATACATCAATATACAACCATAACATTTAATGAAAAAATAATTGGGTACTTAAACAACATAACATAAAGATATATACAACCAAATTCCATATTCATTAACTTAATCAAAAGGTTACATCACTCATTCCCAAAATGAGGCAATAATACAAATTTGTTACAATAGACATAAGTCCACCTCATAAACATATGAGGGGTAAAATAATATGTTTCAAATTGAAATAAGTACATTGCTTGAATTAAATCTGGAACCATGAGCTCACCAACTAGATATCTCACCACCAAGTACTGAAGATCAAAGGGGGAACCAACAGTGTATGGTGCATGTTCCACCCAAAAAAGTGGTACCTGAAGGCCCACCCCCCATGCTGGGAAATATTAACAACATATCATGGACAAGCTCTACAACCACTAGTCACAGGCTGACCCAAACTGAATCATATTGACACAACCAATCACATGTACAGCACAAGTCCAACTCTAACATGGTCACATTGCTTCCAGATATAAAATAGATCAAGTATGTTAAGAAAACTATACATATAAAAACAAATAACAACTATTGTCCTAGATAGAGTATCATCACACAACTCATCATGAGATCTCCTCTAGGAATCTGCATAGGCTTTGGTAATCCTCGTGACCTCAATTGAATCTCGGCCCCCATACTCACTCATGCGGAATCAAGTACCTCTCATAAGGACAAGATAGATAACCTTGCCATTCTAGGCCTTCCTACTCATCCCAAGCCTAAACGAGCACTTGTGTCTATGAGTGAGGCTAATTTATCTTGATTAGTGTGAAATGCTACCTAATCTTCTAAGTACATTAATTTAGTTATCGCTTGATTAAACTACCTCCAAAGGTTACCTAGTTTACCTCTTTGGGCTCTAGCGCCTAACATAAGCCACTCTTCTACTTGACAACATACCATACAAAACTAATCACCAAGGGAATCCCAAGTGCATACAAACTAGATAAAAAAACACTCCAATTCTAGGAGACAACATAAAATGAAACTCACTTCAAACACTTGGAGGCAACAGAGCACATAATCCACTCCTTTCAAAGGAGGCACAAATCATCCCTATTCGTGGAAAATGGGTAAAAATATGACTAGATACCATGCACTACCGAAGGGAAATACAAATGGTTGACATCACATTATGACAACCCCCATCCTCTAGGAATCCTTCTGAAAGACTTACAATTTAAAGACTCACTCAACCCATTTCCCCAAACAAGTACCCAGGGGAAAAATTACATCAAGACAATTCCAAGGAAGTAATCTACTTTTGGATATATTAAATCCATTTCACAGTGAAGAAAACAATTGCACTAAAAAAATAATTGATTAAAATAATTAATTTACTCTTCAATAAATTCAAATCCTTAATTTACTTTTGAAAACAACATAAATCCATCTACAGTTAAATTTCTTCAATTCCCAACCAATCTCAGAAACATGCTACCGTTTAAATAAAACTATTTTAAAATAAAATATGAATTTAATATATATACATAACATATACTTTCATAATTATATTTTAATATTTAACTATGTATATATACTTATGATATATATATTCATTAAAATATATAGTTGATATTTTAAAAATAAGTATATATAATATTTATTTATATATACACATTATATATATACATAAAGTATATATATAAATATTATAATATACATATATTTCAAATCAAGTGATAATTATGAGATTTCCGAATTTTGATGAAAAGAAGAATGAAATTCTAAGAATCCACAGCTGCATATGTGTGTGGGCGTCGGTCTATACTATGTACAGTCTGCCACCCATTAATTGGGGGCAGTGTTGTCATGGGACAACGCATCCCCCACTGTGGTGGGTGTGCTGCCTCATGGCAATCACACACCCCCCCCCCCCACTTGTACGTGGGCGGTGGGGGCTTAACGTCCCACCACCACAAATTTTTTTAATAAACACAGTATTTTTTTAATAAATACGAATTTTCCTAAACATGATTGTTTCATATTCAGCGACGGAAATACAATTCGTCGTATGACGATTTCGTAATTTTTTAAAAATAAATAAAAACATTTAAATATATATTTATATTATATATGTATGTAAATAGATACATATATATGTATATATATAATATATATATATATAAGAATTTCAACGTAATAAGTAATTGGAGGAATTTTTCAAAAAGATTCACCTACAAGTGAAATTATAAACTTTCCAGAAGATACTCAAATTTACAAAGGATTTTACATTAAACCAACTTAATAGCTTTCTCAAATCTAGATAGAGGTAAGGAATCTACTAATTTCTTTCAGAGGTTTACAATCAATTTCTAATATCTTCTGGGTTTATCCACCGCAAAATTTCCGAACACAGAGGTTTCACAATTTTCTTTTACTATAGAGGTTTAATTTTCTAAAAATCTAAATTTGTTTTCCTCTAGATTTATTTCACAGTTTAGATCTATTAAATTTCTCAAATAACACAATTCATATTCTTTGGTTTTTAATGTAAATAATATTTTCTAAGTTTCTTCATGGCAATCACATAAGCTTTTAAATTTCCTTTTTTTTCTAAAACAATTAACATTCCTTAATGGATCTAGCACAACAATTAACTGCAACAATACAATTTAAATACAGGTTCTTAAACAAATCTAAATTCATAAGAAAATAACCTGTATCAAGAAGCTCTTTATGTGTTGAGTTTTTGATGCCGAGCCTCTTCCAAATTTTTCATAGCTTCTTCCCGGCAACAACAATATTTCCAGAACGAAATATGTATCCAATTTCATAGTGATTATACTAAAAGAATTCTCTTAAATTTCCTACAACTAAGAAACCTCTAGAATCTCCTGTGTTTTTTTTCAATTTTTCCTTCCTCTCCAAAAATATCCCCACACTCCCGTGAAGAAGCTTTCCTCTTCTTTAACCCAAATCCCAAATTTTCTCATGAATAATTTTCAACAACTTCTTCATTGATTTTAACTCACATGCTAGCAATTAACAAATATCCTTTCACAACCAAATTTAATTTTACAAAATAATTTAATAATTTCTAATTCAAAATCAATTCCAAAATAAATTTAATTACTTCTAATTCAAATTTAATTCTAAATTGAATTAAATTCCCTTTTTCCAACTTTGCAAACAAACATATTTAATTAATCAATTTTAATTACTTAATAAATAAATTTAACCCAATGGATTAAATTTAATTAATTAATTTAAATAAATAGCTTCTATCACAATGTCTAAATTTAATTAAATAAAAAATCAACATTATTTAATGTATAATTTTTTTAACATTTATTTTCATAATCAAGAACCCTTCAGAATTTAATAATATTAAAACAAGGCAACCGATGACACAACAAATATGACTGACGACACACTGTGGCTAGGGTGTAGACTTGACACATGCTACCTAGCTACTATCTCCTGTTTAACTTAACCGTTGGGTCAACACACTCAAACCTGTGAAACCAAGTGGAGTCGATGTCATGTACCTGCAAATTTGTAAATGAGATAACAAGGATCATATATATAAGCAGCATAAAATACACACCATGAAGAGGAAATCATAGAATCGCAGGGTGCTCACAAGCGTGTGATGCAATCCCATCCCCTTCACCAATACACTCATCGTAAAATCATAGTTCCATAATACTCAAATATCTCATGTACAATAAACATGTTATAGCAACAAGTATTATTACACAAATTAAAGCATGTCAAATAAAGCATCAGATAAGATACATCACATCACACAAATAGTTTGTCGCTTTATAAATAGCAATCAAATAAAACACATGATAAAGTATGCAAAGTATCACAGTAACTGAAACTAAAACAAAGCAAGGAATGTTGTGAGAACAGGAAGTTAAAATGGAGGGGTATTACATTTCCATTCTTTTCTATTGCATTTTAAATTTTTAATGTGATACTTGAAGTTTGCTTGTGGAAAGATTCATTTCTCTTTTGAAAGCCATTGAATGTTATATTCACTGTTCTTGAATCAGCTTCTTGGCTAAACAATCTAGATTTATTTTTTTTCCAATCTTTTGATATGAAATCATAGGTATATTTATATAAATAACCTATATAAATATATATATATAATAGTTTGTATGAGATTGTGCGCTACTGCTGCAAATTTAGAAATAAATGTCAAACCTATTGAACCAGATTTGTAACTGACATTTTAAATTGAGGTTATGTTATCTGATTGTATATAATATTGTATATATTTACATATATATAGAGTTTCTCTATATATATGCAAATATATATAATATTAATTCATTTTTTATGTAAGAAATTGGACAGAATTGTTGTTGAGTTGAGTTTGTTTGGAAAATTGAGATGAAGTAATTTTGATTAGGGTTAATGTGGTTGGGAAAGGCTTCCCCCCAGCTGACACCCACCCCTATATGGGGAGGTTGTTGATGGAGGCAACAGGTTGCGACTTGTGGAGAGGGTGCTAGCCCCATAGGAAACATCCTCCCATAGGGAGGTCGTGAGCCCCCTCTTCCATTTCGAAGCCTCTCTTACTTTGAAACCCTACCTTCCAGTCTATAAGTATATTTCGATTTGTATTTTTTTCACGCATGGAAAATATATATATATATATATAATTTTGTATATTCATGGTTGTGGGATTTTTATTCTATTTTGTTCAAAAATAACTTTTTGGAAGTGTAAGATCTATAAACAAGTATAAATAAAAATATATAAATACATATATATACATATATATATATATATATACATAAATTAATAAATGTGTATATATATGTGGAGCTTTAAAAGCATGCTAGAAAAATATGACTATGGATGTATACTACTTTTGTTTCTTTCGATTACAAATGCAATTTTCTAAGCATATTCCATTGAAGAAAAATATTCTAAGTATAAGATTCATATAGGTAGAAAAAATTTAAGATTTTAATATGAAATTTGAATTATTTTATAACACTTGATCAATATATGTATAGATGTAGGTTACAATTAATCTACACACATTATGTAAATGGCGATTTTATAAAATATTAATAGATGTTAAATCATACCTTGCCTTATTGAAGTTTAAGATTAATGATGCCTTTATTCTCATGCATCATGGTTTATCATGCACATACAAATAAAATAAGAATTCCCTCATTTAGTTGATCTTGAGTTTTAATTGCATAAGAATGTATACTCATATATATATTCATTAGCTTATATATATTCTCATACATACATGAGCTATACCTTCTTAACTCTTTTATAGTATTATTCTTTTATTGTTGAAACCTCTAAGAATAAATGAGTTTAGAAGGAAGCATTCTTTTTATAATTGCATAGGCATGTGTGTATTCTAACATGCTTAGGATAGTTTCATGAAGCTTTATGTGATTGTCTTATGGCTTTCAGTGTACTTGTGTGACATTTGAGAGGTCATTGGAGGTAGAATGGTTTTATTTGCAAATACTTGGGAGCACTTCATGATAGTGTTGACATTAGCATAATTTCATATGCAAGGAAGATGCATTGGTGAAACTTGAAAATGTTGCTTGTAGACTTATGTGACTTGTAAAAGAACTTCATTATGCTCCTTGTTGGGAGAGATATTCATGATATCTTGAAATATGTAATAATTGTCATGCTAGTGAGATAGTATGATCATTACCAGTGAGGCATCTTGTAACTAGTGATATTTTGCAGCCAGTACGGCTCCATTAGAGAGGAATTTCATTAAGCCAGTGAGGAATTTTTGTGAGTGGTTTTTCATCCCTACAAGGGTTTTCCACTCATAAAATTATTTGTGTTATGGTTCTTTTGTGGATGCATTGATGATTTTGTTGTTTCTTTAAGTTGCATTACAGTATTTAAATGTGTGTGTGTAATACCCCTCCGTTTTGATCTATTGTGTGAACTATGTTGTTCCTTTCTATGCTTTAGTTTTGTTTTGTACTTGGACTATGCACTTAATTTCAGTGGATCACTATTTTATCGTGATGTATTTTGATGTGGTGATATTACATTTGGATATGATTATTATGCCATGTTTGGAATTAACACATTTTGATATTTAACTTATGATGTTTCATGCTTTCAATTATGCTGCTATGTTAGATGCGTCAATTAGAACTATTGTATTGGTGAAGAGGATGGTATCGCATCACTCACTTGCGAGTGCCCTACGATCTCATGATTTCCTCTTCACGGTGTGCCTTATTTATAACATATTATTGCATGTGGATATATTATGTGTTTGTAGGTTGACAGGTACAGGACATCGACTCCACTTGGTTTCTCAGGTTCGAGTGTATCGATTTCCCAACGGCAATTGATTGGGAGATAGTAGCTAGGATTTCCGCATCGAGTCGTCACCCTAGTTGTAGTGTGTTGTTAGTCTTGTATAATCCTCTTGTTCTATTTTGCTCGTTTGACTAGTTTCGGTCTCTTTGGAGAGTTAGAATAACATAGGATTTGTGATCCAATTATTGAGTAATTTAAGTTAATTAATTTGATATTTAATCTTATGGTAGATTTAATTATTAAATTGATTAAGTTGTTCATGTTGAAATGATTTAAGTTATTTATTTTGAAAATGCATGAAAATTTGAATTGTGATGTAGAGCAAGAGGATTCACAACTCAACATTCCATTTACTTCACAAATTTCATAAAGTTATTCATCTCAAAGAATTATTAAGTGCATTCTAGACCACATCAGAAACATAACCATGGTAGCCCATAATTTAATGCAATGAACAATCATTAATAACTTCCACAAAAAAATTATAAATCCAATCAATTCAGTGAGATTTAAGATGCTATTATTACAGACCTTCCTTCCAATTTTTATGAAGATCCAACAGTGGAAAATAAAGTTATTGCATTTTCCCCAAAACTGCAAACCCTAGGCAGTGTTCAAAACGGCCATCACCAAAATTGTCATAACTTATTCAATTTTTAATTAAATTTGATGAGAGTTGAATCAAATGAAACAAGATTCACATATATGACATTTAAAAAAGGTTTTACATCATTATTTTATCTTCACAATATGCACCATTCTCTGTAATAGCCTGCAACTTTTAGAGAAAACAATCCCAAAGGGTTGCCAATGGTAAAATGATCATAACTTTCTCCAAAATCAATAAAAAACCACCAAACCAATTGAAAATTAAAGCTAGTTCATTCCTCTACCAATAAAAATCAATTTTAGATCTGTAAAACTTCATACAAAACCGTACCATATAAAATAACAGGGCAGAACATTGAAAATTACAGAAAAATTTATGCTGTCCTTCATAAATCCTTGTTCAAAACTATATTCCACCCCCCATTTCGACTTGGAGGCCCATTTTTATACTTGAAAAATCAATTTATTCTCCAACCAACATAAAAATACCATTTAACAACTTTTAACAAACTTTTAAAAAGTTGTTATGACAACATTTGACAACTTTTGACAACTTTTGACAATGTTTTCATTTTTTCAACCAAATGACACCAAACCTTCATAAATGACTCCAAATGACTTCAAATATATAAAATGGATCATTAAACCTTATTAAAAGATAGAAAAACTTAATTTAATGAATTTATACAATATGGCCTCATGGAGGCTTGAAAGAAAATAGGTGCTCCTGCACCAAACTCCCAGGGGAAAAAGAATTCAAGCCCCTTTGAATTGTCTTCTTCCTTGTCTTCCAGTTACTTTGCACTTTTTCTTTTGTCTTTGCAATCATATTTTGTCCCTTCTTCCTTTTATTCTTCTTATGTCTTCTTCTATCAATCATCCTTGCAACTTGGAGTTCCCAAAACTCTATCAATTCATCATACACTTCACTTTGTCCTTCATGACCTGCACATACATAATCCAATAAAAAATCAGAAACAAAATATCGAGACCTTGAGGTCTCCTCCTTTTCACCCATGACCAACTTATCAATATCATTCCCCTTCAAAATCAATTCACTTGCAACCTCAATTTCCATATCTTCTTCTACTTTGATGAGTTCCTCTTCCTCTTTCTTGACTTGTCCATTACCAATCTTACTATCCCATTCTTCTTCAATGGATGCAAAAATTTTCCACAAATCATATTCTTCATCTTTGACTGAATTTTCTGCCTTCTTTTGTTGTCTTTGCTTCTTCATAATCTTCTTTAGAGGCCATCTTAACCTCTTTGAAATTGGTACATTCCAACTCCTTTATGCTTCCTTAAGAAGTTGGTGTTCTTTTTCTAATCTTTCTAACCTTTGGCTTATCTTTTCTAGGGCTTCCTCAAACTCTATTTGTCTTGCCTTTTGTATTTCCTTCTTCCTTCGTGAATTCTTAGCCTGCCAACATCTCTTTAAAAATTCCATCTTCACAAGCAAGTCTCTCCTTGCTTCCACTTCACCTTGCCTCACCTAGGCAATCAGGTTCTTTCCTCAACCTGCAAACAACCACACACAAACCACAAACAACTTTCCCAGAGCATCTTCAGGCTCTGATACCAAATTGATGCAGAGCAAGAGGACTCACAACTCAACATTCCATTTACTTCACAAATTTCATAAATTTATTCATCTCAAAGAAATATTAAGTGCATTCTAGACCACATCAGAAACATAACCATGGTAGCCCACAATTTAATGCAATGAATAGTCATTAATAAATTCCAAAAAAAAAATCATAAATCCAATCAATTCAGTGAGATTTAAGATACCATAATTACAGACCTTCCTTCCAATTTTTATGAAGATCCAATAGTGGAAAATAAAGTTATTGCATTTTCCCCAAAACTGCAAACCCTAGGCAGTGTTCAAAACTGCCATCACCAAAATTGTCATAACCTATTCAATTTTTAATTAAATTTGATGAGAGTTGAATCAAATGAAACAATATTCATATATCTAACATTTCCAAAAGGTTTTACATCATTATTTTATCTTCACAATATGTACCATTCTCTGTAACAGCCTGCAACTTTTAGAGAAAACAATCCCAAAGGGTTGCCAATGGTAAAATGATCATAACTTTCTCCAAAATCAATAAAAAACCACCAAAACAATTGAAAATTAAAGCTAGTTCATTCATCTACCAATAAAAATCAATTTCAGATCTGTAAAACTTCATACAAAATTGTACCATATAAAATAACAGGGCAGAACATTGAAAATTGCAGAAAAATTCATGCCTTCCTTCATAAATCCTTGTTCAAAACTATATTCCACCCCCCATTTCGATTTGGAGGCCCATTTTTATACTTTAACAATCAAGTTATTCTCCAACAAACCTACAACTACCATTTAACAACTTTTAACAAACTTTTGAAAAGTTGTTATGACAACATTTGACAACTTTTGACAATGTTTTCATTTTTTCAACCAAATGACACCAAACCTTCATAAATGACTCCAAATGACTTCAAACATATATAAAATGGATCATTAAACCTTATTAAAAGGTTAAAACACCTAATTTAATGAATTTATACAATATGGCCTCATGGAGGCTTGAAAGAAAATAGGTGCTCCTGCACCAAATTGAAATTGGAAAATTAGAAAAATAAATTAAAAGTCAAATTTGAAATTCAAAATTCAAAAATTCAACAAAAAAAAGATATTTCCTAATTTCTGTTTTCAAAAATTTATGATGGTTGTTGAGGATTTTGGAAGGATTTTTGCATTTATTTGAATTTCTTCAAAATTTCAAGGATGGAGTTTTTTTTGAGAAAATTGGGAAAGAGAAGAGGAAGATTGGTTGTTTTGTGGGTTTGAAGGATAAACCTGGGGAATCTGAAGTGCTCAAGAGGGTTTCGAGGCAGCAGCAGGTTCATCCACATACTCCAAGGAATTCAGGTTCACACCTTGTTTGTTTGTGATTTTGTTGATTTCATTATGTTGAGCAATGAAAGGTTAAGTTCCATGGTTATTGCAATTCTTCATTGTTCTTAATGTTTTTTCCATCTCCTTGTAGCCTTCAAATGGTTAAATGATTGTTTAAATCATATTTTTATTTATATAGATGAACATATTTAGGCCTAGGAATTGTTTTTTTCATAATTTCTTATAGCAAAGTTATGCTGGCCAAATTTTAAAAAATAAATAAATAAATAAATCTCTTCCAGAATTTTATTATTACTAATTGTTCTACCTTTTCAAGTTCTGGTTTTTCTATTGAAAAAAAATAAAAAATAAAAAAAATTGATAGTCCCATTTTGTTGAGGAAATGAAAATTAAATTTCAAAAACAAAAGAAAACAAAAAAAATCGGAATTAAAAAAAAGACAGTAAAAACAAATAAATAAATAAATAAAATGCATTGGGCATGCGAGTGGGGCCTCACCCCACCGCCGCTCCCATGGGAGCAGAGTGGGGGAGCCACACCCACTCCCCCGCCGACCGCGGCCCACGCGAGCTACACAGGTAGTGGCCGCTACAGTGGTGGCGACGCTACTGGTGGCGCCCGCGGTGTGTCCGCAGCGGTTCCGCCGCCCCCCGCGCCTGTGAAAATTGGTGGCACTACCCTCTGTGGCCACCAAACCTTCCCTCCGCCACTGCATGAAGCCATCCGCGGCCGGGCTGACCTCCCTTGGCTTTTTGGATAGCTAGGCACGGATTCTGAGGTTCACGCGACCCAACCTTAGGGTTGGCGCACGAACTGAGGCTGTCCACTGTATTTTAATTTAAAAATATATATATATATATATAATAAAATAATAAAATTTTAATTTAAAATATTATAATTTTTGTAATATTATAATATTATAATTATTATAATGTTTTAGGGTTAAAATTTATTATTGTAATATGATTTATTTTTCATATAGTTAAACACATGAATATGTTAATAATGTGATTATTAAATTGAGGAATTGAGGAACTATGGCAAATGTAAATAATAATGGTAATATTATTATTATAATATTAATGTTTTAAAATAAGGATATTATTATATTGTTTTAATTATTTAGAGGGGGAAATATTGTTTTTTTTTATTGGGTTTAATTGAGTAGCGAATAATATTATATTTAAATGGGAACTTGTTTTTTTTTAAGAAGAATTATGGGGGCACGGGTAATGTCTTATGCATTCAAATGCTTTTGGGAACAAAATGATATCTTTTAAAGTGACGTAATATATTTTGTTTATTGAACACACTGGATATTGAATGATTAGTTAGGACATGGGTATAGTGAACCCAAATTAGGATTTGATTCCTGTATTTACATTGATCTACGTGCGTATCATTGGGAAGTGTGGGTTTCTTAATTATCAAGTCTTCCAGTTGGGATTTCAGTCTGTGGATTGTCTTTTGTGCAGTCAACCATAGATGGCCTTGGGTATTGCGTAACCAGTATGTTTCCCAGTTATCACGAACGGGAGTGTTTGTTGACTGTATGTTTTGGTTAGGGATGTGATATCCTTGCATAGCACTTATGTACCCTTGGGTTTGGAGTTGTTCCACGTGTCATCTTGGAGGAGTGGCTTATAATGGGGGCCAGCACACAAAGTAGTGCCAGGATAACTCGTTGTAAGTTAGTTAATCCAGTGATAACTAAATTAAATGATTAGAGTATCATATAGCATCAAATATTTAATAAGACAATTATGCCTTGCTCCTTACCACAAGGGCTTGTAAAGACTTGGGTTGAGATGGGAAGGCCTAGAATGGCATGATCGTTATCTTGTCACAATGAAAGATAAATGATTTCGCATTGGTTTACATGAGGGGTCGAAAGTCGTTAGAGGTTAGCAGGATAACCCGAGATGGGGGTCGGGACCTAGGAAGACTCACCAGGATAACCTATGTAACGATGTGATGACACTTCTCCTAGGTTGACAGTATGTTCGCATCGGTGATGCAATTTATTAAGTAATTTCTGGAAGCATTGTAACCCTGTGATTAAGTGTTGTTACTGTATTTATTTCAGTATGGTTATGTTAGCCTATGTCTAGTGGTAGACGTCCTTGGTTAGATATTCTAGTTACTATCTCCTAGCATAGGGGGTGGACCTTTGGGTTCCACTTGGTTGGGTGGAATGTGCACCTTACTTCGTTGGGTTTTCTCCTTGTTCGTGTGGATGAGACTTCAAGTTGGAGAGCTCGTGGTTGTTTCAGTTGTAGTCCTCTCTTCTTATCCTTTCTATTATTCATGTTATCATTACCCCTCTTGTTATCGAGGTGGAATTTGTAATTGTAACCCTATGTTATTGGACTTTCCTCATTTGGGGAATGAGTGATTGGAACCTTATGGTTTATTGAATGGATAAATGAAATCGAAAGGCTTATCTTATGTTTGTTGTCATTTCATCTTACTTGGAATGTATGTGTTAATTTATTAATTTCATAGTTGTCGTAGTTTATTTTCATGTTATGTTGAGGTTCTATCTAACCTTTGTCTCGTAACCTTAGAGGTTGTTGGCATTAGTTAATTACTTACTTATTAATTATCCTTTTTTAAAAAAAAATTATTCCGTTTAAGTAGTTAAATGCAACTTCCTCTAGGGTTGCATGGTAGGGCGTTACAATGTGTATTGTGTATCTTTGTGTAAGCCTTCATGGCTATATTATGTAAAGGAACAACCTTGTGTTGATATACATATTAACTCATTAATGTATGAAATTCCTTTTGAAATAATAATTATGTAAATTAATTATTCCTCTTTTTTCACACCTTTTTGTAATTATTTTATTCTAATAATTAGTTTGGAAATTAAGGGTTATAAATATTAAGTGAAATTACCGGATCTTACATTTGGTATCAAAGCACTTAGATTCAATGCTCAGGCCTTGAGTCTTCTATTCTTAGATTGCATTATGGTATGTGAACCTATTGTATTGAATAGAGAACCCTAGTTATGGGTCAAGATTCTTTTGATGAGTCGGTGATTCTTAGATGGATAGTTGGAACCAATTAGAATTTTAGACGTAGTTCGATCATTCAGGAACTCTAGAGGTGTGAGTGCCCTTCACCTTAGTCATGTTTTCATATGAATTTCTAGTAAGAGTGTTGGTGACTATTTGAAATAAGCCACAATAGATAATATATAGTGTTATTTGAAGTGAGCCAAAATGGATAAAATATGGTGACAACCCATGAATAATGATGTGGCAATAAAAGTGAATTAATAAAAGAAGTATATTGTTAAGTGAGATCTCTTTGATGACGTATAGGATGAATGAGTCAAAAGACACAAGGAAAGGAGAAAAGATGAAATTTTGATATGAGGGAGAAGGAAAAACACCTGAGAAGTAAATAAAATTGATAATAATGGATAATTATTGGATGAGCCTTCTTGAAGGTAGGAAACCTAAGAAGGATGTTTTAAAGGCAAGAATGTTTGTAACAGTACTGGGCTTTGGGAAAGTTGATTATTAAGAATTGTCTTATTCTTATGAGATTTGGATCTAGTAGAATCTACGAAATCATGTGAAAGCTCAAGGTTCATATGTATTAATAATCTTCGTGGTGATTCATGATCAAATTTGGTTAGATAAATATCTTGATCTATCGAATAGACAAGGTAGGAATGATTTATGTGGTGAATCATGTATGCTTGATTGTTATTAGTGGGGAGTACTTATATATATGTAATATATGAGAATGATACTTGTGGAATAATGCACTTCTCCCGCTCTATGAAAATGACACATTTGTATGGATGATTGTATTCATAGCATAAAAAAATGTTTCCTTAATTATACTTATATTTTTACTTGAATAAGAAATGTTCACTATACTTATACTAATATGAATGATGTATATTTTCATATCATTGTTGTTCTTGTGTGAGTGATGCACCAGAGTAAGTTATTGATTCCTTTGTGTGGATAAAGTACTTGAGTAATGATTACATTCATAATTTGTGTATGAGATATACTTTTGATACTCATTGTATTTATTGGATTGAGTGATGACCATTATAATTATACTACTATGAATTATGCATATTTCACCTTTTGTGTGAGTGATATACTTGTGTGAAAGATGCACTCACCATATTTATTATATGTAAGCTTGAATGAGTAATGCACATTGTATACAGGACATGTTCCATAATTGTGCAAGTGAGACACTACAAGTAAATTGTGTATTCATACCCAGTGTGCGTTAGGCACTAGGGGTTCATGTATTCTTCTTTGTTAATTATTCATTATATGTGCACTTGAGCATGTGATGCACTAGTATTTCATCTAATCCTTATTCTATGCAATTTGATTATTCCTATTGAATGTGTTGTGTGTGATAAGCCTTAAGCTTACCTTCTAAGACAAGATGTCACATGTGGGCTAACAAAGAAGGTGATCTTTTTTTTCAGGATCAACCAAATTTTACATTTATGCTTTGGCCAAAGCGAGTTGTATTATTGAAATAGATGGATAATGAATTCCTAGAAATTTTATATGTTTCTCCGCCACATCTTGAATGCAAGAAATATGTTCATTCTAGTATAGAGTGCATATAAGTCATCATATATGCATCGAGAGTTTCCCTCCTGCCCATGTTATTGGTTTCTAGGTGCCTCATGCAGGATCGTGTTCTTCAAGTTAGGAAGAATCCTGAGGAGCTGTTGAGATTCATGGTTGGGTGGCAAAAGCACCGTAACCATGCTCTTGACCTTCAGCTAGTAGAAGATGATTGGATTATGGCAACTGAAGACTGATTAAATATCTTATTTTCTTTACATAACTCAGAAGATGGATATGTATCATTTAATTGATCATTGTATGGATTATTTAGTAAAGTAATGTAATGCACTTCTCTTGGATGCACTCTTGTTGCATTTTTAAAAAGGTAAAGGATTATTCTTATTAATAGAAACGTACTTTTTTTATTATAGATTGAGATTTACTTTTGTGGTGAGATTTAGTAACTAGTTGAATCGGTATTGAGCTCTTGATGATCTTCCCGACATTTGGTATTTCAGGTTTCTATGGTAATCAACTTGAAATTTTTTTTTTAGTAAGTGATCTTCTTATCTTTAATGTTTCTAATCATGTTGATGATATTTTATAACTTTTTGATCTTCTTATATTTTATAATGTTGATCAAGATGAAGACCTTGTTGTAATTGTTTGACATTTTCAGATTGTTGAGACTTTTCTTTTGTTCATATTTTAATTCACTAATGATGATAACAAGTAGTTTGTGATGCTTTTTTATCATCATAGAGACAATTATTCTAACATCTCATACGAGTAGGTATGTTGACAAAATGAACATAATTTTTTTTTATCTATCGGTAAATATCTTGGAATATGGAAAAGATTTAAATAAGATATAGAAGATTGTATGACAAAAATGAATTAGTTGCTTGCTTTTATTGGATAAGGTAAATAGAGTGAATTGATGAAGCCATGATGTGCTAACAAGGTGTGCTAGTGTATGGATGCTAGCCACAAGAATTTTTTCCGTTATGAACAAATAGGTGTTTGAAGTAAATGATATCTTCATCAAGTGGGCTGCTTTTGACATTAAGGTGAAACATAATTAAAGAGCTATGATATTTTTATCTTTAGTTAAGTTGATCATTGGGATGATGATTCTTTAAGGGGGGGAGGATGTCACAACCCCTATTTTTATTCTTTGTATTTTACAATGTTTAATTAAATTAATTTGAGTGAAATAAAAGTACAAAGAAACAAAAAGGAATTTATTATATTTTAATTAGAAAACTCATTTATTAATTTATCAATAATGCTTGTTATTTAGAATAACCAATTTAATTGCAATTAAATGAAAATACCTTGTTATTTAGGAAAATTATTTATTGTGCAAGTAAGTAATATTTCATTATTGTTTATTTGAATAAACACATAAATTGCAAATTAAAATGGCTTATTTATTAATTCTAAGGATAAATACTTCGTTGTAATTAAAATAGGCATTCTTTATTAATATTTATTGGGATAAATATTGTCCATGAAATAGATTTTAATTATTTATTATTATCAAGATTAGGTTATGAAAATGGAAAAGAAAACTTTAAAAGAAGGAAAAAATAATAATGGAAAGCATACAATTGTTTTCAAAAACTTTCTTGATTACTCTACAAACAATAACTGAAAATGGTTGTCGAGGAAGAGGGTTTTTAGTAGCACAAGTAAACTAGAAAAGGTGGAAAGAAGAAGAGAATTAATACAAGAGAAAAGAGAAAAAACTTCCGCAGGAGGTTCCCAACAATTAAGAACCTGAAAGAGAAGATCAAGAAAGAGGAAATCCAATTGGAAAGTGTTTCTAGGTTTTCCATTCTTTTCCATTGCATTTTAATTTTTTAATGTGAGACTTGAAGTCTTCTTGTGGAAAGATTCACTTCTCTTCTGAAATCCATTGAATGTTCTATTCACTATTCTTGAATCAACTTCTTGGCTACAAAATCTAGATTTATTTTGTTCCAATATTTTTATATGAAATAATAGGTATATTTATATAAAGACCCTATATAAATATATATAATAGTTTGTATGAGATTGTGCACTACTGCTGAAAATTTAGAAATAAATTTCAAACCTATTGAACCAGATTTGTAAAATGACCTTTTAAATTGAGGTTATATTATTTGATTGTATATAATATTGTATATATTTACATATATATAGAGATTCTCTCTCTCTCTCTATATATATAATATTAATTTATTTTTTATGTAATAAATTGGATGGAATATTTGTTGAGTTGAGTTTTTTTGGAAAACTGAGATGAAGTAATTTCGATTAGGGTTAATGTGGTTGGGGAAAGATTCTCCCTAGTCGACGCCCACCCCTATATGGGGAGGCTACCGATGGAGGCAACACCCCTCCACAGGCCGTGACCTATGGAGAGGGCACTGCCCCCATAGGTAGCGTCCTCCCATAGGGAGGCCATCAGCACCCTCTTTCATTTTGAAGCCTCTCCTACTTTGAAACCTTGTGTGCTAGTCTATGAGTATCTTTCGATTTTTAATTTTGTTCACGCATGGAAATTATATATATATATGTAATTTTGTATATTCATGGTTGTGGATGTTTTATTCTATTTCATTCAAAAATAACTTTCTAGAAGTGTAAGATTATATACAAGTATAAATAAATAAATAAATATATATATATATATACATACATATATATATACATATATATATATTAATATGTACATATATATATATTTGTGTATATATATGTCAAACTTTAAAAGCATGTTGGAAAAATATGATTGTGGATGTATACTACTTTTGTTTCTTTCGATTACAAATAATTTTTTTTGAGAAGTATAGATATATATACACATATTCAAATAAAAATATCATTCCATTAGATGAAACAAATCATATGTCTGAAGTTGTAATTGAAAAGAACTTATTTCGGCTGTAACGTAAATCAGATATATATATATATATATATCTATTTATATTTAAATTTATGTATTGAAATGAACTCAAATACATTATGAATGGAAGTATGTTTAAATAAAATATCAAAATCTATTTAGAATGACTTATATTCTATCTTAAATTGACATATTTGAGTGTTAGTTAGACTTATTTTTGAATATTTATATATATATGTAAATGAATAAGTGTACATATATGTATATATATTTATATATTAATATATATACACACTCGAGTACTAATGAATGAGAAACTTGTTACTTTTCACTATATATGAATATATACATTGATAATTGAAGGATCTTCGCTTAATTATATGTAAACCTGTTATTTCCTTAGATTGCATCAGCTAAATTACAAATGGTGAATTGAATACTTTGTTAACAATAGAAAATACACCATGCATAAAGTTTCTATTATCCATGAGAATGATAGAGATTGACTAAACTGAATCAATGTGGAATGTAAAACTAGAAGTAGTATTTATTTCTTGTGAATGATTTTCTTATGAAATCAATTAGCAAACTTGGAAATGTAACTGCTTTCTGAAGGAATAAATATTTAAAAAAGTAAAGAAACCAAATTAAGCTATTATATTTAATTTAAAAATAACATTTAATATATTCCAGTGAAGAAAAATATTCTAAGTATGAGATTCATATAGGTAGACAAAAATTTAAGATTTGAATATGAAGTTTGAGTTATTTTATAGCACTTGATTAATATATATATAGATGTAGGTTGCAATTAATCTACACACATTATGTAAATGAGGATTTTATAAAAGATAAATAAATGTTAAATCATACCTTGCCTTATTGAAGTTTAAGATTAATGATGACTTTATTCTCATGCATCATGGTTTATCATGCTCGTACAGAGAAAATAAGAATTCCCTAATTTAGCTGATCTTGAGTTTTAATTGCATAAGAATGTATTCATTAGCTTATATATGTATTATCATACATACATGAGCTATACCTTCATAACTCTTTTATAGTATTATTATTTTATTGTTCAAACCTCTAAAAATCAATGAGTTTAGAAGTAAGAATTCTTGTTATAATTGTATAGGCATGTGTGCATCCTAACAGGCTTAGGATACTTTCATGAAGCTTTATGTGATTTGCTCATTGTTTTCAATGTACTTGTGTGATATTTAAGAGGTCATTGGAGGTAGAATGGTCTTATTTTCAAATACTTGGGAGAAATTCATGATAGTGTTGGCATTACCATAATTTCATATGCAAGGAAGATGCATTGGTGAAACTTGAAAATGTTGCTTGTAGACTTATGTGACTTGTAAAAGAACTTCATTATGCTCCTTGTTGTGAGAGATATTCATGATATCCTGAAATATGTAATGAATGGTCATCTCAGTGAGATAGTATGATCATTTCTAGTCAAGAATCTTGTAACTTGTGAGATTTTGTAGCCAGTATGGCTCCGCCAGAGAGGCATTTCATTAAGCTAGTGAGGAATTTTTGTGAGTGGTTTTTCATCCCTACGAGGGTTTTTCACTCATGAAATTATTTGTGTTATGTTTCTTTTTTGGATGCATTGATGATCTTGTTGTTTCCTTAATTTGCATTACAATATTTGAATTTATGTGTATTGTGTATCTTTGTGTAAGCCTTCATGGCTAGATTATGTAAAGGTACGACCTTGTGCTAATATATATATTAGCTCATGTATGAAATTACTTTTGAAATAATAATGATGTAAATTAATTATTCCTCTTTTTTTGCAGATTTTTGTAATTATTTTATTCTATTAAATTAATTTAGAAAATAAGGGTTATAACTATTAAGTGAAATTATTGAATCTTACATGAGTTCAAGATTTTTCCCCTAGTGAGTTAAGGAATTTTCCCCAGACTAGGGTGAAACATGACCATGACACTGGGATATGTACATGAGGTTCTTTTCAATGATAGGCATAATGATGGCAAGAAATAATGACCAACACATGTTCAAATAGATGGAAAAGATAATCTATTATAAATAGCGCTTGTTTCTAGGTTTTTACTAGTTTTTATTATACTTTTTCAAATTTTATGATTCTATGATTTTTTTTGTATTTTCTCCTTTTTCTAATTTTTTGTATTTTTTTCAAGATTTTTACCATGCAGTGGATGAGCTAGGTATATAAAATTTTGAGATGGATACTACTAATAGGTTCCTCGAATAGGTCCCCTTTGGGCGTAGACAACTATTAGGCTCTAGATCCATAGACTAATACAATGACAAAGGGACCCAGCTAGTTTGGTTCAAATTTTCCCTTCTTTTCTCGATCGTGTTGATTGTGAGAATTCTCTTTTAGGACCAAGTCACCTATCTGAAATGTTCTTGGTTTTACTCTATGATTATAAATTTTTGACATCCTCTATTGATATTATTTCAAATGATCCACAACATGCTGATGACGTTCATCCAACAATTCTAACTGCTAGAGTCTAGATACCTGCTAGTCTTCCTCTGAAATGATTCCCTTTAATGACACCTGAAGTGATGGTAGATCAACTTCGATAGGTAGAATGGATTTTGATCCTTATACAAGGGTATATGGTGTGGCTCCTCTTGGGGTGCAGATACTAGTTCGATATGCCCACAAAGTAGGGTTTGATTGAGTGTGTCATTCATGTCCAACATCATTTAAAATTTTCTTCAAAATTTTCAAAATGGTCTTGTTTGAGGCCTTTGCCTAGCCATTTCCTTGAGGGTAGTATGGTGTGGAAAATTGATGTTGGCTATGAAACCTTTAACAAATTTCTTCAATGTCCTGGTTCTTGAAAGGTATACCATTATCAGAGATAATGGATTAAGGAATGTCATACCAATAGACAATGTAATTTAGGATGAAAGATGTAATTTGTTTTCCAGTTATTGTGCTTAAGGGATCAACTTCAATCCACTTCGTAAAATACTCTGTGGCTGTGATGATGAATTTATATCTATTGGAGGATGATGGATGAATTTTACCCACAAGGTCAAGTCCCCATTGACATAAAGGCCATGTTGATGTGAATGGTTGTAGATCCTACACTGGTGCATTTATAAGATTTCCATGGACTTGAAACTTCTAGAATTTCTTGACAAATTGAAAAGACTCCTTCACCATAATCGGCTAGTATTACCCCAAGAGTAGGAGTTTCCTAGCAATATTTAGTCCACTCGAATGAGTTCCATAGATACCTTCATGAACTTCACATAAGGTTGTCTCAAATTCATTACATTCAAGACAATGAAGGAGAGTACCGTCAAGACCTTATTGATAGAGTATATCTGCTATTAGGGTGTGTCAAGAAACTTGGCAAATAAAATTGCATTTCTGGTTTCAGGATAGATTGGGTGGAAGGGTATTATATCTCAAATATGTATAGATATTCCCATAGATTGAGGATTCAACATCAACTAGATAAAATATGACTTGGGATTCAGGGTTGTCGTAGATGGGGTTAAACAATTGTTCCACCATGAACTCAAAACAACTTTGGTTTTCAGGTATCTATAGGAGAGAAGCGATTGTTTCCATGGCATCAACAAAAAAATTATCCACTCTAGGAATCTATTCAAATTTGATCTCAACAAATTAATTTTTGAAATCATCCACCATTCTCTTATATGACATCATCTTGTCATATTTTGTTTGATAATCATTATTAACTTGATTGATGACTAGTTGAGAATCTCCATAGACTTGCAATTTCATAATCTTCCATTCAATTTCTACCTTGATACCAATGATGAGCGCTTCATACTCTACCATGTTAACCATGCAAGGAAAAATTAGCCTATAATATTTTTGTATAGTATGTCCTTGAGGTGTAATAAAAAGGATTCCAACACCTGACCCATGTTGAGTGTAAGACCCATCAAAATATAACATCCATTGTTGTGTTGTCATGGTAAGGACATCTGCATTTAGAAACTCAATACACATGGGATGGTCATCTTGTAGTGGTGCTTCGACTAACTAATTTTCTATCACCTAACCCTTGATTTGTCTTTGATCCACAAAGTAAATATCAAATTCGCTCAATATCACCCACTTGGCTAGTCTTCCTATTAGGGTATCATTGTTGAGTAGATACTTTAATGGATAAATCTTGGCTATGAGTTTGACAGTATAATTTAACATGTAGTGTCAAAGCTATTGAGTAGAAAAAACTATCACCAAACTCGATTTTTCAATGAATGTGTATTTTATTTTGTATCCATTAAATGTTCTGTTGATGTAATAAATAGACCTTTCTTTTCCTGTAGAGTCTTCTTGTGCTAGTAGAGCACCCCAAGATACGTCAGTTGTTTCTATGTAAAGTAATAATGGTTTTCCCTTTGTTGGTGGTACCAATATGGGTGGAGACATCATATATTATTTCATTTGATTAAAAGCAGCTTCACATTTTCATCCCACTTGAAAGAAACATTCTTGTGTAGGAGATGAATGAAAGGATGACTTTTATCCACCAGTTGTGCAATGAACCTCCTGATAGATTGAAAAATTCCCTGCAGAGATCTTAGCTGACTGATGTTCTTGAGAGGTGGCATTTCCATGATGGATTTGACTTTTGAAGGATCCACTTCGATGACTTTCTAAAACTATGTACCCTAGGAGTTTTATTGATGTCACTCCAAACACACAATTCTTTGGCTTTAATCTCACATTGAACTTTTCCAATTGAGTGAATATTTTATCTAGTATTTCCATATGTGCTTCCTTGGTGAAATATTTTTCTAATAGGTCATCCACATAGTCCTCCATGAATGTGTGCACCATATCATGAAAGATGGTTGTCATCTCCTACTAATAAGTGGCTCTTTCATTCTTCAATCCAAAAGGCATGGCGTTCCAACAAAATATCCCCCATGGACATGCAAAAAAAATTTATCTTGATCTTCGGGTGCAATTTTGATCTAATTGTATCCTGAAAAGCCATCCATGAGTGATAAATATACAATGATGTCAATGTTAGACAAAGTAAAGTCATCCTTTGGACAAGCCTTGTTAAGATCTCTAAAATCAATACATATTCTAATGCTACCATTTGGTTTAGAGACTGGTACAATATTGGAAATCCACTCATCAAAGTCAATTGGATGGATGAATCCTGCATCTAATAGTTTCTTCAATTTTGCTTTCACTAACAAGGAAATGTGTGGATGCATTTTCCTCAATTTTTGTTTTATCGGCTTCACTCCAGGTGGCAGAGATAAGTGATGCATTACAAGATCTAGATCTATACCTAGCATGTCAACATAGGACAAAACGAATTTGATTTGTCTTTCTTCAAAGAACTTGGTGAAATTTGGCTTTTCCTGTTCTATCATGGATGCTGCTAGATGTAGGGTCTTCACTATTTTTGTCGTACCAATGTTGATGGATTATGTAGGTTCAACCAACATTGAATATCTTTCATGACAGTGTTCAAGAAGAGTGTCAAATCTCCCATCCTTCGGTGCCTCAAAGCGGTTTTCATCATTGGATATGCTCTTTATTCTTAATTTTTTGTGATCTAACTTTTCCATTAAATGGTTTTCACCATTAGATCAATTTTTCATTTTGCAACTAAGATATTTGGCACTCCCCTGGTCAGAAGATTCATTATAAGATTCAATGGTGGAACTTGTTTCTGGGTTTTCAGAATAGAGAAAGTTAACAATGGCATTGTCATCCAAAAAGATAGGGACATTAAGAGGCTCAGTTTGTTCCTAGTCGATAAGCTCGGGATGCATTAGAGGTAAAGGATCATTGTATTGGTCAAGGTCAACAGTGGTGAGGGTTTTGATGTTAGAGTTGTCAAATTTTTTGATAGCAATGTTGAGGTCTATGATGTTACTCTCCTCTGTCTTGTCTATCTCTCTCGATGTTTTCTCATCCTCACTATAGTCATCGATATGTTGTGATCCAAATTCAAGAGGTCTAGACCCTAAGATTTGTCCCTCTGTATGCATGGATGAATACCTTTTTATCACATCAACTTATTTTTATTGACAAGAATCTTCACACAATGAATCCCATTCATATTCATTGGAATTTTTTTTAGAACTGGCTTGTAATTATAGGATTCACTCACAAACCTTCTGAATGACTTCTTCTTTTGTTTCTTCCTTATATTCTAATCCTATCTTGTCTTTTGGATTAGTTATGATAGGTTGAATCAGTTCCACAATACCCTCTTTTATTTTTCCAACACGATCTTTTCCTTCATATCCCATCTTTTCTAGGATTATAAACCCTTTTCCATATGGTTCTATTAGTACATTGGAATTTTATGCTTGTGATGTTTCTTCATCTTTTTACAACCAATTTAAAAAATGCTTGTCTTTAGATTCATCCACTAGAGTGTCTACTTTTACAAACTTACCATCAAATAGTGTGGTGGATTGTGAGAATTTTTGTCTTGATGTCAATGGTTTTCCATATGATCTTGGTGAAGGTAGTAACTATGAAATACACAAGGATTTCTTAATTGAATATTCACCCATGCCTTTCTCTTTCGATTGGATTTTTTTCACAAACTACTTTGATAATGAATTGAGTTGAATTTCATGATTTGATGGAATAGAGTCACCAATGCCTTTGTCTTTTGACTGAACCTTTCCTCAAGATGATTTGACAAATAATTTAATTTACTTTCATTACTTGATGGAGTAGAATCACTGATACCTTTATCCTTTGACCAAACCTTTTTCTTAACCCATTTTGACAAAGAATTTAGTTTTCTTTCATTTTTTGATGAACTAGGAGTGTGCGATTCTCTGTTATGTGGCACAAAAGTATCTTGGAATATTTGAGCATGTTGTAATATTGAGGATTGTTGGAATCAACTGAAATAGTGATTTCTTGTCCATTGAAAGGAAATTTCAAGCATTGATGATAGGTTGATGACACTACTTTCATTTCAGGAATCCAAGGACGTCCCAAGGGTATGTTCTATGCCAACTCTTTTTCTAAAAACTAATAGATTATATTCTTTACTATTGGCCCCACTTGAGTTGGTAACATGATCAATCCTTGGGAGGATCTCTCTTCATCATCATAGGCTTTTATAGTGATCTTTCTTCTAGCATCAATTGCATTTTTTGAATATCCTAATGCATGGACAAGTTTTAAAGTAAAGATATTTAGACCAGCTCCTCCATCTATCAAAACATGTTTGAATCGATGCTTATGAATTGAAACCTTAATATGTAGGGAAATGTTGCATGGATGAGTAAGTGATATGTCATCATGTTTAGAAAATTATAGAAAATGAGGTGTGGTCAAATTTCCCACCATGGCCTCGAATTGAAAAACTTCTAGATTATTTGGTACTATGGTGGAAACTAGAGCTTGTTCCAGAATCTAATTGTGAGCTAGGGAAATTTTGAGAAGTTCTAATATTGATATCTGAGCTGGGATTTTCTACAATTAATAAAATATGTTTTATTGATGTGAAGGAGCAGTAGGAGTTTTAGATTTAGCTCCTTTTAATATTAATTTGGGCTGCCCTCTTGTGGTTGCATTGATTGGTAAATTGTCTTGTTTTTCTCTGATTTTAATGGTATTAATCTGATTATCAATTGCAACCATGTATTGTTTGATTTCGTTGATTTGATGTGATTTGATATTTTTTTCATTGATTTTATTTTTAGTTGTAACAATTTCATTAGTTTGATTACCAATTGCAACAATGTCTTGTTTCTCATTGAGTTCAATGCCATTGTTCTTATTTTCAACTATAGACATGTGAAGGATAGCATTGTCATAAACATAGTTCGCATTTTTATCTTTGTTGTTTGAATAAGAGGATTATCCTTTTTCATAGTTTGGTAAAGGATTATTGAATGCTCCATGATCATTATTTGTTTGAGTTCCCTCTACCAATATTTCTTTTATATCAATCAAGTCTTGTACCAAGTGTTTCAGTTGCATACAATCATTTGTCTTATTCCCTTTGGTTCGATGAAAATGACAATAGTACACATCATTCCACCAAGATGGTTTAACTCTTGGTTCCCAATATCATGCCTCTGGTAATGTTATAAGTTTGGCTACAAGAAGCTCTCTTAATGCCAATTTGAGTGGCTGTCCCAAAGGTGTGAATCTTCTTCAATTTGATGGTGTTCGATATGGTTGTGGTTTACATTCAGTATTGTTTTGATTGTTGTTCTGATTGTTATTTTGATTGGTGTTTTGATTGTTGTTTGGATTATTTTTAGAGGCAACAACTATCAAGTTAAAGACTAGTTTTTCATTTTGTGTATTAGCTGCAGTATCATTACCAAAATTCTTATTTCTTTACCAGAATTTAGGTTTATCATTGTTGTTATAATTATTGGAGGAGTTTGCTGAGTTGTTTCCTTCATTGGAGATTTTTATTACCCCTCTTTTAACCAATGCTTCTTCAATTTTGAGTCCATTTTCAATTATCTTCTCAAAGTTGGGTGGGCATTGCAATTAGAGTCTATAGCTCATATCATCATTTAGATTGTCAATAAAGATTTCCATATTTTCCTTTTTAGGTATAGGATGAGAATATCTATAAAATAATCTTCTCCATCTTTGTAAAAATATGAGAAATGACTCACCTTTTTTCTATTTGGTATTACAAATATCTTTCATAGTCATTTCATGTTGGATGTTGTAGGAATATTGTGTGATGAATTTATTGACCATCTCTTCAAAGGATCTAGTACCTGGTGGGAGTTGTGAAAACCATTGCATGCATTGGCCACCTAAACTTTGTGGAAACAATCTCATCAAATAATTTTCTTCATGTGCAAAATCAAGACTCATGGTGAAAAAAACTCTTACATGATTTGGGCATGTGTAGGATTATGATGGGCCAAAAAGTGGCAATATGAAAAAAGTAGCATTTTTCACTTGCCAAAAAATGCGAAAATCCCGAGTTGAATTTTTTGTGGGTTGGGTGTTAGTACATTTCTCCATAGAAATTCCCAAGCCTAAGTTTTACAAATTATATATCTGATTTGGGGTTGGGAAATATTTGATTTTTTTTTTAAAATGTATTGTGGTGGTAAGATTTTGGTGCCACAAATTGGATATCTGATTTGTGGCACACATAGATCCAAGAGTAATTAGGAGGTGGAGGGTGAACAAGAGATAGAGAGAGACATGTAAAGAGAGAGAGAGAGAGCGAGAGGGAGAGAGAGAGAGAGAGAGAGAGAGAGAGAGAGAGAGAGAGAGAGAGAGAGAGAGAGAGAGAGAGAGAGAGGAGGGGGAAGGGAGAGGAAAAAGGAGAGAGAGAGAGAGAGAGAGGGGGAGGGGGAAGGGAGAAGGAGAAGAAAAGAGGGGAAGAAGTGGAGAGAGACATAGAGGGAGAGATAGAGAGAGAGGGAAAGGGAGAGAGAGAGAATTAGGAGGGGGGAGGGAGAGGGAAAGAGAGGAATAAGGGAGAGAGAGAGAGAGAGAGAATTAGGAGGGGAAAGGGAGAGGGGAAGAAGGGGAGAGAGGGAGAGAGAGAGAGGGAGAGAGTGTGTGGGACAAAGAGATATGCAGAGTGAGAGAGATATAAAGAGATAGAGAGTGGGAGAGGGAGGGGGAAGAAGGGATAGAGTGAGATATAGAGTGGGAGAGTGGGAGAGAGGGAGAGAGAGAGGGAGATAGGGAAATACTTGAGAGGGAGAGAGAGGGGGAGAGTTGGAGAGAGGAGAGAGGGAGAGAGTGAGATATGGGGGGAGAGAGAGGGAAAGGGAGAGAGGGAGAGGGAGAGAGTGAGAGAGGGAAAGACCTAAGAGGAAGAGAGAGAGAGAGGGAAAGGGAGAGGGAGAGGGAAAGACCTAAGAGAGAGAGAGGGAGAGAGAGGGAAATAGATAATATTTAAATATTTTATATATTAGTAATATTAATTACTTATATAATATTTTATATATTAACCTAAATTAAAACAAATCGGATATCTAATTCAAATCAGATATTCAATTTGGGTCAGCTAATATAAAGCCTAAAAAGGTCATTTTAAAGTTATTCAAATCGGATAGGGGAAGAGTGGAAGAAGGGGAGAGAATTTGAGAGAGAGAGAGAGAGAGAGAGTTAGGAGGGGGACGAGGGGAATAAGGGGAGAGAGAGGGGAAGAGGGGAAAAGGGGAGAGAGAGGGAGAAATAATTAGGAGGGGGAAGGGAGAGGGGAAGAGGGGAAAAAGGGGAGAGAGATGGAAAGAGAATTATGAGGGGGAAGGGAGAGGGGAAGAAGGGGAGAGAGAGAGATAGGAGGGGGAGGAAGAGGGGAAAAGGGGAGGGAGAGGGGAAGAGAGAATTAGGAGGGGGAAGGGAGAAGGGGAGAGAGGGAGAGAGAATTAGGGGGGGAAAGGGAGAGGGGAAGACATGAAGAAGGGGATAAAAAGAGAATTAGGAGGGAGAAGGGAGAGGGGAAGACATGAGGGGGAGAGAGACGAAGAGAGAGAGA
>CM021101.1:517774781-517920163 GCA_007115665.2 Sequoiadendron giganteum
CCCCTCTCTCACACTCCCTCTCTCTTAGGCCACTCCCTCTCTCATATCTCTCACTCACTCACTCCCTCTCTCTCACTCCCTCTCTCTCGCACTCCCTCTCTCTCCCTATCTCTCAATTATCTCACTCTCACCCCCCTCACACTCTCAAGTCTCTCTCTTTGGCACCTACATACATAAATATCTTTTTCTCTCCCTCTCTCTCTCTCCCCCTCTCTCTCTCCCTCTCTCTCAAGTATCTCTTCCCCACCTCTCTCTCTCCCTCACTCCCACCCTACCTAGATAAGTCCCTCTCACTCCAACCCCTTCTCTCCCACTCCCTCTCTTTTAGGTCTCCCCCATCCACCCTCTCCCTCTCTCAGGTCTCTCCCTCCCACCCTACCTAGACAACTCTCTCTCTCTCTCTCTCTCTCTCTCTCTCTCTCTCTCTCTCTCTCTCTCTCTCTCTCTCTCTCTCTCTCTCTCTCTCTCTCTCTCTCTCTCTTACAATTATCCCTCCCTCTAAAGATATACATGCATACATACATATAAACAAATATACATACATACAGGCATACATACATACTTACATACATACATATGCATTCATTGATACATACATACATATACATACATCGATACATACATACATGCACAAAAGTGTACATACATGACAAGCATACATGTCATACAAGCATACATACATACAAACATACAAATATAAATACATACATTCAATAGACTAGAATTTAACACAAATCAAGACATAATGCGCTCATGTTATGTCTTGTTAGACATGTCTTGGATGCAAATGCAAAAAACATGTCAAAACTAAAAAATAACGTGAGCACGTTATAAAGCACTTGTGTTATTTCTTTCTTTGGGAATCCCCAAGCCTTGGGCTTGGTATTTTCTTTGGAATACCAACTCAAAGGCTTAGAGTGCCTTCCCAACATCCAAAGACATGTTTTTGAAAATTCTACAATATTTCACATAATCGTGTTCATTCTAAGCATAAGTTATGCACGTTTTTCAAGGTCAAACAAATTGAACACCTAGGTAATGTCGGGATCTCTCTTAGCTATCTAACGATGTAATTTTTTTGCATTTTAACAATGTTAAGCATTTGATCTATAATTTATTTTGTTTGTGTGTTTTTTTTTTGGCAAAAATCAATGTTTGGTGTTTTTTTTTCATTATAAATTAACTGTTCATCAAAATTTCAAATAAATTACATTTTTACAAACTAGACTCCATTATATACATTAAAAAAAAAAATCAATTAGTTTCCAAAATTTATAGGGGTTTGTATTTTTCAGGAAGAGTCCACTTTGAAAATTAGTAAAAAATTAAATATTCATTAAAAATTTATCAAAAAAATCAGGCATAAACTATATACTATTAACTAATTTCTCACCAAAGTGATTTTAAAAATACTAAAGAAAAATTAACCTTTTGAGGGGGCCACAAAAGTTGCTATGTTATATTTTTCTGACAAAAACAACACCAACTTTTTGTGGGCCCCTCTTTTGAACCCCTTAATCTCTACCATTTTCAAAAAAAAATAGTAGTTTAGAAAGTAGACTCGGAGCACTACAATCCTTGTTTTTTTTGCATCTCAAAATTTTGGGTGTAACTATCCTCAATTTCATGTCCAACGTCATTATTTCTTGATTTCAAAAAAAAGTGGCCACTCAAGACACCTTTTTGGCCCCCCATCTTTTTGCACTTACCCTGAAATCTATCAACAATACCTTGCTTAACCCCAGGTCATAGAACAAAGGTTTTCCTTTCACTTTGTCAGATGTAGAGGGTGGTAACTACTCAATTAAGTCCTAAACCAAAGGTCAAACTGGTGGTTTTGAACCAGAGGCTTGAAATTTTGGTGTAGAAGCTCACACTTTTGGTACAATTTTTAGGAGATAATTTGACCTAGGGCTCAACTAGTTCAAACTAGGGATTTTATGTTTTAGGTAGAGACTTGACGCAAAGAGTAACATAGTTCTCAATTGTGTGACGATTCAAATGAATGTCAAACCTTAAAACAAGAAACCTAATTTAGATGATAATAACAACGTTGAAATGAAAACTATGGTAAATTCAAGATCAAGGAATGCAAATTTCACTTACTGGTTTAACAATGTAGGAACCCTTAATTTGACGATTCCAAACACTTGAACAACTCTACACCAATCTTTGGATATGTGAGGAATCCTTTTACAATAAACAATAAGCTTTAAAGAAAGCTTTTATGGCAACTAAAGCTTTCAATTTGACAAAAAACCATCAACTCAGCCATTATTGTTTGCCCACGTGAACTAAAATGACTCGATGGTATACCTTTAGAAACTTTGAATCTCTTCCATTGATTTTATCATGATGTGGATTAATGTGTGACTCAAATGGAGTCAACATGGTTTGAATATTTGTGTTTTTTCTAACTTGACATCTATAGTTCTTTATCTCCACCAACTTTGTATCTTCTTCATCAACTTTGTGGCCCCACTACGCTTTACAATTCATCAAGGGATCCATGTGTCAGCAACCCACTAGCCCTCTAGAATTTGTAGGATTCAAATCCATGATTGTAGGCTAGTGAGAAATGCCCCAGATCAACTTGACAACCTTCAACATGTGCACTATTTAATCAATAGGGTAGCGATCATAATGTATATCTTCCTTCAATAATGGACGGTCAAGATTAAAACATCTCGATGATAAATTCTACACGTGCACATACATCCCTTTAGTAGCATTCCCTTTAACCTTCCAAAATCACCTGGAAATATTTCATCAAATAATTTCATGCCCTCAATATTTTTGCGGATGGTGGTGATGATGACATGTGGCACTCATCCGCTATCCCTCCATGAACCAAGATCTAATAGTGGGTCCCTCACAGGTTAGCGAGGAACAGTCAAGATTAATTTTCCAGAATCCATCCTAGCTGTTGATTTTTTAACCTTTTACCTTCAGTGCCTTTGAGAAGTGGTAGGACCCACCATGAGGGAGGGCAGTTGTCACTAGCTCTTTGTCCCTCCATGTTTTTTAACTGATTATTTTATACCAACAGGCTAGAGGGCGACCAATAAAATGCATTTAGTGGGACCCACGAGCATTGTTAAGGGTTTAAGACTTAGGAATTTTATAGGTTTTAGGGCATAGAAAAAACCTTAGAATAAGAGTAAACTAAAACCCTAAGTCACAAGACCCATTCCAGACCTGAAAAGATAGGAAAATTTGCAATAATATCAGTGGAACACAAGAAATTAAGGGGTTTCACCATAGTCAAGTTTGGAGACAATTGGCTAAAGAATCTTGTTGTAGGAAAGAGGTTGTGAGGTCTAGTCTCCCCACCTTCCCCATGGTGCCAGAGGGCATGTTGTGCCAACGCCACCGATCATGTGAAAAAGGTTTACTAGGCGCACTACAGTTTATAGGGGGACAGATTCCCGACCAATTCCTACAGTCTAAAAAAAAAAAATGGAGACAATTCATCTAAAAATATTTATGGAAAGGGCACCATAAGTATTGATGGATAATCTAGGATAATATATTTTCTCTATGTATAAGTTCTCAAGCCCAATCTTCTTAGTGTAAGTCAAATGTGCAGCAAAGGATACAATCTCATATTTCATGATCAAGGGTGTGAAATCAGAAGAGAAAATTATGGTAAATTGGTGGTAGAAGGATCTAGGTCAAAAAAAATTGTACAGCCTAAAGGGTGTTAGTGGAATAATCTATCTTCTCATAAAAACAATACAATGTTGGTTGTGGCACAAGAGGATGGGACACATCAACTTTGATAACCTTGTGAATATCAGCTCCATGGAAGAAGCAAGAGATATGACAAAGATCATAAATCCTACAAGCACCTTGTGTAAAGAGTGACAAGTTGGGAAATAGACAAGGATAAGATTCAATACCAAGGAATATTCTTCTACAAGGCCATTGGAACTAATTCATATTGATTTGTGAAAAATCAAAATCTTTTAGTAGATTCAATATTTTCAAGTCAATGGTTTAAAATGAAATGACTTCTAGAATCAAGTGTTTAAGGTTTAATAGAGGTGGTGAATTCACATCAAATTAATTTGAGGAATTATATGAAGAAAATTGAATAAAGACACATCTATCTACTACTAGAACTCCTGAGAGAAATGTAGTGGAAAGCAAGAATAGAACTGTTTAGGTGATGGAAAGAAAATTTTTGAGTGAAACCAAATTTCTTGATGTATATTAGAAATAAGCACTCCATATTGTTGTCAATATTCTTAACAAAGGTCAAATAAGAGTGAACAACATCAAGACTTCTTATGAGCTATGGTATGAAATACCAACAACTATCAAGTACTTTAAAAAAATTGGAAGCTAATATTACATCAAAAGAGACGAAGAAGGTTTGGGAAAATTTGACTCAAGATGTGATAATGGAATTTTTCTTGGATACTCAACTAGGAGCAAAGCTTACAAGTGCTACAATAAAATACTAAGGAAGATAGTTAAAAGTGAAAATGTTAGGGTCGATGAAAATTCGAATCAAATCACACGTGAGTAATAAGAATATTGGTTAGAGGAACCTACCTGCTTAGAAGAAGAAGAATAAATTAAAGAAAATCCAATCAATTATTATCGGGATGTATCCTTCCCAATCATCATGTTGTTCCTATTTTAACAACACTATCCTTGTGTTCTTATCTCAGCAATGATATCCTATCTTCAATCAATTAATCAAATCAATCAACTTTCTCTTGGCTAGCAACAAGATCTCAAAGGGTCTTTGATATCCATACATCGATATCACTTCATCATTGATCCAAATCATCATCATTAAAAAAATTAAAAAACATTCAAATATATTCATGAAAATCCAAAAACATTCAAATATTCCAAGAAAACCCAAAAACATTTATAAATTTCCAAAAATCTAAAAACATAGCATCATCTACCATATCCATAATAACTTTCCATTGTTTGGGAACATGTTTTAAGAAAACACAAACTACACAACATCCCAACACATTGAGCGTTCATAAAACAATCAAGAATCGAAGACTCTAGCTAAACTATCTACAAAACTACTAATCAATTGCCAAATCTACTTTTAACATCTTATCAAACCAATCATGTCCTATGGATGCATCTTTCCAACAATAGACATTATCACTACTAGAAGCAACTCTTTTCTAGTAAGAAATTTGATAGATGTTGATCTATTTTATCTTTGAGTCTTTTATTACTTGATTTATCTTATTGTTCTATTTCAATGTTTCTCGAGGATGTCTCAAAATGATTTAGAGAAGCAAGAATATGGAAATTTCATTTCTTTAATATGTCATTTTTATGGAATTTTTTTAATCATTGCTATGATAGGCATGTTTCCTTGTGTATATTGGACTAGATTTTAGCATTAAAAAATCATCCTATGTATATAATGTTATCAATTACCTATATACATTAGAGTTATCATGTTGTGAACCTATGTTTCCTTACATATTTCACCAAGGTTCTATCATGTCTAGTACATTTAAGAACAATACTTGTTTTTTGTGTCTTAGTCCTAACAACGAATACTGAAGTCACTAAGGTTTATCTCAACTTGGTGTACATATATCCACTGATCTTTTATCAAAACTTTAGGAAAACAGAAATAGATGTTGCCATTGCAATTCACGTATTGGTGTGCTTACATCCTCTTTCCACATAATAAAACTCTCTATGATAAAAATAGTAAAAAATAGAAAGCACCTTCTATATCAATCCATCTCTTTCCATTTACATCTCTCATCGATCAACATTCACTATCTTATCACTATCTTTCTTCTACACTAATCTTTCTTCCAACTCCAAATATTTCATATTCTACACTCTCCATACTCTATCCATTTCTTTCATATATATCACATCTCTCTTCTTATTTTCAAAAGTTTAACCAAACAATTTCATTCTTTTGTCAAACCCTCAAGGAGGCGTCATACATCCATTTCTTCATTTTGTTGAGGCAATCTAGGTCATGTCTTCACTCTCTTTGAAACAATACTATAAAAATGCATTGTCTCAAAGAAGGGAAAAATGTAGGCACTTGATTCTGACTAAATGATTAAATTAATAATTATTTTTACTTCATCCTAATAATTGAATAATTTTATATTATTTTATTAAATACATATTCTTTATTCATCGATATTAATTAAATAATTAAGGATATTTAGTTAATTTACTAATTATTCTTCTATTCAAAAGTTTATTTAAATAATTAATTAATTGATTGATTATCCCTTTCTCATATCCAAAATTAAAGAATTTATTATTTAATTATCTATATTCCCACTTCCTAAATTAAATAATTATTTTATTATTCATTTCTCTCAACATTATCCTATTTTGAAAATAAATAAAATTATTTATTTTATTTATTAAATTCAATGTTGCACATGTAAATAATAATTAAATTTATTTAATTATTATTTTTATTTATTTTTAATTAGTAAAGTTCCACCATTGGTGGGGGTGGATCTCGTGAGTCAATGTTTGTCTTACTCTATGTAGTTCGGACCAAATGTGGATAACCATGGTGTAATCTCACTTGGCAAGTCCGTACTAGAGCCAATTGGTTGGGTGTACCTTTGGAGTGACTCAGCCCCTCGTTTACAATGTGATTTGATGTAGTATACCCACTTCTAGACATATTTGTATTTTCGGCTTAACTGAAGTTAATTCCCTTATGTCACAGAGGAGTCGAGACTGGGAAGCTAGGCCACCATTGAGTCCCTTAAGGTGCCATCATTTCAATTTTCTCTTATGCGTTACCATTTGCCTTGCAGGATTATGATGAAACCCTTTATTTTACGAGAAATGTTATCCCAGTCATGTGTGCCTTGTGGCACTCAGTTATCCTTTTTTCCCATCGTTTTATTTTCTTTTCATTTTGTGTTTTTCTATTGATTATCTGCTCACTCTTCTTTGGAACCAGAGGGTGTGTTTGGGCTTAAAGTGGAGCCTTCAAAGATGCTACCCTGGTCGAGGGCACCAATGACATTTGTTAGTCTTGTTTCAAACCGCCACTTGTGTGGATTGTTGTCAAGCCCAGAGCCTTCACTATGAAGGTCAAAAAGGGGATTTTGGGTCAACATTTTGTGGGTTCTAGGGACCGTTATTGCATCATTTCAGGTATTCTTGCTGTTTGAGAATAGAATTTTGGACTTATATCAGGAAGAGGCTGTGATTTCCCAAATGGCGCTCCTAGTTTTTGAGTCAGTGTTTCAAAAAGGTTTGGACGTTGCTCGCTTAGCCACCTGGTTCGGGATTTATGTATTCCTAGTGTTGAACACTCCCCTTTCATTCCAAGTAACCTCGAAACCAGATATTGGATGCTCTAATTCCAAAGAAGACAACCAACGAGTTTCAATAGGAGTGTACTCGCGTGCTCGTGAGAGAAACCAAAAGGCCCAAACAATTTGCAGCTATTGGAAGTTAGGTTAAGGTTGTTTTAAGCCCATAATTTGTTGAAATGACTTTGTAATTTGGTGTTGGGTCTATATTTGTAGATGGGTATGGTAGTGCCATAATAACATTTTGGGTTGCTAAAAGGTTTCTTTCGAGCTGATGACAAGTATGTTATTGAGAATTTGTAAACATTTTGGGAGTTTTTCATGACACAGTTTGTAATCTTATAATGCTATTGATAGTGGTTTCTTATTATTTTAAGTGCAAAATGTTGCTAGTGTTTTTTGAAGAAAGAAGAAGCCATCTTTTATTCAAAAGTTCATGGTATGCTTCAAAGTGGGAAAAGAATTTTTTTTAAATGTATCACTTAAATGAAATGAAACCAGGTATGGATCACAAGGCTTATAAAAGCCACTACGTTACCACCACCTGTAGAAGTATCGATGGAGGTTGTTTACAAAATTTGATTTAGTCCTGGCTTAGGTCTTGGTTAGGTATAGGGGAATGACCTCTAAGTATAACACCAGTTAACTTTCTAAGCCCTATGATGTAAGTCTGGGCATTTATAGCTCCCCCCAGTGGCATTGTGTACATATTTGATTGAAGGTGTGGCTTAATGGTGGGTCACTCTTATGGGCCCTCCTAGGGTCAACACTAGGGTACTTGCACCATTATTATTGTTTGTGATAGTTTGGGTGATGGGGAGATGGGTTATAATTTTTGCCACCCAGAAAACTTGTTTTGTTTACCCATTTTTCAATATATGTGGGTTGGAGCAGATAAATATCCAGTTTTGTTCCACTATGTCCCAAGTTCCAAGCCTAGGGAAGGGCACAAATATTTTTGTTGAATACCTATTGCTACTTGATGTCATCAGTTGGTTTTCCATTTATTGCAAGACCCTTTCTTAATCTTCTCTCATGGGAGTTATATTAATTTCAAAGCCAGTAAAATTTAAGTTCAGGTACTTACCTCTTGTCTACTTACTTGGCGGCTTGATTGGGATTGCTTTCCTTTCCTCCACCTTAATTTTTTCCTCTTCTATGATAGTGTTTAGAGCTATCCAGAAATTTGATTGGGTTCCGCTCTTCACCTCTTCCTCTTGTGATATTCCATAGTTAGTGAGGCAATATGCCCCTCTCTTTGCCTCTTTGAATATATGCCTTATTGAGACCACCTTTAAATATGATATCAATTCCTTGATCTTGTTGATTTTGGTTTGTAGGCACCAATCTCCCACCTAACCTCTTATAATGGTGTTGATGCATATTGTTGAATCACTTTCAATTTTTATGTTTGTGAGTTTCAATTCTTTGCATAGTAGCAGCCCCTTGAGGATCCCATCTACTTCTGCCCCATTATTGGTGGACTTGGGTAGTTTCACCGCCATGGCTTTTATTACTTGTCCTTCTGCATTTCTAATAATACAACTCGAGCCTACTTTGCTTGGATTTCCTCTTGAGGCGTCATCTGTGTTAAGTTTTAATCTGCCTTGGGGGGGGATACCATTTGACATTTCATCTCTTTAGTTTGGGATCTGGGATAAACTAAAAGAAGGGGGGTATTCTTAACTTCTTCCATATTTTCATTAAGTTCCCATCCCAATCTATGAATTTTGATTTTCTTTGCATTTTTGTGTGGGAGTTTAGCCATTCTGTGACATTCCTTTCTATTTCTTCCAATAGTCTTCCTAGATCTTTTTCCTTTCCATGGAATATACGTCCATTATGTTCTTTCCATAGGTTCCACACTAGGATGGAAGGGACTGCTTGCCAACTTAGACCCCAAAATGATTCCTTTTTTTTTTCTTTTGGACAACTTTGGATTTGATCCCATAAATTATTAGCCTAGGAGTTGCCCAACTTAGGTTCTTTTGTAGCCAATTCCAACATTGTTTAGCATAGGGGCAGTTCAACAAAGTATGGTCCACGTTTTCTTCACTATTTTTGCACATTACACACCACTGTGGTCCCTCCATGCTAATAGTCTTGATTCTATCTCTTGTTAATATTATTTTATGAATGGATGTCCATAGAAAGGCTCCTACCTTGGGAAGTATCCATTTTCCCCAACAAACCTTTTTGGGCCAGTTATTTTCCTTTTCTACCATTTGGATCTTATAACCCATTTTCACTGAGTATGTTCTTGATTTACCCTCCCACTGGATTAGCCTATTTGCTTGACTATTTGTACACACCTTCCTTTCTTCCATTAGTTCTAGTAGCTTTAGCTTGGCTGACTCTTCTAGCTGTAGACTCTGGAAATCTACCCACATGTTTCTTTCTTGGAATTTTATGAAGTCCCTAGGGTAAGTGCACCAATTTGTGACACAATTTTGGCTCTTAAGATGCCACTTTTTTTTGAAATCAGCAAAATCTGATTTGTATGAGAAAATGAAGATAGTTACGCTCAAAATTTCAAGATGCGGAAAGAACAAAAGTTGAAGTGCTCTGAGTCTAGTTTCTAAGCTACTATTTTTTTTTGAAATTAATGAAGATTAAGGGTCTCAAAAAGGGGGGGGCGCAAAACAAGTCCTATTTTTATCAAAAAAAATAGCATAGCGCCTGAGGGCTCCCCCCTTTTTGGTTAACTTTTTTTTAGAATTTCAAAAATCTCAATGGTGATAAATTAGCTAACACAATGTAGTTTATCCTCCTTTCGGATAATTTTTTTAATGAATATATAATATTTTATGAATTTTCAAAGTAGACACATCCTGAAAATCTGAAATTTGAGCGTGCTCCCCCCCAAATCTTTTGCAAACTAATCGAAAATTGATTTTTATTTTTTTCATCATGTGTAGAATGGAGTCTAGTTTCAAAAAATGTAATTTTTTTCACATTCCGATGAACGTGTAAAAATCGATCCTAAACCTAGCACATGTTGGTTTTTGACCAAAAACAAAGGTATTTACAATATAAGCCATGGATCAAAACGTTAACTAAATCAAAAATAAAAAAAATTATACATTTAGATAGATAAGAGAGAGGTTAACTCTATCACAGTTTTTTTATAAACTTGCATTGAAAAACATGCAAATGAGACGGGGAGCACGAACAAAAATATGACAAAATTTGGTGAATCCTGTTAATTAACACATCCAAAGCAGGCCATTTGGCGAGCGCCAAATGGCTTGCTTTGCATAGAACTAGAATTCCCCTCTTTGGTGAAAAAATTTGATAATGCTTAGAGTGCACAATTTATGATCGTAGATGGATAGTAAAGGTTTTACCTTTTATACCTTCTCTAACTCATTACCATAACTGGATAACTCTTTATCCCTCTGAAATCTCTATCTCTCAGGTCTCACTCCCTCCCATGCGACCTAGACTACTCTCTCAGTCCAATCCCCTCTCTCAGGTCTCTTTCCCTCCCACATAGGTACCTAAATAAATCTATCTCACTCAAAACCCCTTTCTCTCTCTCCCTCTTTGGTCTTTTTATCTCTCTCACTCCATCTCCCTCTCTTAGGTTGTTATCTTTCTCTCTTTGTCTCTCTCTCTCTCTCAAGTCTCTCCCTCCTACCCCCTCTCCCTCTCTTAGGTCTATAACTCACTCACTCCTTCTATCTCTCTCGCATTCCCTCTCTCTCACTCACTCTATCTCCCTCCCTCTCTCTCACTCTCTCTCTAGTATCTCCATTCCCCCCTCTCTCTCTCTCACACACACACTCCCTCTCTCTCTCCCACTCCCTCTCTCTCACTCTCTCCCACTTTGTCTCTCTCCCTCTCTCTCAGGTCTCTCCCTCCCACCCCCTCTACCTCTCTCTCTCTCCCAAGTATCTTCGTCCTACCCCCTCTCCCTCTCATATTCACTCCCTCTATCTCTCTTACACTCCCTCACTATCTCAATCCCTCTATCTATATCTATCTACCTCTCCATCTCTCTCAAGTATCTCCCTCCCACCACCTCTCCCTCTCTCTCTCATTCCCTCTATCTCTCTCCCACACTATCTCCCTCTCTCTCTCTCAAGTCTCTCCCTCCCACCCACTCTCCCTCCCTCTTTGTCTCTCAAGTCTCTCCCTTGTACCCCCTTTCCCTCTTTCAGGCCTCTCTTTGTGTCTCTCACTCACTCCCTCTATCTCTCTCCCACATCCTCTCTCTCTCTCACTCCCTTTATCTCTCTCCCTCTTTCTCTCTCAGATATCTCCCTCCCACCCCCTCCCACTCTCTCTCCCTCTATCTCACGTATCTCCCCCCACCCCCTCCATCTCTCTCGAATCCCTCTATCTCGAGTACTCCCTCTCCCTCAAGTACTCCCTCTCCCTCCCACGCCCTCTCCATATCTCAACTCACTCTCTCACTCCTTGTATCTCTCAAATCCCTCTATCTCTAACTCCCTCTCTCTCCTACTCTCTTAGGTATCTCCTTCCCACCCCCTCTCTCCCACTTTCTCTCCCTCTCCTTCTCTCTCAGGTGTCTCCATCCCACTCTCTCTTCCTCTCCCTCTCTCTCTCCCACTCCCTCTCTCTCTCACTCCCTCTATCTCTCTCCCACTTTTTCTCTCTCCCTCTCTCTCTCTCACTCCCTCTATCTCTCTCCCACTTTGTCTCTCTCCCTCTCTCTCACTCCCTCTATCTCTCTCCCACTTTTTCTCTCTCCCTCTCTCTCAGATCTCTCCTTCCCACCCTATCTCCATCTTTCTCTCTCTCAAGTATCTTCATCCTACCCCATCTTTCTCTCTCTCTTTGTCAAGTCTCCCCCTCCCACACCCTCTCCCTCTCACAGTGACTCCCTCTATCACTCTTCCACTCCCTCACTCTCTCACTCCCTCTCTCTCCCTCTCCCTATCCATCTCTCTCAAGTATGTCCCTCCCACCACCTCTCCCTCTCTCTCTCTCTCAAGTAGAGCATTTAGGTATTAAGGGTTAAGGGTTTAGGGTTGAGGGCTGAGGTATTAAGAGGATATAGGGGTTGAGGGATTAGGGTTTAAGGTTTGACGGTTGAGGGATTAATAGGGTATAGGGGTCGAGGGATTAGGGTTTAAGGGTTGAGGGTTAATGGTTGAGGGATTAATATTGTAGAGGGGTTGATGGATTAGGGTTTAAGAGTTGAGGGTTGAGAGGTTGATGGATTAAGAGGGTATAGGGGCTGAGGGATTAGGGTTTAAGGGTTGAGGGTTGATGGATTAAGAGGGTATAGGGGTTGAGGGATTAGGGCTTAAGGGTTCAAGGTTGAGGATTGAGGGATTAAGAGGGTATATGGGTTGAGGGATTAGGGTTTAAGGGTTGAGGGTTGAGGGATTAAGAGGGTATGGGGTTTGAGGGATTAGGGTTTAAGGGTTAAGGGTTGAGGGTTGAGGGATAAAGATGGTATAGGGGTTGAGGGATTAGGGTTTAAGGGTTGAGGGTTGAGGGATTAAGAGGGTATGGGGGTTGAGGGATTAGGGTTTAAGGGTTAAGGGTTGAGGGTTGAGGGATTAAGAGGGTATAGGGGTTGAGGGATTAGGGTTTAAGGGTTGAAGGTTGAGGGTTGACGGATTAAGAGGATATGGGATTTGAGGGATTAGGGTTTAAGGCTTAAGGGTTGAGGGTTGAGAGGGTATATGGCCGAGGGATTAGGGTTTAAGGGTTTTAGGTTAAGGGTTAAGGGTTGAGGGTTGAGGGATTAAGAGGGTATGAGGATTGAGGGATTAGGATTTAAGGGTTGAGGGTTGAGGGATTAAGAGGGTATAGGGGTTAAGGGATTAGGGTTTAAAGATTAAAGGTTGAGGGTTGAGAGGGTATAGGGGTTGAGAGATTAGGGGTTAAGGGTTGAGGGATTAATATTGTAGAGGGGTTGAAGGATTAGGGTTTAAGGGTAGAGGGTTGAGGGGTTGATGGATTCAGAGGGTATAGGGGTTGAGGGATTAGGATTTAAGGGTTGAGGGTTGAGGGATAAAGAGGGTATAGGGGTTGAGGGATTAGGGTTTAAGGGTTGAGGGTTGATGTATTAAGAGGGTATGAGGGTTGATTGATTAGGGTTTAAGGGTTAAGGGTTGAGGGTTGAGAGGGTATAGGGGTTGAGGGATTAGGGTTTAAGGGTTGAGGGATTAAGATTGTAGAGGGATTGAGGGATTAGGGTTTAAGTTTAAGGTTAAAGGATGAGGTTGAGGGTTAGAGGATTAAGAGGGTATAGGGTTAGGGATTAGGATTTAAAGGTTGAGGTTGAAGTAAGAGGTATAGGGTTGAGGATTAGGGTTTAAGGTTTGAGGGTTGAAGTTAAGAGGTATGGGGAGTTGATTAGGGTTTAGGGTTAAGCGTTGAGGGTTGAGGGATTATGAGGGTATAGGCGTTGAGGGATTAGGGTTTAAGGGTTGAGGGTTGAGAGTTGAGGGATTAAGAGGGTATAGGGGTTGAGGGATTATGGTTTAAGATTTGAGGGATTAAGAGGGTATGGGGGTTGATGGATTAGGGTTTAAGGGTTGAGGGTTGAGGGATGAGGGATTAAGAGGGTATAGGGGTTGAGGGATTAGGGTTTAAGGGTTGAGGGATGACATATTAAGAGGGTATGGGGGTTGATGGATTAGGGTTTAAGGGTTAAGGGTTGAGGGTTGAGGGATTAAGAGGGTATAGGGGTTGACAGATTAGGGTTTAAGGGTTAAGGGTTGAGGGTTGAGTGATTAAGAGGGTATAGGGGTTGAGGGATTAGGGTAAAAGGGTTGAGGGTTGAGGGATTAAGAGGGTATGGGGGTTGATGGATTAGGGCTTAAGGGTTAAGGGTTGAGGGTTGAGGGATTAGAGGTATAGGGGTTGAGGGATTAAAGGTTTAGGGTTGAGTTTGAGACTTGTGGTTAAGATGGTATATAGGGTTGAGGGATTAGGGTTTAGAGTTGAGAATTGAGGTTGAGGGTTGAGTTAAGAGGTATAGGGATTAGGGAATTATGGTTTAAGGAGGTTGAGGGGTTGAGGGATTAAGAGGGTATGGGGGTTGATGGATTAGGGTTTAAGGGTTTAGGGTTCAGGGATTAAGAGGGTATAGGGGTTGAGGGATTAGGGTTTAAGGGTTGAGGTTTGAGGTATTAAGAGGGTATGGGGGTTGATGGATTAGGGTTTAAGGGTTAAGGGTTGAGGGTTGAGGGATTAAGAATGTATAGGGGTTAATGGATTAGGGTTTAAGAGTTAATGGTTGAGGGTTGAGGGATTAAGAGGGTATAGGGTTTAAGGGATTAGGGTTTAAAGGTTGAGGAATTAAGAGGGTATGGGGGTTGAGGGATTAGGGTTTAAGGGTTAAGGGTTGAGGGTTGAGGGATTAAGAGGGTATAGAGGTTGAGGGATTAGGGTTTAAGGGTTGAGGGATTAAGAGGGTATGGGGATTGAGGGATTAGGGTTTAAGGGTTGAGGGTTGAGGGTTGAGGGATTAAGAGGGTATAGGGGTTGAGGGATAAGGGTTTAAGGGTTGAGGGATGAGGGATTAAGAGGGTATGGGGGTTGATGGATTAGTGTTTAAGGGTTAAGGGTTGAGGGTTGAGGGATTAAGAGGGTATAGGGGTTGAGGGATTAGGGTTTAAGGGTTGAGGGTTGAGGGATTAAGAGGGTTTAGAGGTTTAGGGATTAGGGTTTAAGCATTAAGGGTTGAGGGTTGAGAGGGTATAGTGTTTGATGGATTAGGGATTAAGGGTTTAGGGATTAAGATTGTAGAGGGGTTGAGGGATTAGGGTTTAAGGGTTGAGGCTTGTGGGGTTGAGGGATTAAGAGGGTATAGGGTTTGAGGGATTAGGATTTAAGGGTTGAAGGTTGAGGGATTAAAAGGGTATAATGGTTGAGGGATTAGGGTTTAAGGGTTGAGGGTTGAGGGTTGAGGGTTGAGGGTTGAGGGATTAAGAGGGTATAGGGGTTGAGGGATTAGGGTTTAAGGGTTAATGGTTGAGGGTTGAGGGATTAGGGTTTAAGGGTTGAGGGTTAAAGGACTAAGACAGTATGGGGGTTGATGGAATAGGGTTTAAGGGTTAAGCGTTGAGGGTTGAGGGATTAAGAGGGTATAGGGGTTGATGGATTAGGGTTTAAGGGTTGTGGGTTCAGAGTTGAGGGATTAAGAGGGTATAGGGGTTGAGGGATTAGGATTTAAGGGTTGACGGTTGAGGGATTAAGAGGGTATGGGGGTTGATGGATTAGGGTTTAAGCGTTAAGGGTTGAGGTTTGAGGGATTAAGACGGTATAGGGGTTGAGGGATTAGGGTTTAAGGGTTGAGGGACTAAGAGGGTATGGCAGTTGATGGATTAGGGTTTAAGTGTTAAGGGTTGAGAGTTGAGGGATTAAAAGCATATAGGGGTTGAGGGATTAGGGTTTAAGGGTTGAGGGATTAAGAGGGTATGGCAGTTGATGGATTAGGGTTTAAGTGTTAAGGGTTGAGAGTTGAGGGATTAAAAGTGTATAGGGGTTGAGGGATTAGGGTTTAAAGGTTGAGGGTTGAGGGATTAATGTTGTTAAATTATGCCTCAACTTTCTAGCTCGATTTTCTTTGGATTTGGCGTTTTCTCAATGAAACTAGACTTTACCACCATACCACTGCATGTTCTACTTGGTGGCGCGGTTAAGCGGTTTACCACTTTACCATGGGCCAGCTTGCTTGCTCTAACGGTTGGGCGGTGTTACCATCCTACCATGATGGTCTTCTTCTAGACTAGCGGTGGTGTAGTGAGTGGCAACAATTGGCGTGGTAGTTACCGCCATACCACAGGGGTTGTTGGGAGGTGGCGAGGTAACGCAATTGGCGGCATGTTAGCAAAGCAAGGCCTTACCACCTTACCATAGGAGTTGCTCATTGGTGGTGCGGTAGCAGCTAGTGGTTGAAGGGTGGTGGTCTGGTGATGGTTACTACCTTACCGTGGACGGTGCTCGGGGAAGTTGTGGTGGTTGTGGTGGGTGGTTGGCGGTCAGCGGATGCGGTTATCGCTTTACCGTGGGTGGTGAGGAGACTCACTGTGGTGGCAATGGTAAGACTGTTGGCGATCTACCAGGCGGTCACCGCCCTACCGCAGGGTGACCTGGCGGCCCTTGTGGTAACACAGTTGATCGTTATTGGTCTGTGCCGGCAATTACCACCACACCACAGGAAGGCTTTGGAGGGTCAATGGTAGTGCAGTGGAGATGGTGATCAATGCAGGCAGTTACCGCCATACCACAGGGTCACCCAACGAGGTCGACGGTAGTGCGGTGAAGTCATAGTCTAGGCTTAGTGATGTCGTTGGGTGAGCTCGGGTGAGCTCACCACCTTACTGTGGCATGAGTTAGAATAGAGCACAGTAGCGCAGTGGAGACTTGGGTGAGCTCGACTGAGCTCACCACCATACCGTAAGGCGAGTCCGACAGGGCAGTGGTAGTGAGGTAGAAAGCTATGTGAGCTCAGGCGAGCTCACCGTTGTACCGTGGTTGGGTTGTGTGAGCTCGGCGATAACGCGGTAGGAGCTTGGGTGAGCTCAAAGCTCAGTCGACCAAGCTTGACCATGTTTGACCGAATGTCAGAAGAAGTGAACAAATTGTATGGCGACATGTGGAAAATCTTTAAGATCTGATTGGCCAAAAGCTTTTATTTCTGATTGTGATTTGGTTGCATTATTGAAGAGAGGTTAACGGACATGTCTGAAACCATTTTATTGTTGCGCGGCTCGATGCACGCTGAATAAGCGGTGCACGTTATTTGAAAGTGATGGTTGCTTGCAAGTGGATATTGATTATCCTAATGACCGTTGAAGGCTTGGATAGGCTGAATAGGTAAGCACACGGTGTAAGATTATAAGTAATATTGTGTGCAATTCGATGAGTATGAGCTAAGGGAGAGAGGTTGAGTGAGTTTGAACACTATGCTAAGGTATTATAATCGTGAATACTCACTCTCAGACCTGTAAAGAGATGAACCTATGATGCCTTGAGGTTGGGATGGCTGCAAGGTTGGCTGAGAGTGTCATATGAGGAGCTGAAGGGAATCTACATAATATGTCATTGAGGACATTTTATCTATGTGATGATTTTGTTCTTTTGTTGCCTGTATTCTCTAGATGAACAAGATGTAAACTCCTGAAGAGCATAGCTCTATGTTTGTATTGTAACCGATGTTGCTAAATAATACGAAGTGAGTTCAGTGTTTTGGAGGGTGGGGTTTTTTAAATGAAAAGGTTTTCCCCACGTAAATTTGTGTATTCATATGCTTGTCTTTCATGGTTGTCTGATTATGTATCTTGAATCTATGCTTGTGTTGAATCTGTTATTTGGTTAAGCATTTACTTTTCTCAATAGGATCAATGGGGGATTTACTGTGCCTATTTCCACTTTATGGTATAGCTTTTTGTGTCTTTGAAGTGATAAAAATGAAAATCACTAAGGCATTATTGTCTTAGACGCTGATCTATGATGACAGACCCAATCTTGTATCGCCAACAAGTGGTATCAGAGTTGTTTAAGGGAGGTCGAGGCTTGATGATACCAACAAGTGGTGTCAAAGCCTTCTCTTGATTACTAAAATTCTGGGTATTTCTCTTGTGATGATTTCTTAGCCTGGCAAGCTTGAGGAAATCTGGAGAAATTGGTTGGTGATTGATCCTTCGATGAGTGGAAGATCGTTCTTCTTTGATTCAACACACAGTTTGAAAGACATTGGAGATGACTGGATTTGACCATATTGTGGCAATGTGGTATGAGGCTCCTGGCTTGTAGCAAAAATTTTTGATGCAAAGGGCATGAGATGTGCTTTTGGATGTGTTACAGTGAAGCATGCTTTCATACTGGGTGTCTACATGAGAGGCTCCCTAGCGGTATGGAGTTTCTTGTGTTGCGGTTCAGCCATGAAGTTTGGTGCTTGTGTTGTGTGTTTTGACTTAGCACTAAAGGAAGTCTCTCTACTGCTCTGATTGCATGGAGGCCATGAAGTTGATCCTGGTGGTCTGCAAATTTTGAATAGCTTGACTCTCGTATGCTTGTGCACGACTGAGATTTTGGAACTGGTCTAAAATGGACCTATTGTTTTGGTTTTACCTGTATCTTGCACTCACATGTTTTTAGTTTCATGTCCTTGGCTCTGATGGTTTTCTGTAGATTTTCCTAAAAATTCTATGATGCTCTTTCATGTTTCTTTTCATTGTTCTGGTTAACCATGATGGTTATGTGAAGACTCCCGAGTCATCCAAATGAGTAGTGAATATGGAGGTGCATAGGTGTTTTATAAACACGGTGTTTTTGAAAGTTTTGCATGGTCAAGTAAAACTTGTGGTGTGTGGAGCTATTGTTTAGCTATTGTCTAGATCCTAACTCTTGGGGTGTGACTGGATGAGATAGCTGCAGTTCGACATGGTCTTGAGGAGTTGTGATGTCTTCTCTACATGAGAGTGTTGGTATGAGTTTTTTCATTCAAAATTATTGTGGTGTTGTTTGTTGGTTTCCTAGACTATGGTGCTTGACCTGTGGATGTTATTAGCGAATCAGATCTGTTGTTGATCTGGTGTTTGAGTCATGTTTGTTTGCCTTGGTTGTTCTCTTTGATGATCTCAGTTTTGCAGTTTCCAGTGCAATGATAGATTTTCAGGTTTATTGTTTGCATCCACGAGTTGTGCAATGTTGTGGGTTGTCCTTACCTACATGTTTGTTGTGAGACAACTCGGAAGTGGACTCTCAATATCCATGAGGTTGTAACAGTGTGGTGTGGATCTATTAGCTGGCCTCATCTGTGGTCACTTGTGCATTGGCGTGGTTGTTTTGAGATGAGAGGATGGACAACATTGGAGTACCTAAATAGTCAATGATGGGGACCTATATTAGACTGACGAGTGTAAGCTTTTGATAGTGATGCTGTGGTCACTCATGATGCTTTGAGAGCTCAGTGTCATGTTTCAGTGGGAGCTTTAGCAGTGACTGTGGATTAATCACTTGGTGATGAATGATCTTCTTTGGTGTTGCAGATGCTTCTTGGGGACTCTTAGATCCTATTGTTGCAAAAGAGTTCTTTCGCATCTGCATGGTCACTATTTGAAGATGTACAACATCTTGGAGCCATGGAGGACATTGTTAATTTTTTGGTTGAGATGTTGTTGGTGCTTGTTAGGTGATGTTGGTTTAGAGTTTTTTTTGCTTTACGTCATGGTTTACTCTTACTTAAATTTTTTGGCATGTTGATTTTCTCTTGAGACCATAGCTTGTTCACTTGAAGCATGGTATCTCCTAAGGGGGATGCGTAGATCATGGTGTCATGATAAGTTCCTGGTTCAGCTAGTTTGGAGCTTTGACAGTGGTATGTTGTTTCTCTTTGCTTTGAATACCTTGGTAATATGCTAGAGGACTTCATGTTCATTGCAGTGATGCAAGTTTGGAGTTAGCATGAGATGACAGGCTGTTGGTGCTCATGGATGCATGGAGAATTAGGTGAGGCTGGAATTCTTTTGAGAATAGTGTTGTTACAGCTGAAATTCTGAGTAGCCTGCACCTTGGTTCAATGTGAGTTCAATAGAGACCATGAAGGAAATTGCTCTTGGGTAAGTCATGGTGACTTGTATATCTTGGAGGGTGACTTGTATATCTTGGAGGAGCATGTTTTCCTTTTACTTCTTTTGGTAGGATCGGTGGTGTTTAGTTGAAAGATATTTTCCCATTATAGCTTTCAGATATGGGTTATGCTTTATCTTTCATTGATATGAATCTTGAGTTGTTGTTTTAAGATTCTGGAGGATTCATAATGGAAGGTGGACAACATTGTGTATCTCCTTGTGCTTTTCAGGTCTGATAGGAGATGTTAATATAGGTTAGTTTGATCTTTTTTGAGATGCTTACATTCATGGAACAATTGGGTGTTGCTTTGGCTTCTCTCTTTGGGATGTGAAGAAGATCTTTCTTGACACAACTGGCATTTAGAAATGATTGTAGGAGGATTCTACATGTTTTGATATGCAGTTTCTCTCTAATCTGTTCTTTTCTCCTTGTATGTTAATTTTCATATGACTTTAGATGTATGTAGATCCATGGTGGTCACTTGTTTGTGGTCATGCGTTGTCACTTGGGTGATGACACAAAGGTTCTTGTGCTTCCTTCTTCAGTCAAATATGGAACCTTGGAAGAACTATGGAAAATAGTTGAGAGAAAAATTTCTTGCAGTAGGTGGTTGCAGGTGGTGCAGATCAGTGTAGGTTGTTCCTTGGAACTACATGGTTCCTCATTTCTATGTGCAGGGTTTGGTGGACTTGGAATGCCTAGATCACTTGTGATGATGCTTAGTTTGCATTCATCTGGATAGTACCCTTGCATTGGGAGTACCTAGACGTGTTTGGTCTTTTGACTGGTTGACACATGGTGCTTTTTTTTGTTGTTGATGGGTGGTTACATGATGGTATGATTTTACTGGTGTTCATAACTTTGAGGTATGGGTGATTGGTTTTTGCACGAGTTGTGGGTGCTATTTTTCAATCGCATGGGTTTGATCAGTTGGATGGGGGCAATCAATTGTCTGGTTGTTGTTCTAGCTGGTGTTTTTTTATTTTTCTAGAGAATGGGTTATGTGTTCGTGTTGTGCTTTGTTATTGCTGCTATGGTGCCTCTACCACCTAAAGGATCAGACATTTGCATTCCTGAGACTGGTTCTTTTTCACCTTGGCATGTTCCTGTGTTTGGAGTTGTTGCCTGAGATGGTGGCATTGCAGGTGTCTTGGTTGGAGTGTGGAAGCAAGGATTTCATCCTTGTTCGGGTGTTTGGAGAAAGCCTGAAAGTCTTCGACAAGTGGGAGATTGTTGGGAAATTATGCCTCAACTTTTTGGCTTGATTTTCCTTGGACTTGGCATTTTCTCCATGAAACTGGCCTTTACCGCCATACTGCTGCATATTCTACTTGATGGCAAGGTTGAACGATTTACCACTTTACCATGGGCCACCTTGCTCAGTCTGGTGGTTGGGCGGTGTTACCGCCCTACCGTGATAGTCTTCTTCTAGACTAGTGATGGCACGGTGAGTGGCGATAATTGGCATGGAAATTACCACCATATGCAGGGCTTTCTCAGAGGTGGCAAGGTAACGCGGTTGGTGGCATGTTGGCGGAGCAAGGCCTTACCACCTTACCATAGGAGTTGCTCATTGGTGGCATGGTAGCATGGTAGCAACTGGCGGTTAAAGGGTGGCAGTTTGGTGATAGTTACCGCTTTACCCTAGACGGTGCTTGGGGAAGCCACAGTGGATGGTTAGCGGTCAACGAATGCAATTACCACTTTACTGTGGGCGGTAAGGAGACTCACTGTGGTGGCCATGGTAAGACCATTGGCACTCTGCCTAGTCATCACCGCCCTACCGCGAGGTCACTTGGCAGCCCCAGCAGTAGCATAGTTGACCATTAGCGGTATGTGCTAGCGGTTATCGGTACACCATAGGAAGGATTTGGAGTGTCAATGGTAGCATGGTGGAGATGGCAGTTAGCGTAGGAAATTACCACCATACCACGGGGTGACCCAACAAGCTCGGCGGTAGCACGGTGAATTTAGAGTCTAGGCTCAGTGATGTCGTGAGGTGAGCTCAAGCGAACTCACCGCCTTACCACAGCATGAGTCAGACTGGAGCACGGTAGCACAGTGGAGAATTGGGTGAGCTCGACTGAGCTCACCACCATACTGTGAGGCGATTCTAATACAGCAGCGGTAGCGAGGTAGAAGGTTGGGTGAGCTTAGGCGATCTCACCGTTGTACCGCGGTTGGGTCATGTGAGCTCGGTGGTAACGCGATAGGAGCTCAGGTGAGCTCAGATCTTTGCCAACCGAGCTTGACCAGGTTTGACCAGCTGTCAGAAGAAGCAAACGAATTGTATGGTGACACATGGCAGATATTTAAGATCTGATTGGCCAAAAGCTTTTATTTATGATTGTGATTGGGTTGCATTATTGAAGAGAGGTTGAAGGACATGTCTGAAATTAGTTTATTGCTACGCGGCTTGATGCACATTGAATAAGTGGTGCACGTTATCAAAAAGTGATGGTTGCTTGCAGGTGGATATTGATTATCCTGATGACCATTGAAGGCTTGGATAGGCTGAATAGGTAAGCACGCGATGGAAGATTATAAGTAATCTTGTGTGTAGTTCAATAAGGAGTATGAGCTAAGGGAGAGAGGCTGAGTGAGTTCGAACAGTATGCTAAGGCATTGTAACCATGAACACTCAGTCTCTCAGACCTATAAAGAGATGAACCTATGATGCCTTGAGGCTAGGATGGCTGCAAGGCTAGTTGAGAGTGTCATATGAGGAGCTGAAGGGAATCTACATAATATGTCATTAAGGACATTGTATCTATGTGATGATTATGTTCTGTTGTTTCCTATATTCTCCAGATGAACAAGATGTAAACTACTGAAGAGCATAGCTCTATGTTTGTATTGTAACCGAAGTTGTTGAATAATACAAAGTGAGTTGAGTGTTTTGGAGGGTGAGGTTTTTTACCTGAAAAGGTTTTCCCCACATAAATTTGTGTGTTCATATGCTTGTCTTTCATGGTTGTCTGATTATGTATCTTGAATCTATGCTTTTGTTGAATCTGTTATTTGGTTAAGCATTTACTTTTCTCAATAGGATCAATGGGGGATTTACTATTCCTATTTCCACTTTATGGTATAGTTGTTTGTGTCTTTGAAGTGATAAAAATGAAAAGCACTAAGGCACTGATGTCTTAGATGTTGATCTACGATGACAGACCCGATGTCGTATCCCCAACAATTAAGAGGGTATGGGGGTTGATGGATTAGGGTTTAAGGGTTAAGGGTTGAGGGTTGAGAGGGTATAGGGGTTGAGGGATTAGGGTTTAAGGGTTTAAGGGTTGAGGGTTGAGGGGTTGAGGGATTAAGAGGGTATAGGGTTTGAGGGATTAGGATTTAAGGGTTGAGGGTTGAGGGATTAAGAGGGTATAGGGGTTGAGGGATTAGGGTTTAAGGGTTGAGGGTTGAGGGATTGAGAGGGTATGGGGGTTGATGGATTAGGGTTTAAGGGTTAAGCATTGAGGGTTGAGTGATTAAGAGGGTATAGGGGTTGAGGGATTAGGGTTTAAGGGTTGAGGGTTGAGATTTGAGAGATTGAGAGGTTATAGGGGTTGAGGGATTAGGGTTTAAGGGTTGAGGGTTGAGGGATTAAGAGGGTATGGGAGTTTAAGGATTAGGGTTTAAGGGTTAAGGGTTGAGGGTTGAGGGATTAAGAGGGTATAGGGGTTGAGGGATTATGGTTTAAGGGTTGAGGGTTGAGGTATTAAGAGGGTATTGGGGTTGATGGATTAGGGTTTAAGGATTAAGGGTTGAGGGATTAAGAGGGTATAGGGGTTGAGGGATTAGGGTTTAAGGGTTAAGGGTTGAGGGTTGAGGGATTAAGAGGGTATAGGGGTTGAGGGATTAGGGTTTAAGGGTTAAGGGTTGAGGGATTAAGAGGGTATGGGGGTTGATGGATTAGGGTTTAAGTGTTAAGGGTTGAGGGTTGAGGGATTAAGAGGGTATAGGGGTTGAGGGATTAGGGTTTAAGGGTTGAGGGTTGAGGGATTAAGAGGGTATAGGGGTTGAGGGATTAGGGTTTAAGGGTTGAGGGTTGAGGGATTAAGAGGGTATGGGGGTTGATGGATTAGGGTTTAAGGGTTAAGGGTTGAGGGTTGAGGGATTAAGAGGGTATAGGGGTTGAGGGATTATGGTTTAAGGGTTGAGGGTTGAGGGATTAAGAGGGTATGTGGGTTGATGGATTAGGGTTTAAGGGTTAAGGGTTGAGGGTTAAGGGATTAAGAGGGTATAGGGGTTGAGGGATTAGGGTTTAAGGGTTGAGGGTTGAGAGTTGAGGGATTAAAATGGTATAGGGGTTGAGGGATTTGGGTTTAAGGGTTGAGGGTTGAGGGTTGAGGGATTAAGAAGGTATTAGGGTTGAGGGATTAGGGTTTAAGTGTTGAGGGTTGAGGGATTAAGATGGTATGAAGGTTGATAGATTAGGGTTTAAGGGTTAAGGGTTGAGGATTGAAGGATTAAGAGGGTATAGGGGTTGAGGGATTAGGGTTTAAGGGTTAATGGTTGAGGGATTAAGAGGGTATAGGGGTTGAGGGATTAGGTTTTAAGGGTTGAGGGTTGAGAGTTGAGGTATTAAGATGGTATAGGGGTTGAGGGATTAGGTTTTAAGGGTTGATGGTTGAGGGTTGAGGGATTAAGAGGATATGGGGGTTGATGGATTAGGGTTTAAGGGTTAAGGGTTGAGGGTTGTGGATTAAGAGGTATAGGGGTTGTGGATTAGGGTTTAAGGGTTATTGGTTGAGGGTTGAGGGATTAAGAGGGTATAGGGGTTGATGGATTAGGGTTTAAGGGTTGAGGGTTGAGAATTGAGGGATTAAGATGGTATAGGGGTTGAGGGATTATGGTTTGGTTGTGGTTGAGGGTTGAGGGATTATGGTTTAATGGTTGTGGTTGAGGGTTGAGGGATTAAGAGGGTATAGGGGTTGAGGATTAGGGTTTAAGGGTTGAGGGTTGAGGATTAAGAGGGTATGGGGGTTGATGGAATAGGGTATAAGAGTTAAGGGTTGAGGGTTGAGGGATTAAGAGGGTATAGGGGTTGAGGGATTAGGGTTTAAGGGTTGAGGGTTGAGGGATTAAGAGGGTATGGGGGTTTATGGATTAGGGTTTAAGGGTTAAGGGTTGAGGGTTGAGGGATTAAGAGGGTATAGGAGTTGAGGGATAAATAAATAAATTCTTTCCCTCTCAATTCTATCTGTCTTAGGTCTCACTCCTTCCCATGCTACCTACACTAATCAGTGTCACTCCAATGCCCTTTCTCGCAATCCCTCTTTGTCATGCCTCACTTACCTCCCACCCTACTTTCTTAGGTCTATCCTTCCCACCCCCTCTCTCCCACTTTGACTCCCTCTCCTTCTCTCAAGTGTCTCCCTCCTACCCTCTCTCCCTCTCTCTCTCTCTTAGGTTTCTCCCTCCCATGCCCTCTCCCTGCCCCCTCTCTCTCTCAAGTCTCTCCCTCCTACCCCCTCTCTCTCTCTCTCAAGTCTCTCCCTCCTACCCCCTCTTTCTCTCTCTATCCCACTCCCTCTCTCTCACTCCCTCTATCTATCTCCCACTTTGTCTCTCTCCCTCTCTCTCTCAAGTCTCTCTTTTGCAAAACAACATATTTGGCGTGTGCCAAATTTGGCGCTCTCCAAATTTGGCGAGCGCCAAATGTGTTTTATCCTGAAATGGTAAAATAAGGCTTGACCCCATGATTCAGGCCCACATTCTCGTGTATTCTGATCACTGAGACATAATGATTCTCCTATCGATGGAACTAAACTCATCGTGACCTTCCTATCTCTCCCCGCTAAGGTTTATCTCACTGATATATTTCTTTCATCGGCAAGACCATGAACATTGTCTCATCGACCAAATCCTCTCCCCCCATGTCGGCAAGATTGGTGAGTATCTCAGGCTATCTTTAGGAACCTTACCCCGGTGACCTTTGTCTAGCCGATATATTCCTATGTACTCCAAGCGATAAGACATAGGTGAGCTTGATATGACTTCATATCGACACACCAATGATCATTTTCTTGCCGATGAAACTCTGAACTTATGCTTTCCCTGACACCTTAAGTCTCCCCAATAGTCACCATTTTGGTCTTAAGTACATAGTCACAACTCCCACCGAAGCATCCTATCACTATGGCATTCACAAGTCGGGAAAATAATTTTCATCCTACTCCAGAGATGTGTATCTCGTCGAAATGTTTCCTTTGTAAATTATGATCATCGAGACATAATGATTCTCCTACCAATGGAACTACACTCATATTGACCTTCCCATATCTCTCTCTCTCAACCCTCTCCCTCCTACCCCTCTCCCTCTCTCAAGTATCTCTCTCTTAGTCACTTCCTATGTCTCTCCCCTCTACCCTCTACCTGAAAGAGGGAGAGGGGTTAGGAGGGAGATACTTGAGAGAGAGAGGGAGGGAGTGGGAGAGAGATAGAGGTAGGCATGGTTAAGGGTAGAGGGTAGAGGTTTTAAGGGTTTAGGTTTTAGGCTTGAGCGTAGAGGGGAGAGAGATAGAGGGAGTGACTGAGAAAGAGACCTAAGAGAGGGAGAGGGGGAGAGGGGGTTGGAGGGAGAGGGTTGAGAGAGAGAGAGAGAGGAATGGAGGGAGTTGGAGAGAGATAGAGGGATGGAGGGTTAAGGGTATAGGGTAGAGGGTAGAGGGTTTAAGGGTTAAGGGTTTAGGGTTTAGGGTTAAGGGTAGAGGGTAATAGGGTTTAATGGTTTAGGGTTTAAGGGTTAAGGTTAGAGGGGAGAAATATAGAGGGAGTGATTGAGTGATTAAGAGAGACCTAAGAGAGGGAGAGGTGGTAGGAGAGAGAGACTTGGGGGAGAGAGAGGGAGGGAGTGGAAGAGAAATATGGAGGATGGTTAAGGGTAGAGGGTAAAGGGTTTAATGGTTAGAGGTTTAGGGTTTAGGGTTAAGGGTAGAGGAGATAGATAGGGGAGTAGTGAGAGAGAGAGGGAGAGGGGTAGGAGGGAGAGAATTTAGAGAGAGAGAGGGAGGAGATATGACCTCCCTCATCCCCTCTCTCAAGACTCTCCTCCTACCCCTCTCTCTTAGGTCTCTCTCTCACTCCTCACTCCTCTCTATCTCTCTCCCTAACCTAAACCTAAACTCAAACCCTTATCCCTTAAACCCTAAACCCTTAAACCCTCTATAATATACCCCTTAACCCTCTACCCTCTATCTATCTCCCACTCCCTCCCTCCCTCTTTCTCTCTATCAAGTCTCACCCTCCTACCCCTTCTCCCTCTACTAGGTCTCTCTCTCTCCATCCCTACCTCTCCCTCTATCTCTACTTTCATATCTACTTCTCTCTACCTATTTGTCCCTCTATACCTATTTCTCTCTCCCTCCTTGCCTCCTCTCTCTCAATATCTCCACCTTATTTCCCTCTCTACTTCTCTCTCTCTCTATCCTCTCTACCCTTAACCCTAAACCCTAAACACTTAAAACCCTCTACCCTCTATCTCTCTCCCACTCCCTCTCTCTCTCTCAATCAATTCTCTCCTTCTACCCCCTCTCCCTCTCTCAAGTCTCTCTCACTCACTCACTCACTCACTCACTCCCTCTATCTCTCTCCCCTCTACCCTTAACCCTAAAACCTTAACCCTTAACCCTTACACCCTAAACCCTTAAACCCTCTACCCTCTAACCTCTATCTCTCTCCTATTCCCTCCCTCTCTCTCTCAAGACTCTCCCTCCATCTCTCCCTCCATCCATCCCACCTTCTCTTCCCTAATCCCTCAACCCTATTCCCTCAACCCTTAAAACCTTGAACACTCAACCCTATACCCTAAACCCTCAACCCTCAACCCTCAACCCTCAACCCTTATATCCTAAACCCTCTACCCTCTACCCTCAACCCAATGCCCTCAACACTAATCCCTCAACCCTTAAACCCTTAAACCCAATTAAACTCTCTACCCTAATCCCTCAACCCTTAACCCTTAAACCCTCATCCCTCAACCCTCTACCTTAAATCCTAAACCCTTAACCCTAAAACATCAACCCCTATACCTTGTACCCTATATGTTGCACCTTGAACCTTAATCCATCAACCCTATACCCTCAACCCTCTACCCTCATCCTTAAACTCTTGACCGTCAACACTTAAACCATAAATCATTAAACCCTCTACCATCTACCCTATGCATTAAACCCTTAACCCTCAACCATCAACCCTTAATCCCTTAATCCTCAACCATTAAACCCTAAACCATCAACCCTTATACCCTCTACCTTATACATTAGACCCTCAACCCTAATCCTTCAACCATACAAACCTATACCCTAAACCCTCTACCCTCAACCCTAAATCCTCAACCCTAAACCCTGAAGCCTTAAACCTTCTATCCTCTACCCTCTACCCTCTACCCCCTACCCAATACCCTAAACCATCAATCCTATACCCTCAATTCTCAACCCTCTATCCTATACATTAGATCCTCAACCCTCATATATCTCTATCCCTCTCTCCTCTTCTCTCCTTCTCTCTATCTCACTTTTCCCTCCATCTCTCCCTCCATCTCTCCCTCCCTCCATCTCTACCTCTATCCTTCCCTCCCTCTCTACCCTAATCCCTCAACCCTATACCCTCAACCCTATAGCCTCAACCCTTAAACCCTTAAACACTCAACCCTCACCCCGATACACTCTACCCTAAACCCAATACCCTCTACCATCAACCCTATACCTTTAACCCTTAAACCCAAGTAAACTCTCTACCCTAATCCCTCAACCTTCAACCCTTAATCCCTCGACCCTTAAAACCTCTACCCTCTACCCTCTACCCTCTACCCTCTACCCTATGCATTCAACCCTCAACCCTTGAACCTTAATACCTCAAACCTAGGTAGGTAGGGGAACATAGGTGAGATACAAAGTGATGAAGGGAGAGGTAGGTAAAAAAATGGATAGGGAAGATAAATATAGGTAGAGAGGGTAGGAGATGTAGAGAGAGGAGAGATAGATAGAATTAGAGAGGGGAGGGAGGGAAAATTAGGGATGAGATAGAGGTTTGTGTGTGTGTGAGAGAGAGAGAGAGAGGAGACACGGTTGAGATATAGAGTGATGGAGGGAGAAGTGGGTAAAGAGAGGGAGAGGGGAGATAAAGATAAATATAGAGGGAAGGAGATGTAGAGAGAGATGATAGATAGAGAGAAGTGGAGAGTGGAGGGATGGTGGGAGAGGAAAGGAGGAGAGAGGTGAGTGTGTGTGAGTGCATGTGAGGGGGAGAGAGAGTGAGAGGAGAGAAAATGAGGGGAGAGAGGAAGGGAGAGAGAGAGAGAAAGAGATTAGAGAGGGAAGGGGGGATAGATAGAGAGTAGAGAGGGAAGGAGAGAGTAAGAGAGAAAGAGGGGTGAGGGAGAGAGTGGTAGGTAGTGGAGGGAGATGTAGGTAGAGAGGGAAGGAGAGAGGGATGGATAGGAGGGAGAGAGGTAAGGAGGGAGAGTGAGATGGAGAGAGTGGTGAGATAGAGAGTAGAGAGGTAAGGAGAGAATGAGAAATAGAGATAAAGAGAGAGAGGGAGGTTTGAGGGAGGGAGAGGTAGAAAGGGATACGTGAGACATAGAGAGGGAATGAGGGAAAGTGGGATAGAGAGAGAATGGTGATTTAGAGAGGAGGGAGTGAGAGGGAAGGAGGGAAAGTGGGAGAGAGGGAATGGTGATTTAGAGAGGAGGGGGTGATAGGTAGGGATAGAGATAATGGTGAGATAGAGAGGAGAGAGTGAGAGAGAAAGAGAGGGATGGAGAGACAAAGAGAGAGGTAGGTAGAGGAAGGGAGAGGAGAGATAGAGAGTAGAGAGGGAAAGAGGTAGGGAAGGAGGCATAAGTGAGATAGAGAGGGATGGAGAGAGAGAGTGATGGAGGGAGAGGTATGTATAGAGAGGGAAAGTGAGAGGAGAGATAAAGAGTACAGAGGGGAGGGAGAGGTAGGGAGATAGAGGTGTGTGTGTGAGTGAGAGAGAGAATGGTGAGATAGAGAAAAAGATCGATTGAGAGAGAAAGAGGGGGAGGGAGGGAGGGAGGGACAATAGTGAGAGAGATTGGGAGGAGAGACAAAAAGAAGTGGAGGGAGGGTGAGGTCGAGAGAGGGAGGGAGAGGAGAGATAGAGAGAAGTAGAGAGGGAAGGATGGAGGGAGGGAGTGTTAGCGAGGGAGATAGAGGTTTTGTGTGTGATAGAGAGAGTGGTGAGATAGAGAGGGGAGAGTGAGAGGGAGGGAGAGAGAATTATGAGATAGAGAGGAGAGAGTTAGAGAGAAGTTGGGGGAAGAGAGGGATAAAGAGTGAGAGAGAGATGTAGGTAGAGGGAGGAGAGGAGAGATAGAGAGTAGAGAGGGAAAGAGGTAGGGAGGGAGACATAAGTGAGATACAAAGTGATGGAGGGAGAGGTAGGTAAAGAGAGAGAGGGGAGATAAAGATAAGTAGAGAGGGAAGGAGATGTAGAGAGAGAAGAGATAGAGAGAAGTAGAGAGGGGAGGGGGGGAGACAGATGTAGGGAGGAGATAGAGGGGTGTGAGAGAGAGAGAGAGAGGGAGTGGAGAGATAGAGAGTAGATAGAAGGAGAGAGAAAGTTGATACAACTTTCTGACTACTAAAATTTGACCTCCTGATTACTGAAATCTGAATTGTTGATTATTGAAATTTGACTAAGTCAGAAATTTTTAAGATCTTCCAAAAACTAGAATTTGTATTATAATTCCTAAAGATCTGAAACCACTCTCAAACACCCTGCCTATATAGTTTCCTTGGAAGAGAAATTGAGAATAAAAGAGTTTAGAAAAATGCATTCCAAAATTAATTGCAAAAAGAAAGAGAACTCACACTTGTTAACTCATTGCAAAACTCAAGCCATTTGGCGAGCGCAATATGGCCTATTACAGTTTTTTTTTGCAATTTGGCACCGAAATTGTGTCACAGATTGGTGCACTTACCCCCTAACTTTATTACCATAGTTGTTCCTAATAGAAGGTATATGTTCTTTTATTTCCCGCTAATCCACAAGTGGCTTGTGGTCTCCCCAAGAGTCGAGCCAGAAATCAACTTTCAGCCTGTTATTTATTTGCCATGTTATGTGATCTATTATTAGGTGTCTACTACTAATCATGAAGTTCCAGATATGTGATCCTCCCTTAAGGTTTTCCAAAGTTAGAATCATTTTAGGCTCTTTTGAGTCCAAATACTTTTATTGAAGGATCTTGCACCATAGAAAATGGGGGTTACAGTATATTTTCCAAATTAGCTTAGCCCCCAGTGCTTGGTTGTGCACTTTTAGATTTCTAATCTTTGGTCCCCCTTCATCTTGTGGGAGGCATACTTTATCCCAATGGATTAGTGGAATTCTATGCTCTTCATTTGAACCTTCCCATAGGAACATTTTGATGATGCTTTCTATGCTAGTAGTTTCCTTTGTAGTGAGTTGCATGCTAGAAATTGCGTAGATAGGTAATGTTGTTAGTACCACCTTGATCATGGTGATTATTCCTGCTAGGGTTAGCCATTTACCCCTCCAACTTATGGCTTTATCTCTAAAGTTTTCCTTGACTTGATCCCATAGCTTTGTTCTAATCTGCTCTTTGAAGATCGATACACCTAAATATTTGCATGGTGTAACATCCATTGAGTACCCAAGTAGATTAGTTATTTTGGTTTGGATTTTCTTCTTTGTATGGAAGAAATAAATTTTTGACTTTTCTTTGTTGATTTGTTGTCCTGAGACCAATACATATTCTTCCATGCATTCTTTGATTTTGGTTGCTTCTCTTATTGTGGCTTCTCCGTAGAGGAGAGTATCATCCATGAACTGTTGGTGAGTGATGGCCTCTATATTTGGGGCTATTTGTAGACCTTTCCATCTATTGTCCTTTTGGAACTTGGCAATGTTATTGCTTATTACTTATGTCATGATGACAAATAGGAAGAGTGACATTAGGTCACCTTGCCTTAGTTCATTTGTACTCTCGAAGAAACCACATGATATGTTGTTCACTAGGACCAAATATCTTATTGCTAATAGACATTAATAGATCATGTTTAGCCAGTCCTTGCAAAACCCCATTTGTTCCATGATTTTAATAAGGATTCTCCACTTTACTCTGTCATAGGCTTTGCTAACGTCCAACTTGATGATCATGCCTTGCAATCTCTCTTTATTGATTGAGTGGAGGGCTTCATTTGCAATAATAATGCTATCAGTGATGTCTCTTCCCGAAATGAAGCCACTTTGGTTAGCTAAGATCAGCTTGTCTAGTAGTGGCTTTAGTCTATTGGCTAAAGCTTTTGATATGATTTTGTATATTGTATTGCATAGGGAAATTGATTGATAATCCCCCAAGTTTGAGCATTCCTCTTTTTTTGGTATCATTACTAGAGTAGTGGGTGACATTAGGTCACCTTGCCTTAGTCCATTTGTACTCACGAAGAAACCACATGATATGTTGTTCACTAGGACCAAATATCTTATTGTTGATAGGCAGCAATAGATCATGTTTAGCCAGTCCTTGCAAAACCCCATTTGTTCCATTATTTTAATAAGGAATCTCCACTTTACTCTGTCATAGGCTTTTCTAACATCCAACTTGATAATCATGCCTTGCAATCTCTCTTTATTGATCGAGTGGAGAGATTCATTTTCAATAATTATGCTATCAGTGATGTCTCTTCCTGGAATGAAGCCACTTTGGTTGGCTGAGAACAACTTGTCTAGTAGTGGCTTTAGTCTATTGGCTAAAGATTTCAGTATGATTTTGTATATTGTATTGCATAGGAAATTGGTCGGTAATCCCCCAAGTTTGAGCATTCCTCTTTTTTTGGTATCATTACTAGAGTAGTGTTGTTTATATCTCTCATACAAAATTTCTTTGACCTAAATTCTTCCACAATTTCCCATACCTCATCTTCCATAAAATGCCAGGACTTTTGATAAAAGAAGGCAAGAAATCCATTGGGTCGTGGTGCCTTAGCTGGGTGCGTTTGAAAAATGGCCTTTCTTACTTCATCTCTTGTGAATGGGGTTGTAAGAATTTGTTTATCTTCTTTTGATAGCTTCTTAGGTATATTTCTTATCATTTTTGTCATATTTTTGCTATCATACCCACCCTCCGAGGCTAGTAGCTCCTTGAAGTGCTTGACTACTTCGTTTTGGATTTCCTCTATGTCTTCTATTATGCTTTAAATTTATTTAATTATTAAATACTCATGCATTTCTACCTCACCTGTTGACTGACTTACTCTCAGTCCACTCATCAATCAAATCCACTTCACTCCACTCACTTCGAGTCTTCTAACCAATCAATTTAGTCCACTAACTATTAGTATGAGTTAATACTCCAATCAATCCACTTAACTAAATCATGCAATCAGTTAACTAAAATAATCTAGCCAGTTAACTGACACTCAATTCCTCTCATCAATTCTCAACCATTGATCTTCTCAATATCTCTTTTGATCTTGACTATTAGTCAATGTCATCAAATATTTATAAATGTGACCATCCTCTCCTTCATTTATCATCTTAGATCACGCAATAAAACTATACTCATATTTTGTGGGCGCTTCCATGTTTATTATGCTAAATACAAATCTGAGAGTAAAGATATCCACACCATTTCTTCCAAGGTGAAATAGAGGAGAGCAATGGAGCTACACGTAGGGTAAAATTGTATTGTGTTTCAATGATTTCATATTTGAATCAATTTACCTTGCTTGCTTCATTCTTTTGATCTTGTTTGATTTTAATTCATTTATTTCATGCTTATGTTTTCATGCTTTTGCAATCATGTTGTTTTGAGGTCATATAATGAGTGTTAAGTTTTTTTAGATAAATGATATGATATTAGTATTTACATGCACCTCATGGTGGGAACAAAATGTAATAGTGAATTTATGTATTCATGTCATTTGCCACTTAGTGTTGTGCTTATAATGAGGTAATGGTGTTATACATGTATATTGTGCTAAATAGAATGATCTTGTGCAAAGGGCTTATTCCCCTAGCCTTTTTATCCATTTACATACATATATCCCTATACATTTAGCCCTACCATATCATTCACACACACTCTCTTATATATTTATCTTATCTATCCACTTATTTATATGTGCCTACCTCAATTCAATCATTTTCCATTTAGATATGATTGGTATCCTATCCCAAGCCAAGTTTGAATTCATAGGGGTGGCCTCACAATCACAAACTTGCTCCATTCTAATTTAAATTCAAAATTCAAAGTTTGCCCTTCCACCTTAAGCATAATAGACACATGTTTGATGCAATTTGATTCTATTTAATAGTATTTAAAGGTATTCAATGCATTCATTTTAATCATCAAGTGTTCATCTCCTAATTAATCAAATTCGAAGCATTGAAGTAATCAATAGCAACATATTTCAATTTGGTGTAATAAAAATTGTAAAAAATATATACTTAGTAGCTTACATGTTGCTCTATAAAGAAGTTGCAAAGAAAAACACAACTAACTGCTATGCCAAGTCCATACCAAGAGTATAGATGTATGGATCTATGACTACACTTTCACCCTCATAGTTGCAAACTTTTTGTCTAATAAAATAAAGATCCAACATAGACTTATGAGCGTTCTACTTACATAAAAGCACTTTTTATAGGTTTGAAATCAGACAACTTTCAAAATCTTATCTACTTAATCTTCATTCTTAAATTACAAACTAAATATCATCCTCCATCTTATTTAATTTCCAAAATATATTATCCAATTTATTATTTTCAACTATATTTAATTATTCAAAACTAATTATCTTTATTTAACTACGCTAATTTAATTAAACAATAAAATATCTTTTTTTTATTTACAAATTTTGAACACTCTTCTTTCTTTTCTTGTTCTTTATATTTTTTTCCTTCTATTTTGAAAAAACTAAATTTTCACAACAAAAAAATCCCAAATAATTTCTTTTTTCTTATATACTAAAAGCGTCGTTTCCATATTTTGTCTTTGAAGAATCGCACAGAATATGCTTAGTTTAAATCTTTAAAGCTCCGTGCGAATAACTTTTTCTCTTAGTTGACTCCCATTATATTCGGATGAACTTGGGAGTATGTTAAATTTAAATTGTTTTTTAAATTTGATACAAAAGTTAAAAATAAATCTTTAAAGTTTTACAAAACATCCTTTTTTTACATTTAATTTTTTTAATATAATAAATTTAAAAATATGTAATCACAGTTTTTCTAGAAATAATGTACATTAATAATAAAATTATTTTACATATAAATATCTTATAAAAACGTTGTTGAAATTATACTTAAATAATATTTATTTTCTTTTTAATTAATATTTTTTATATTTTAATATATCTCTCTATCAAAGATAGAAAATCTAATATCAATACATATCAAATATGAAATCAATCTAAATATCTTCTTAATATGAGTTTGGTAGTATTTTTGACAATCATATTTCATATTCCATTATTAGGATGAGATCATTTGAAGTATAATTTAAAATATTGATAGATAAAAAGGTTCATAGTCAAATTCAAAAATATTATTAAATTGATAAATTTGATTTCATCTAATCTAATGATTGATCATAGAATTTAAATTATGATAAAAAAAACATTACATAATCAAATCTAAAAATATTACTACTCTTAAGTAATTATTGACTATAGAAATTTCATATTTTCAACCCAATATAAAATCAATTGAAGATGGACTACCTAACCATCAAGAAAGCAAAACTTAACAAAAACAAAAACTTTTTGTCAAAATCCATAATACAAAAAATATTTAAAAATAAAAATCATTTAAATCTTTCCCTTCATTTCTACCAACACAAACAATATCGGAAAAATTAAAATAGCTCAACATTTTTAGAATTTACACGTGTCAATGGTAAACGTCAAACCGGGTTTATTCGATGGTTCAACATTTTTCACAATTTACACGTGTCAATGGTAAACGTCAAACTGTGGTTTATTCCGATGGTTCAACATCCCTTTTCAAATTGTGACGTGACAACTCTATTCGAATATGTTTCAACTTATGTCGCCTTTAAACCTTTGACTTTGTAGAATAATATAATAGTATATTTTTCAATAGTTTTGTTAAGAGTAAGCATCTTTGTAGAGGATTTTATTTGTGAGTTGTGAATCAACAAACAAGGAAACAATGATTAAATGATATCTTAAGAAAGTAAATGTGAAGTGAATAGAATTATTTAGGTTTTTTTTTAATTTAAAATGGATTTTTTTGATTTTATTTGATTTTTATTTTTATTTTATTTATGTTTTGTCTTAGAATTTATATAATATTTATATCTTTATTTGTGTTGGTTTTGTGCTTGTAAGTTATTTTCATATATATAGATTTGTTTTCTATTATGCAGATTTAATTTATAATTTACATATTCATGTTTTATGTTTTATTGAATTTCTTGATATCTAGTAGTATTTTAGAATTAAGGAACAAATTTCTTTAGGTCGATATATGAAAAACGATATCTTTACAATCATGCTAAGGATTGAAAACAACAATCTTTAAACAAGTAGATACTCATTGGATGACTATACAAATTATGATTCTCTTAGTGCATCAACTTGAAAGATTCCTATTATAACGCCTCAAAATCAAAAACATCAAGAAAACCTTGATTCAAGCTTATTTTTAAAATTACTTATTACATTTTTGTTGGTGTGAACATGGTTTATTACCTAACTAGTTTCTTATTATGTCTTGTTCACACTTTCATACTTAAGTTCAATTAGTCCATTTACTTTTTGTGTCTCATATCATAGGATAAAGACACTTGTCATGATCTAACTATCACATTTTAATCCATTTTTTTTTCCTTTTAATACATTTATCTATCACATTTTTGTTGGTGTGAACATGGTATACCTAGCTACTTTCTTAGGTCCTATTCACATTTTCATATTTAAGTTTACTTTAAGTAGTTTAATTTTTGTGCCTCATATAATAGGATAAAGACAATTGTCATGATCATAGTGTTGGGATTTAGATGTCATCTACCTTGTAAATCTTATGTCATTTTATATGTTTCCAATATTCTTGGAAAGTGTCTTTAAGCACTTAAAGTGTCATTAGAAATTAATTTGTAATATTTAATCCCACCTATTATTTGTAATACATTCATAATTTTTAGAATGAGGGGTTCATGTATAGTGGTGAAGATAACTTATTGAGATAAAAATAAACTAATCATGTGGGATAAACATTATGAGGGAAATAAGGAAGTGACTATAAGGATCAATGGAGTAAGTAGAGGTGAGTGGGAAAAGAGCGAAATGGTATTTCATTATATATAAGGATGTGGAGACTCAAAATATAAATCAATCGGTGTAGGAGGTATAGTAATCATAGGTACTTCAAGAGGATGATAATAGTTGGAATAAGATGGGTCCTCAGGCCAAGGGAGAAATTTGAGATGGATAAGTAATGGGAAGAGAATTATAAGGGTAAGAATCATATCATAATGTATTGTGTCCCATGTAATGTCTGAAAAGAGTACAATGTTGAATGAAGAACATAAAGAAGAGTCCAAAGTATCATAAAGGGAATCATCATGTTGGGAGAGATTACTAATAAAATCAAAAGAGTGATTATCAAGGAAGGTAGAGGAATCGTTAGTGAGTAATCATCATAGGGGGTAAGTAGAATAATAAAAATAATGAGGATTTATGGATATAGAATAATGAGTGGGAAGAGAAGTATATGGGTAAGGAAAAGTTGTCTATGATCATAAGTAGTGGGAAAAATATGATTGAAGAGAAAAGTAAGCATAGAAAGGTGAATAAGAAGAGGTATATGGAAAAGATGAGAATCAACAAATTTTCCCTAAATGGAGAAGGGAGAAGAGATATGATGAATGATAGGATGGAAGGAAACAATAGGTAGGAAATAGATGTTAGGTAAGTGTAGTGAAGTTTTGGAGAAGTTAGGATAGGTACATAAAGCAAAGGGTAATGGTAAAGTGATACTATGGGTAAAAGATATGGTTCTTAAGAAGATATAGAATGTTGTAATCAATTGGAAAGTGGGTAAAGGTAGTAGAAGGGTGAGGTTGAAGGTTGAAAATAAAGAATGAATGTTTGGGAAATGACAAGAGATTTTGAAAGAGTTAAGGAGGTGGGGTAGGCTAGAAAAGTGTACAAATAATATCTAAAGTGAGTTAAAGAGGTCCTAGAGATTTAGAAAGAGGAGGAGAGAGAGAGATGAGAAGGTATGAGAGATCAAATGGTAGAAAATAGATATGTGATATGTTGCTACACAAGAATATGAAGAAAACAAGAGTGTAAGGTATAGGTTCACCAAATCAAAAGAAGATGAAAGAAAAAAGGATGAAATTTTTCTTTCTTTAAGTGTGCATATCAAAATAGTGTGAATTCAAGTTATATATCAAACTAGTAGCTTGATTTTTCAACTAATCAAACTACACAAGAGCTAGGAATGACAAAAAAACAAGAGATAAACACTTGCAAATATAAATTAGGAGATGGAAAACTTACGCCCCTTTGTATTTTAAAAGTGGCATAGGAAATTACACAAATTATTACTTCTTAGAATGGTCCTATTAATTTCTAGGATAAATTTATCTTGATTCCTATAATATTGATCTAGTCTATCACCTATCAAAGATCACAATAGAGAAGGATATATGAAGGAAAAACCTCTACTATAAACTTATGTAAAAGGGGAAATAAAATAAAATAAATTGAAACAATATCACCTAATAAAATTGACCAAAATAAAATAAAAAATTGAAATAATATCACCTAATAAAAAGACTCTAAAGGTTGAAACATGATGTGGGAGATTAATAAAAGAGCTAAGGGAAATTCTAAAGAAAACTAAATTAGGGACTAATGTGCTCCCGTATGTTTAAAAATGGTAGTAATTTGATACCAATGATCAATGCTTAGAGCGGAAAAAAGTTTGTTGGGCAACTCTATCTTAACCTTCCAAGGACTTTTATATTATATTCTTAACTCCCAAAAATGTGCATACCCTTCTATAATTAGCATGCAAGTAAACTTTGGTGAAGAAAATACTACAAAATGGAATTTTAAAGGAAAGACTACCCTAGTAATCTCTCTTATGGGTATCCCAACAAAATCAATATGCATACAAGATTTATAGCTTATATAATTATATTTTGAAAAAAAAAAATTGGTAACAATGATGGCTAAAATTGCAAAACTCTAGGAGGTGCATAAGGACAACACAAAAGAAACATAGAAGATAGAGGAAACACAAGGAGATAGAAAAAGTGGATTACAAGGGCATAAAATGGGATGGAAAGGGTTTGTACAAGGAGATGTATGAGGGGACAAGGTGTTTCTTATACTTCTAATCCATGGAATATTGAATATGATGTCTCTTGAATCTATGGTTATTAAAAAATAATTGCTCACTATAGTTCTTAGGAAATAATTTTCTAGGACCCACTTGATGAATGGGAGTAATATTAATCACATTTGAGATCAATCAAATTTAAAGTAAAATTTCCAAAGTTTCAAGTAACATTGTAAATTTCCTAGGATCATTTTGTTTCAAAGTAGGAACATTATACGCATTAGCAAATTGATGAACAATTTATTTCTCTCTAGGATCTTTCCCCTTAAAAAATTTCCTAGGTGTTTTTTAACTTTGAAGGGTAATAAAACAAAATATGATGACAATCCATACTTAAGTGTGTTAGATGCACACAATATGACATCAATATTTTAAGGGGGTGCATATGTCTCCAAGAGAATAAAAAACACCTATCTCTAAGTGTGTTTAATTGAAAAGATAGATTATTTCCTTTTTTGTACTTACAATAAAATAAATAAAATAATAAAATTATATAGAATATAAACTTAACTATATATGATCTACAAGAAAAATTACATGAGCATAAAGTGTAAGTAGAGATACTACATGAATGAAATGTATAAAAATAACAAGTGTTACTAAAAGTGTGAACTATGAACCTAGAAATAAACTAAGGAGGGTAACATTATGTTATGGTGATAATTTGGGCCCAATCATTTAGAAGTTGTGAAATTTTGGCATTACAACTATGTTGGGAGTACTAGTAACCCTCTTGGATGCTAGTATTAGAATTGGTGACCCACCTAGCCTATGGCTTATCAAAATCAACATGCACAAACATGCATATAGCCTATATGATATTACGTGAATTTGATTTTTTGTCCCCTTGAAAATTGAATTGTGCTCTAATTATTTTTCTTAATGTCATATTTTCCTTCCTTTATAGAATTAGGTGCATATTAAATTTCTTTAAATATAATGATATAACACCATGTCACACCACCATGTGTTAAGTATGCTCATAATGACTAATAGAAGGGGTAGAGGGGTGATCCCACAATAGTGGTTTACACTTTTTGGGAGATCCTGTTTTTTGCTGAGATCAAATATTTTTAGAAGATATAATGATTTAAGCCTTGAAAAACTCCATTTAAAGGATTCCAATTGAAGAGGGTTTGATCAAACCCCCTTGGATAGAACCCTGCTAGTTTCAAACCGTGCATATAACATAGTCTCCTTTACACCTATCAAAATGCTGATAAAACACCACTTTTGATTTACCTTTCGGGGGATCATCAAATGAATTCATTTAAAATTTATTTTTTGTAAGTATGTAGTCCTTATTATAAGCTTCCCAAAAATTATAATTTTAAATAAATTTAATTTGATTATTATATTTTTTTTTTAATTTCTTGTGAATGTAGGTTTTCATCGAAAAATCAAGCTCTTTATTATTCACATGTAGAAAAATAGGAGATTATCAAAAAAATCTAAAAAATATATATGCACTAGATATTGATGTCCTTGATCCAACAAAAAAAATAAAATTGAATTTCGATATATAGAAAAAAGTTATGTTTTAGCCAATAAATCATGTCTAAATTATAATTGGTTTGACTTTCAAACGTAAGTAAGAAAAAAATATTCAATGAAATGCTATGAAACCAATTCTATGCACTAGACATCATAGTTACAAATCTAAATTAAAAAAATATAGAATTTTATCCTTCATAGAAAAAAAATTGTGTTAGCCAGTAACACCACTCTTTAAAAATGGTGTTTACTGTTAAAAACTAGTTTTCAAAGGAGATAGAAAAAGAAGTGCAATTTGATTCCAAAAAAATTGAAAAAAATGTATTTAGAATCTTCAGATAAAATTTCACAAATCACTAGTTTGCATCATCTTCAAATTCCTCACGGTTTAGCCACTACAAGTGCCTGAAAGTGAAGATTTAGTTAAAAAAATCAATTCAATGTCTAGTTTGGCCAAAAATTGTAAACCAGTATTGTGGGATCACACAGAGGTGTATGTGGGGTGTGGGGGATAAGATTTGAATTTGATAATTAAAATTTCAAGTCCATTCTTGCATACCTCATGATTGAACTAGGTCAATTCCAAGCCACTTAGATCATAACCATACGAGATAATAATGAATTTAAGGTAGGGAGTGAATGTATGAAAGTACGTGCAAATGAAAGTACAATAATGAAAAATAAATGACAAATACATGAAAACTAGTGTAGATAGGGGTGATCCCACAATACTATACTGGTTTACAATTTTTGGCCAAACTGGACACTGAACTGATTTTTTCTAACTAAATCTTCACTTTCGGGCAACAAGGAAAACTTGTCAAATTCTGACTAACTAGTAGTCTCACCACCAAAAGCAGAAGGTGGGTCTCAGTCACCCAATTTGTCTCATACAATAACTGTTGGCAAATGGTCAGCGCTCCCCTTGGGATTCGTGACATGGACTAACCACTTCCCGTAGATCCGTTAACTCTGGCAGTTGTATCAGGCATTAACAGGTCGACCTTTTGGTGCAACGACAACCGTGGGGCCAACAATTGCTATCAGAGCCAAAGGTGTCGGGTTCAAACCCCCTCAGCTTGCATTAAGGGGGAGATTGTTGGCAAATGGTCAGCGCTCCCCTCGGGATTGCTGGCATGAACTAACCGCCTCCCGTGGGTCCATTAACTTTGGAGATTGTATCGGGCATTAACAGGTTGACCTTTTGGTGCAATGACAACCATGGGGCCAACAAGAACATAGTTTGAAGTATTCACGAAAGGTTCTCAAATTTCAATCATCATCACCATCTTTAACATCATCATCTTGGGATAGTCTCAACCATCATTACCATCTTTAACATTATCATCTTATTTATCTTCAATATCAACTTGAATAGAAAAAATAACAAAACCCAACCAAGAAAACTTATCAAATTCCGACTAACTAATAGTCTGATGAACTAGTATCCCAACCAGCTAGTAGTCTCACCACCAAATGCTGGGAAAGAAACCTCACAATGACCTTTATTTGCCTACCAAAATAACTAATGACTTTTACTATGAATAAAATGTGAAGTGACAGCCATATAAAAAAATTATAACAGTCAAACCAAAATTCATTTGGTAGGCCTGGTAAACTTGACATTCCAGGCGTGCTTCAGCCACTATTCTCTTATAATACCTTCACCATGATTGACGTCGACATATTATCAGCATCTAAACAAACAAACACTCCACTGTACAAATACAATCAGTGCTTGTGTTCGACCAAGTTGCAGGGCCAGCAAAACAGAACAAAAAAGTAAGAAAAATCTGGTGACGTCAAAACATACGCAATGTAAAATGGAGTTGCCAATGAAACATTTTCAGGCCTGGGCGTGCAAGTCAAACTAGCCAAAACAAAGCAAGAACCCTGGTGCTTACACAGTAAAACGCGTCCGTGACGTCACCATCAACGTCATCTGCGATGCCACGCGAAACCGAAAGCGCATGCTATCATTTGCACTGTAGATTTTATTTGGCGGGCCCCAGCGACCGCACGGGTGTAAGGAAGGAGGTGGGACCCGCGGGCCCCGCCTTGCCATGCGCATAAGTAGCCGGTTATGTTATGATAGCGCGGGTTGACGAGGGTTAAAAAGCTGGGTGGGGTGGGTTTAGTTTGAACGGGAGGGGAGGGCGGTCATTTCAACGGTGTCGGCCGTCAATGTGACCGTGGGCTCCGGTCGGCCATTAGCACGGCCCGTTGACTAGTGATATTTTTCTCATCATCAACTTTCTGGTCAGCGTCCAACTGAATAATAAGTACCGCGGATATATAGATGTAATATATCTTGGCCCCTTTCTTTCTTGTCCCGGGTCTCATTATTTTCAATTCGGCCTTCGCTTTCATGCTTTTGGTACTTGGGGGTCACTGTTCATGCACCCTTTGAACTGGTTGTGGACATATGTAACCGGTCACAATTTCTTCACCCTCCGACAGCACGTGCACACCCTACGTGATGTATTTTCACTGTTGTTAGGGTTTCAACTTATGATTTTTGTTTGGTAATGGGTAGCCCTTTTGCTTGTGTTGGGCACAAGCTCCGTGCCTGTCATGTAACCCTAATCATGGCATTAAATTTGCATGTGTTTTGGTACGATGGGAAGTTTGTGGGCATGTAGCTACATGGTTTTGTTGCTTGACTTTGTGGGTGGGTGGGTTCCTCGCTGTAGTTTTAATGAAAATGCTGTTTATATGGTTTTAAACATGTTGCAAATAAAGTGGGTTTTGTTCAAATGTGACATTTGGTTGTTTTTAATGTAAATGTTGTTTATATGGGTTTAAACATGTTGCAAATAAAGTGCGTTTTGTTCAAATATGACATTTGGTTATTTTAGCTTAGTTCAATTTTTGCACCATGTATTGTCATGGCAAAATTAGCTAGGTTTTTTCTTGTGGTATTGTTTAGATTTGTTTTTTCTTAGTAATTTGGAATCTTTTTATATTTGTGACAAGGCAAATTGTATATTCATGTTTGGGTTTCTTATGTTTTGGGTCTACTTTGATTAGAGTGTTGCAAGGTGTGCGCTCTTAGTCTCCTTGTGTTGTGTAGTGTAGCGCTCGGTTTCATGACATGGATTAACCGCTTCTCATAGATTCATTAACTCTCGTAGTTGTATCGAGCATTAACAAGTCTATCTTTTGGTGCAACGACAAACGTGTTCCAACAATTGGTATCAGAGCCTAGGTCACAAGTTCAAACCCCTTGCTTGTGCTGGAGGGGGGGGGGATTGTTGCAAGGTGTGCACCCTTGGTCTCCTTGTGTTGTGCAATGCAACGTTCAGGTTCGTGACATGGCGTAATCACCTCACATGGATTTATTAACTCTTGCAGTTGTATTGGGGATTAACAGGTCGATTTTTTGGTGCAACGACAAACGTGTTCCAACATAGAGTTGGTTTTATGTGATATCAAGTATATAGATGATGTGGTTTTAGTTGAGAGTGGGCATACAGTATGAGTCTTGTTCATTCCTATCTATATTTATTCTAGGGATTGGTCATGATCCTTAGTTTACCTCTTTCTTGCCTAAGTTATATTAGTATTTGAAGAAGTGGTCTTAATCACTTCCACACTTGCATAAAAGGAACCTCTTAACTTTTAAAACTCAAATTCTTATTTGGGGTCAACCTACCCTTTCTTGTGATTATGTGTTTTGACTCAATGTCTAAAGTGTTTCATTTGACCCTTAGTGTTATATTTAAAGAAATATCCCTAGTTCATTTTAGCATTCATTTGATCCAATCATGAGGGTATATCTAGATCTCTTGAATCTTTTTATATTTGTGATAAGGCAAATTGTATACCCATGTTTGGGTTTCTTAAGTTTTGGGTCCACTTTGATTAGAGTTAGTTTTATGCGATAACAAGCATATAATTGACGTGTTTTTAGTTGAGAGTGGGCACATGATATGAGTCTTATTTGTTGCTATCTATATTTATTCTAGGGATTGGTCTTGACCTTTAGTTTACCTCTTTTTTGTCTAGGCTATATTTATAGTTGAAGATGCGATCTCAATCACGTCCACACTTGTAGAACAAAAAACCCTTTGAATTTTAAAATTCAAATTCTTATTTGGGGTCAATCGCCCTTTCTTGTGACCGGTGTGTTTTGACTCAATGTCTAAAGTGTTCCATTTAACCCTTAGTGTTATATTTAAAGAGATATCCCTAGTTCATTTTAGCATTCATTTGATTTGATCATGAGGATAGATCTAGAACTCTTGCATTCTAGAGCCATCATTTACTACTTTCACACATTATCAAAAAAATTGTATTACATAAGTATATGTAGGATTGTATATTTTTTAGAGTTTTTCCCTCAATCATTTATCTACTCATTCAATTAGTATCCTTGACACAAGGGAAGCAATCATCCCTACCACATGCAAACCATCAAATATTAGAACCAAAAAGTGTGCCCTTCTTTATGTGAGTAGAAATTAAAAAACATCAAGGCAAGCTAAACATGCCATTCTAAAAGTTTGTTGAGATAAAATTCATGAACCCAAATTAGATCCATGAGATAGATCAAATCCACACTTGTGGGATTGAATCTTTAGTCATGGAAGTGACCCAAAGTGATATACAAAGCATTCATTCATTCCAAAGATTTTTTTTTATCTTAATTGAATTTTTTGTGTTATTGGTGAATCACATTTTTTCATCCACAATAGTTTTCCAACTATGCACATTTATTATTTTATTCGGTTTCTAAAGAGTTTAACTCTTTTACATTTATTACATTTTCCATAAATGATTTTATTTGTGGAAACTATTTAGCCTATATTTGTGAAAGAAAGTTTATTCTTTCTTTCCCTTTAAAAATAATTTATTATTTTCCTTCTCATTTTTGGTGGACCCCTCTACTCTTACACCCCCTTAGGGTTTTATCTTTTGATTTTTCAAATTATTTAGATCTAAGAGTGATTTATATTGATTTTTTATTTGAATCTCTCTTTTCAATTAAGGTTTCTTTATATTCTATGAGTTACTCTAAATCCCAATCTTCCTTTACAATGGAGTGTTGATCTTAGCCACTCAAACATGAAAAAGAACCGCATTCTAAAATCAATGCTAATAACACTCATACTAAGATCCATTTTGAGGGACATGAAAAATAACAAGACTATGACCATGATACATATGTTGCTCTAGGAAATAAGTTTCCCTTACAAGACAATTACCTATGGCTACACTAATTTATAGTAAGTCTCCTCAATAATTGGCTACTACTTTACATAATGCATTAATGGGTGACCCTTTGGTATGTATATTCTTCATAATATTGGTGCTATCATAATTTTTTTCCAAGAGTGAATCTTCTTTACTACCCATTTACTCTTCATTCTCTTTCAATCTTTATTAATTTCACCCTACAATTACTACTTCAATGAACTTGACCACTCATGTTGTCACTCCTAGCGTGAATCCATCTTGTATATTAGCATCTCTACAATCATAATCACCTTTCCCTCCATTAGTTCTCTATTTGTGTATCATCTTTCCAGATCTAATCATACCCATGTGGCTACTAGTGCTATCCTCTATACCTATAACTAGAGTGTATTCTCTATTGAGATGTTTCCCCCCTAATTAAAATTGAAAAGATAATATAAAGTGTTATGTTGCTCTCATTTATATGTATATGTTTATTTTCTTTATTTCTCTTATAAGTTCCATAAAAGTGGCATCAAATCTCTTTTCAAGGGAATTTTTTTAGCAACATAACAAGTTCATGGTTTTCTACAAATTATTAATCATATTCTCTCACCTCACCCTCTTGTGATTTTGGTGATAAAAAAGTGTCTACAGTAGTAGTGGCATGAAATATCTTGCTCAAGATTAACTAAATTATTTTCTATTTTAAATTTTGTGTAAAAACTCTATGATGGGGGTTCTCAAATATCGACATAAGAGTTTTATTTTTTGGCTAAGTTACATTCCTTGTAAAGGGTCTAATAAAATGAGGAGGGATTAAAATATAGTACCTATAACTTAGACAACCTCAATAAATGACCTTGAGTTTCCTCACACCTTTGGGTATTGTAGACATGTAAAATATACATGCACCTAATCCTGATCCTACTAACATTGTTTCATCTTGAATCATACTCTCAGCTTATCAACACCTTTCATCCCTTAATTAAATAAATCATTATTTATTTAATTAGGTCTTTCTCCTCTGTTGATTAAATTAATCAATTTAAATTAATTAACCCTCTATCCTTGTTCATTTAAATAATTCATTTTATTTAAATTAAGTCTCTAAAGTCCTCTTATTAAATTGAATAAATTAAACCTTATTTGATTTAATCTAACATTGTCCCCTTTAGTTAAATAAATAAAATCATTTATTTAATTAAATCTTTCTTCACAATTCTTGATTTAAATTAACTCATAAATTCAAGTCAAAGTTGTCACATCTGCTAATTCTTCATTAAATTAATTAAGCTTTGATTAATTTAATCCTAATATATGTCACATCCTCTAGAGAATGCAACTTGCACAATAAATCAATTACTTTGATTTATTAAATCTCCTATTTTCCCTCACATAGCATAAAAGGGGAATATTCCCTCAAATTTGAATTCAAATTCAAGTGGGCTTGGTCCTTCCAACAATGCATTTAAGGCCTCTTACATGTCCTTGGCCTTGAGCCAAATGACATTAACTCCATTTCCTTCTCCCTCCAACATGTCACATTCAAATTTCAAATTTGAATCTCATAGCATTTATCAAGCACATTGATCAAAATGTGCACAACCTTCAACCATTCACATCTTGACAAGTGGCACTTGGCCATTGGGTGTTGAATGATCCCACATTGCTCAATTCCACTCTCTTTTCCAATTTGGAAATCTATAAATGAGATATTCTTCCTCTCATTCTAACATCCACAATTTGAGTAAACTTACTATACTCAACTTCATCTTCATCCACACTTAGAGAAAAGTTACTCTCTTTACATTGAGAGCTAATTTTGTCCATTTCATAGCTAGGTTATGCAAAAATCTCATCAATGAGATTCAATCATCCACAAATCATCACAAAGCTTACAAATGAGTTTGAAAAGGGCTAATTTCGACACACCAATTGGCACCAACTCCCCCATGGGATCAAGAGTTTGCATGTTTAATTAGGATTTCATTCATATTTATATGTTTTGTTCTTCATTTTCCTATTTTAAGTATTGTAAATGGATTTCATGGGGAATCTTTCTTCTAGCTTGCATATGAACTCACTAATGTGTTTGCTTCTTGTATTTGTGCAGGTATAGGATTGGGGTTCACAGGTATATTGAAAGAATCTCATTATTTTTGAAACCCATACCTAAGAAAATCTTGGTTGTTTGTAATCAATGATGCACTAGAAAATGGTTAGTCCTAAGAAGTTACTCACACCATATCTTAGAGGATAATGGGCTATGAGAATGGTCTATCATTTTATAGTTAGTTCTCTAAAATATTGGTTTAAACTAAAAGGGTCTTCCCAAATATAGAGACCTTATCAAATATCCATAGAAGAGTTATCATTTTTTGTAAGTTAGATTCTATGTAAAGAGTCTAATAAAATGAGAAATGCTTAAAATACAATGCCTATACCTTTGAAAACCTCTACAAATGACCTTGATATTTTTTAAGATATATTGGAAGACTATTGCGTTATTTTTGAAACCTATCCATAAGAAACTTTTGGTTGTTTTTAATCAATGATGTATTGGAAAGTGGTTAGCCTTGAGAATTTACTCACACCATAGCTTAGAGACAAAATAATAGGCTATATGAATGGCCTATCATTTGTATTTTGTTCTCTAAAACATGTTTATCTTTGACATGGTAGATATAAAATATTAAAAAAATCATGTTACTTTTTTTAATAAAATTGTAAAATTATAGTATGAAAATTACAAGTTTGAATTATGTACATAATTTCTAGGTACTATTATAGAAGCAAACGTGTTCTACAACAAGCTTAATAGTCATATGGAGATTTCTTTAAATCAAGGACCAATTTTATAATAATGTAGAATGATCCCTCAATCCCTATGTATCATTTTTAGCTCATATCAATTGATGTAACTAGAAATATGGATAATAATAGTCTTCTTGACATTATTGGAATTATTCCATCTATCACTAAAAGTTTAAAAATAAGATGAAGCTCAAATATATGATTTATCTTCGTTCACTCTTTTTTCATCTCATGCTACAATTACTACTTCTATGGAACCTACCACTCATGTTGTTACTTGTATTAATTCTTCATCTTATATTCTCATCTCTACTATAATCATCAAACTTCCCTCTGTTAGTGCTCCACTTGTCTCTCATTCTTCCACATCTACTCATACTCATGTGTCATATAGTGTTATCCCCTACACCTATAATTGGTGTGCACTCTCTATTGAGAGGTTTCCAGCTTGAATGGTATTACAAAAATAATATAAAGTATTATTTTGATCTCATTTCTACATATATCTATGTGCATTCTCTTGATTTCTATTACAAGTTCCTTAAAAAATGTGACATAAAAGTTAGTTATAAGGAAAATTTTGTAGCAACTTACAAGACTAGGGATTTTAGATACAAATATTGATCATGTGTTATCTCAATCTATTCTAATCTTGATGATAAAAAATGGCTAAGAAATAGTTTTGGACTAGTATTTATTAAGATTTCCTCCTTGATAGGATACCCAGCTATATAGGGCTCTCGAGGGAGTCCAACTATTTGCAAACTGGAAACAAACTGAAAACAAATGTCAAATAGTCCTCAAGAATAGGAAGAGGACCAAGTTTCAAAAGAAATTAATAACTATTAGAAAATGAGTATGAAAATCAAACAAGGACTCTATACTACAAAATTTAATTATTTATAATAGAAAAAGTGCTAAACATAATAGCTCGATTATAATTCAAAGTCCTATTGAGAACAAAATTATTCTCCTAGTTGTCTTATTGAAAGATAAAAGTAATGTTTGGTGATTCATGATCTGATCATTAAATGACCACCTCCATATTCTTTTGAAATTGGTCATGTAATTGTAGTAGATTGACTCATTTACAACGAACTATAATTCTTATGCTACAAGTTGAAAATTTTGTTGTTGTGGGTTGACAAGTATCTTGCTACAAATGTTAGTCTTATTTTTACAAGGAATTATTAATTTTAACAACCATAATTTAAACATAAAATCCTACTAAACTTCATGACATTCATAAATCATACTTACACATATAAATATAATGTAGTTCATTTCCAAATTCTTTAAACTACTTAAAGTTGTCTATGAAAGGTCTGTAATGTCTCAAAGTTCAATATAAAATATAGATAAAATAATGAAATAGCAACATGATGCTGGGAAATTCTATGGCTCATCAATACTCATAAGGAACATGGTAATCCTACTTGAGGTGACACTCTTTTCTAGGTAAATTATATTAGGATGTGTTATTGTAACATCTATGTCATGTAATATGTGTAAGAACTTGTATGACATTGTAGGATGTGCAATTCTATGAAGCATATTAGAATGTAAGAGATAGTCACAAAGTGGACTAGAAAAATCATGAGAGAAATTTTAACCAACTTATGATGCATAAGAAAATATTGTAAGAAGGTGAAAGAATATGAAATGGAGGAACCTATTTTGATAGGTTGACTTCTTGATTTGGGAGTTATATATTTGTAATGTCAAAAATTGTATACCCTTGCAATTTCATGGTATATTTTATGTCCATTTTTGTGTCCAACCCTTAGTGTTTTTATAGGCTCATTTTATCCCTTACATTAACCTTTCTCTTTCCCATAGTGCTTAGGCCTTATTTCACATGTTCCCTTTTTGGTGTTGCCTTTGTGTTATCCTTGTGTTTCTCTAATGTTTCATTATTTCAAATCTCAAATTATTTGGATACTAGCATGAAGTGTGAATTTCCATGCATTGTGCTAGTGTCCTATGATAATTTCTTTTTTGATGGCTATTTTTAAGCATTTTGCTTCTTCTAACTTCTCTAGGTTAGTGGAAATGGCTCGATATGATTCTAAATAATCATTGGACTCTTCCTCTTTTCTCCTTCTCTCTTTTTTAATATGTCTCTCATTAATTATCTCTCTTGTACTCTCTTGCACTCTCAATCTCACACATAACTCTCTCAAGCTCTAAAAATCATTACAACAATCCTACACCATTCTTTTTTAAGTTATCTTGTCTCCTTGGCTTCCTTAAGCTCTATCTAGGTGATATTTTTCTTGCAAATTTCCATTATTTTTATTGAAACATTAATTTCTTGTCCCCATAATATCCTTGGGATATTTTCATTCCCTTTAATTTTATCTTATACTATTACACATTCATAAATTTGAACATTCCCAAAAATACTTGGGATAGGATCACTCTCACACAATATTTTATTTCTCTATCTTAGTTACTATAGAGATAGAAATATCAAAGTAGGGGTTTAACCTAAAGGTAAATCCCCAATAACTTTCGTGTTCTTTTCAACCATAGGTTTCTTTGAGTGAAGGTATCTAGCCACTTGGAAGCTTGGTGATATCTTCCCTTTATTTTCCTTTTTCATTTCTTAATTCTTGTTAAATAAATTAGATAAATCTTTATCATCTCACTTCTTTTATTATCTAGCATCCACCTAGTATTTTTCTTGTTTTGTTTCTATTCATACTAGGTTCATTCTTCAAGATAGATTCAAAATATCCAATCTTTTAATCATACAAATGAGAGAATGATGTGTAAAAATCAAAAGTGGGTTTCATCATATCATGTTGGGTTCTTTACTTCATCCTCTTTCTAGCTCTATAGTAAAAAATTACCAACTGTTTCTTTTAAAGTACTTTATTAATTTCTCTTCTTCATTAATTGAAGATATTTCATTTAAATTATTTTGGGATTGTAGCATTAATTTTTTTAAATAGTGGTAAACTATCTCAATCTTAATGTAAAAGTAGTGAAAAATCATTTAGCCAATGCACTATGGCTAAATCATAAATTTTCCTCTTTTACAATATTAATGAAAATGTTGTTTAGATAGTTTCAAACATGTTGCAAATAAAGTGGGCTTTGGTCAAATATGAAATTTGGTTATTTTAGTTCAATTATTTGCATAGTGTATTGTCATGGAAATTAGCTAGGTTTTTCTTGTGATACTATTTATATTTTATTTTTGAGTTAGTATGTTGGAATCTTTTTATATTTGTGATGAGGGAAATTGTATATCCATGTCCGGGTTTCTTATGTTTTGGGCCCACTTTGATTAGAGTTGGTTTTATGTGATATCAAGTATATAGATGATGTGGTTTTAGTTGAGAGTGGGCATACAATATGAGTCTTGTTAATTCCTATTTATATTTATTATAGGGATTGTTCTTGATCCTTAGTTTACCTCTTTCCTACCTAGATCATATTTATAGCTAAAAATATGATCCCAATGACTTCCACACTTGTAGAAAAAACCCCTTGAATTTTAAAATTCAAATTCTTATTTGGGGCCAACCTATCCTTTCTTGTGATTATGTATTTTGACTCAATGTTTAAATTGTTTCATTTGATCCTTAGTGTTATATTTAAAGAGATATCCTTAGCTAATGCACTATGGCTAAATCATAAATTTTCCTCTTTTACAATATTAATGAAAATGTTGTTTATATAGTTTCAAACCTGTTGCAAATAAAGTGGGTTTTGTTCAAATGTGAAATTTTGTTATTTTAGTTCAATTATTTGCATAGTGTATTGACATGTTAATTAGCTAGGTTTTTCTTGTGGTACTATTTATATATATTTTTTTGGGTTATTATGTTGGAATCTTTTTATATTTGTGATGAGGGAAATTGTATATCCATGTTTGGGTTTCTTATCTTTTGTGCCCACTTTGATTAGAGTTGGTTTAATGTGATATCAAGTATATAAATGATGTGGTTTTAGTTGAGAGTGGGCATACAATATGAGTTTTGTTCATTCCTATTTATATTTATTATAGGGATTGTTCTTGATCCTTAGTTTACCTCTTTCCTACCTAGGTCATATTTATAGTTGAAGACATGATCTCAATCAGTTCCACACTTGTAGAAAAAAGCCCCTTGAATTTTAAAATTCAAATTCTTATTTGTGGCCAACCTACCCTTTCTTGTGATTATGTATTTTAACTCAATGTATAAAGTGATTCATTTGATCCTTAGTGTCATATTTAAAGAGATATCCTTAGTTCATTTTAGCATTCATTTGATCCAATCATGAGGGTATACCTACATTTCTTACATTTTAGAGTCATCATTTACTACTTGTAGCGCAAGAAATTGTCACCCTTAACAATTTCACACTATGTCTTGGCCCCCCAAAATTATTGAGCTTGATTTAATCCCCTAATTTCTTAAATTATGCATTCCAAAGCCTATCTTTATCATTTTTTGATAAATTGCAAGCATTGAACAAATACATTCATCTAATACTTTGCTCCCAACACCTAAAAATCTGAAAAATAGGTCAAGGATGCATATGCCCAATGAGGAACAATCCTTCTACTCTATTTCCCTCCAAATTTGGACATGTTAGTGTTGGTATTATAAAATTTAAATTTCCACTTGCAAAGGTCGACTATTGGGATCTAATTTTCAATAAATTGAATAAATTCCTATAAATACCTAATCTTTTCACCATTTTAAAACTAGAAAACTAGAGGTGAACATTGAGAGCATTCAAGAGCAAGTCAAGAGCAGAATTTCAATGATTTATTGTAGCAATTCAAGATCCAAGAGTCATGTCAAAGTGTATGTGAGTTCATTTTGTCACATTATCATTGTTTTGTGAAGGATAACCCTTTTTGTAGGTCTCCAAAGAACTTCAAGCATTCAAGAAAGTAAGATCCAAGACCTTGAGGTGATGTGTATGAATTCAATCCTTCAAGGAAGCCATTGAAGGGTGGTGAGTTGCAGCACTTTGTAATTTCATCATTCCTTCCTTTCAATTATCCATTTATCATCATTGCCATTATGGAAGTGAAAACACTTACACAAGGTTTGACTGAGGCAAGCCCCTAAAATGGCCCAATATTTTCTCTCTTTATGAATGTGCAGATCTTAGGATGAAGAGGAATGAAGGAATATTGAAGATACGTTATCTATTGTTGCATTCAAAGCCCTAAATCTTGTCAAATAATGGAAACTCACCTACAAAATTATTCAACAACATTTCAATAACTTTGCAAGCAGAAATAGAAGTCTCAAATCTACCACTAGAGGATCCAAAAATTTGAGCAAGACCCTCTATCAAGGACTTAGGCACCCCTTGGTGACTATGTCCTACAGTGGCTAAAACAAGCTTTTCTAGGTAGGTACATATCACTCTGCACTTTTTGAATCCACCTACAAACTGCTATTTCTATTTGTCAGTTATCGAGATCTTGCAATTTACATATTAGTGCACATAGTCTAACTAGGTTAATCATTCCAAACAATTTCCAACCTATTCCCATCTTCAATTAGATGTAGATCCAGTTTTGATTGGCTCACCTTCATGGTTGTAAGTAAATCTATTCACCTTGTTGATCTACACCTCAATGTAACTTGGAAAAGGCCCCTTGTATCCTAGGTTCTTTGCATTTAGGACCCAAGATCACTTTTACTATGTTTAATTCTGGTGAACCTGATGTCCTAATATCATATACCTTCTAAAATTGGAAATCTTTCAAACCCTAGATCTAGGTTTTGCATTGTATTGTTTTGGATTTCTCATTCAGGGTTTCATTTTTGCATCATAAAAGATCATAAAAACCCAAAAAATTACATTCGACATTGCATAATAGGTTGTAATAGGATTAATTTCAATCATTAAAATCGTATTCATTAGGTCATTAAAATTTAAAATTATTTATTGCATTCAAAATTAAATCTTTTCATTTAGGTCAAAAAGTGAAAAATTGCATTGTTTTATTTCAAATCCTCATTTTACATCTTGGAGCCAATAAATTATTGTACCTTAGATCTAAAAATTGCATTCAAAATTTTATTTATTGTCCAAGATTTTTTCAACATTATTGCACACTTACATTTTCAATTTCATAATCATAAATTGACCAAAATCTAGAAAAAAATTCACTATCAAAACCTGTTTACACTCAAAAATAAAACCTATAGGCAATATAACCAAATTTCAATTTTTTAGATTTTTAAACCCCTATCCAGGACTCAAATTCCCTAAGGCATCTCTATCTTGCTACAGGTGGCTCAGACAACTTTTGCACAGGCTCTACCTGATTCTACTTGCAATTGTCTAATTTTAAAATTACAAAAAAATGTTATTGCATGTTAAAGATACTATCATTTTGATTCATTTGTTGCAAATTTATAAAAAAATATTGTATTTCAGTATTGAAGATTATTAGATTTGTAGGTGCATTGCATGTATTTTCTAAAACATTGCATAATTTGGATAGACTAGTTTTATTTTTACAAAAAATTAAAACCCTAGCTTGTTACAACACATTTCACAATATGAAAACTTATAAAACAAAAATAGAGTTAATTCTAAATTTGGGTTTGCAAGCTGTCACACAGTTGGTTCCTATCACTAGTTCCACTGAAATTGAAATATTAAAAAAATACCTACTAGGACTTAGATACCCTAGGGTGTCCTAGTCCTATAAAAACTCGCCTAAGATCTCTAGAATAGGTTAATACCTATTGTTAGTTTGCATAACTGAAACATGGTTTCCAAATTTTGCTTACATAAGGTCTATTAGTTTGTTTTCAATTTTAGTTTTCCTTAACATGCATAAACCCAACTCGTACACTTGAAATTTAATGATTAATTTTGGTGAAAGAATAGATATCCAATCATGTTAGATCTATTTCCACAAGAGCATTCTATCTTTACCAATCCCTATAGTTGTGATGAATTTGACATGTTAGATGATACCTTTGGGGACTTCATCTCACCTAGATCATCTACTAAATCTTCTAACATTTCAACAAATACAATTATTGCTACTAATGATAGCTATTCCCATAATATCCCTCCTAATTGTGAGAGTATCTTAACTCAAGAAAATGAAATCATTGACACATTTATTAATATCACTTTGCCTAATATTCATTCACCTCCCGACATCTTCCCTACTTGTGAGAACACTTTGGTGCAAGAGGATGCAATAATGGACAATCTTGAAAATCATATTTGTTCTTCTCCTGATACCTCACCCACTGGTGAAGAAGGTATTGTGGTGTTAGAGGATCCAATCATTGTGTGTCATGAGAATATTGTTTGTTCCTCTCCCAATAACTCTCCTACTTGGGTCAATATTGTGGCATATGAGGATAAAATTATTCATAAATTTCTTTTAACAGATAATAAGATGGATGTCATAGATGAAGATGCTAATTTGACATTAGATCCCCATCAAAATAAGGTCGTCAACAAGTAGATAACTCAGTTGAGGTTATGAACGCACAAGTTACAATTGGTTCACCTCCAATCATAGGACCACCTCAAAACAAACCAAAAACTCTAGGTGCTATCTTGAACTTTGCAAGACAACTCACTAGTAGAAATGTGTCGCAACAACCAAGTTATCACATAGTTTCTTACACATATAATATTCCTCAAAGTAGTGGTAAAGAGTATGATCTTGTTGATCATGTTGAAAACCCAGAATACTAAGAGTGGGGGTGAATCAATATTCACAAAAACTCATTAAATTTTTCAACTTAACACCCATTCAAAGCATCACATTGAACTTGAAGTAATGGAAAGGAACATATAAAGCATGCATCACATCAAAGAACACAAGAACGCAAAATTTATGTGGAATCCCTTGAAAGTGAAAAACCATGGTGAGGATTATCTCACAATATATTATAACCAATAATAATGTTGATACAAAATGGTAGACTCACTATCTAGAAAGAGAGAATGGGTCACTACCAGTGTCTCACTACCTAGAATAGAAAAATATAGAAGAAAGGATGGCTCATTGCCAAACATGAATTGTTAATAATACATCTGACATATGCTAAAGATATAGTTCCAATTAAGCTTTGAAAATTGACTTAACACACTTCATACTTCACATTTCTCTCCTCACCAAATCTCACACACACACTCAATTGCATCACTCATTACATCCACACAAGTAATTAACCTTGTACATATACCACAAACATACAAAACATCAATTAGGTCATCCTAATTAAATGAAACATGCATCACATAACCTATCGACTCAAAAATATAACACACACGCCTTGCAAAATAAACCAAAACTTTACATCACCAAAAATAGGTCAGCATTATCCATAATCACTCCCATGATTCTGCTCTATACACAATTCAAATCCACACGACCCCAAAATCTTTAGGTCGACACCACATAGAAAAACTGAAGTAACAATGAATGAACCAAATGTTGATTCACAACTCAGCACACAAACCACCAATTCACTTGCCACTTGGAGTACACACACTTTTGAAATCCACAAACACTTCCTCAAAACTACATAGAAAAATATTCATCCATGATGGAATGCGGAGCATTCCAACATACACTCTACAACTGCAACTTTGCCATTACCAAGCCAGATACTCTATAAACATTATCTTCAACTACAAAAGACATAAAACCTTGAATCTTTGGATTTGAACACCTTCAACACACACCAATATTACCTCAAAACTACGTAACAAGATTCTACATAGTGGAGCAATGTGGACCACAAAACTAGTTCACTATAACACTAAAATTGTACATTGGGACTTAACTAGTTATCCACAACATTTGGTTTTCACTGGACCAATACTTCTGCATCTATACAAATGGGTTGACATCAATAACACCACCATACACATCCAAACACCATCATTCTCATGTTTCCAATAATATCCCTCTTTTTCATTGATGGTAACACATTCTCACTCTCCAAAACTACTCAAACTACTCACCCTTTGACATCAAAGGAAAAGGGCTCACTATATCACTCTCTCTAATTGATATTTACACATGAGAGTAACTCCCACTTACTGCTTCTCTCCTATAATCAACACACTTCAACAATATTTCCCTTAGGAAATATTTATATCAAAGTGTATCCTCCTAATGATGTTATCCATAAAAAATGAACAAAAATGTATTGCAACACTATCCAATAACTCCACATTTATACATTGAAATAAAAAAACTGCATATGTAAAGAAAAAATGTATAACTTAACTGAAAGAGGGTAAATACCCTTGTATTCCACCTTTAGTTTGGCAAGGTTCACTTTCCAATCTTTCTTTTCTACCTCCTAGTGCTTCTTCGCAAAGGCAAGCATAAATTACTGACTCTCAAATGGAGTATGGAGGTCTTCTCCTTCATCTAGGGAACTAGGAACTAGATTATTTTGTGTCACTTTCTCTACATCTACTAAAACTCTAGTCAAATATGTAAGCCTTGCACTTACCAAATCTTGGAGCCAACTATATTGCATTATGATCTCTTACTGTTATTGTAGTAAGAAGAATTGTCCATGCAAATTCTCAATTTTTACCCTTGCTGCACTATCTGCATCATTTTCCAGATCATAAGCATTGAAGACCTAAGCAATTTGTGACTCAATTGAGTCCATTTGATATTTTATGCTCCTTGTAGAATTAGGCCATTTCAAGAAAAATTGAAACAAAACTTTAGCTTCTTCCAAACATTTTTGAACTTCCTTCAAGTTGCCTTGCAACTTTCCATGCACTACATTTATTAGAAATAGTGGTCAATATCTTATCATTAACCTTATTTTCCATTTATTTTCCAATATTTTCTTCTAAACTGTTAGAATAATCCTTGAAAGAATCAAGCAGTAATTTCAATTTCTGCACACCGGATAAGGAATCTTCAACCGTTGCTTCGGGAATACCTTCCTACAATACCTTTATTGCTTCTTCAATCAATTCTACACTCTTTTGATGTGTAAATTATTTGCTTCCTTGCAAAGGCATGGAAAGCATCACCAAGCTATAACTTATGAAGGGGAGAAATTTTGCTCATATCTACCTAACCTTTCTACATGGGTATCTACAAGAGTTGTATAGACAACACCAATTCAAACGGTAACTGCATATCAAATAGATCCTTTAGCTAATATCCAAAGGTGTCAAAGGATTCACCAATAGTTTTAGCACCCTTCTTCTCATCCTTCTCTTTCTCACCACTATCAAAGCATTCTTTTGCATTCTTCTTTTCTTCTATAGAATTTTCACTATTCAAAGGAGGCAAGCTTTCATCTTTTTGTGCCTCTATCTTCTCTGATAATTATTGTTTGTCTTCTTATTTCTACTCATTATCTTTCTCCATATCCATAAGGGGTAGATCTTCTTAATTTTAAGCTTCCTCCTTCTTTGGGAAATCCTACTTATCATCTTCCTTGTATTCTTCAATAACATTCTCCATAATAGGAGGGGAGTTATCAGTCACCATGCCTTCTTGCACATTATCATCCAAAGGAACATGCTCATGTTGTTCAATAAAAGGTTCATTTATTTCTAGGATAAATGTATAATTCTACATTTGGTCTTCACTATGTGGAGACATTCCCAACTCTTTTTCAAGTTCTACAACATTTTGCACTATCTCATTCTTGAGCCCTTTAATGTCTTCTTTATCTCTACTCATCAAAGTACTAACTCTCTATTTTGTCTTGAATTTCTTATCATACAACTTAGATAGCTTAGTTCTATCTTCAACTGTAAGAGAAGAACCAATCTTCTCCAAGGAAAATGTCCTCATCTTAGCACCTTCATCAAAATTATCTTGCCTTCTAGCACTCAGAACACTTTTAAGATCATTAAGAAGTTGATTCTCAATTTCACGAAGGCCTATGTTGAATGTTACCATATATTTTACAATAGATTCTTCTATTGTGGCCTTATCCTCATCATTTTATTTTGGATACATTTTAGTTATCTCTTCCAAGAGACCAAATTTTACAATACTATTAAACAAAGCATCTAACTTCAAGGGATTGTGTTCTCTTACCAAAGGGATATTTTCTTTCTTCTTTCACTTGCCTTTAGGAGATTTTTCTCCTTCTCCTGACTTCTTTTCTCTTCTCTAAAAAACACAAGATTTATTTTCCTTCTCAACTTCTTCACTTTGAGTGTCTACCACATCAATCTTTGTCCTCTTTGCAGTTGTCTCTTTCATAGAGGCTTGAGACTTCTTCTTTCATATCAGTTGTGGTCCTTCCTCTTCCTCTTCTTCTTCATCTTCACAAATAATGTATCTCTCCCTAAAAGCCTTTTCTTTTCTTCTCCTCTTAGGAGCCTTTTATGTCTCAAGGGCATTGGATGTTTCTTTCTTATTTGAACTTCCTATAAGCTTTGTTCTGGAGGACTTAGGAACAAAAGTAGAGGGGGTAGAGGTCTTGAATGACTGTATTGTACTTGGAGTACCTTGTGGAGAAATATTTGTAGCTTTGATTTTCTTCGCAAAACCTTTAGGAGTGTTCACCATCTCCTCCAACTCAACTTTCATCATCTCCACATTCTTCTCAATATCCTTTTTCTTCTTTTCCAAGTTTTCTTTGTTGGATATCTTTGCATAAGTGTCAAACTTATCCATAGTTGGATCTCTTGGTTTTATTAACATGATCTCTGCAAGACTAGTAAGATTTGCTTCAGTAACCTCGTATCCAAGCTCTGATATCTAGACTGTTCTAGGTTCAATTGCTTCCATAAAGTAGCTATCTCTATTAACCATGAAAGTTATATCATTCTTATATTTATCTACAATGCTTGCTAGGATCATGTACCTTTCTTGTATCTTACCCTAAAAAGTCTTAAAGAAACCCCACAACATAGTTTTCTAGGTTTCTAGGTCTCTGAACCTTCTCAAATGGTATCTTATTTGCATAGCATTGGAATATTGTCTAACCACATAATGTTCTTTGCTTTGGGAACTTCTCTAAGAAAGTAAAATAGCAAACAAATAACTAGGGTACCATACCAGAAGGGGTATCTTGATTACTTGGTCTTTTGTAAGTTCTCCATCAACTATTGTATCAGGAGTTCACACAAATCTATGTCTATACCTTCCTTCACCATTTGGTGAGTTGTGTGAATAGTGGCAATAGAAACTGAATTCTCCCTATTTGGATAAAGGATCTTATACCCAATCATCATTGAGGCATATTTCACCATCGGATCATCAATATATTTCACCTTTAGGGCAATTTTTTTTTAATTTTTATCCAATGAGATTCATCACCATTTCATTCTTCACAAACTTTAGTGCCAAAATGGGTCCTTCATAGAAAAACTTGTAACCGCCTTAATTGATTTCTTGTTTATCATGTGTGGTATGTCCAACCATGTGAACTTATCATGAATTTGGATCAACACATATTTAACCCATTCATCCTCATAGTAGAAATTGGGGAAATTGTTCCATACATCCAATTTCTTCTCCATTAAGCTTTCATATTCAAGTTTAAGTTCAAAATCATCTCCAATCAACTCATTTACCTAGTATTCCACTATCTTCCCATGATCATACTCTTTCATTTTCATGTGAATATAGATCCACACATCCTCTGTGTTCATCACACCATATGGAACCCTAAAAAACTCACCTTTAGGGGCTGTCTTCATGGAGTTGTATGGGTGCTTCTTAAATTTAGGTCTTGGTCATTCAAGAACATCAATAACTTTAGAGATAAATATTTTTGAACCTTTCTGAAACTAGGGTTTTGCAAGAACTAATAAATACCTTGTAATTCTTTGTTGGTTGGGTTCTGCACAACACACCACAATTGCTTCAATTCACCTTTTCTCTTCCCTTCACTTCAATTACTCGATTAAAAATGACTTTAACATATATAAAATGACATATAAAATATTTTTTGGTGACCTAGAATGCATTGATTGCAACAGATAAAGTTAGGTCAAAAAGTTGGTAAACCTTCACTGTGTTATCACATGCACCTTCAATCACTCCATAAATTTTCACAATAAGATATTTCACACCAAAAATACCATCAATAGATCAAAAATGTCAATATACACATGTACCAATGCGCTGAAGGCATCAACACCACATATTTGGTGGGGGATGGAAGATTTTTTCCTAAAACTCCCCTTGAGCCAAAGCTCTTCAACTAGTTTTAAGAGGAAACATCTATGCCAGGAGTTGGCACAAACTCAATTCTCATTTCACTCTCTTCTTTCTTTATGTAGGAGAATCTAGGGTATAAGAACAATCTTGTATCACCCAAAAAAAATGTTGTTATGTTGTTTCTTTTCAATAAGGGCTAAATTTGGTAGGGTTACTATTTTTAGTGAGTTTGCATTTATGCACGGTTGGGCACAAAATGTTACACAAACCTCTAGAATGGTAAATTGAAGCCAATGATGAAGAAATCACTTCAATATCATTTGTCATTTGAGAGATTAAAATTTTAATTTTCAAAAATCCTGTCAAAATATTCAAAGTCAATTTTGAGGCACTCAGAGGCTCTAGATGGGCTTGCAAATTGGTGAAAACTAATAGTCTACCTATTGGTGCACCTTCTTAGGAGCTTTCCAAAAAGGTATTATAATTGAAAATCCAATGGTCAGATCAAAATTTATGACCCCACAAATTTTTACTACCAAAATTAATTAAATTTTAAAATATCTTCTTAAGGAAGTTGTACTTTCCAAAAGATTCTAGGGAGGTTACACCTTCCAAATAAAGGGTGTGAATGGGGGTTATAGAGGGAGGGAAGAGAAAAGTGGATTGTGGCTCTGATTTATAGATTTTTCAGATTTATGTAATCGAAATGCCCATGTGATGGCAATTGTAATGTTTTAATTTTATTTTCATTTAAGTGAAAATAGAAAATCTTTGCTTCCTTCTTGCATATTGTTTGTGCAATTATTTGTTGTTGTGAGTTTCATATTTTAAGGGGATTACCCTTCATAATTTCTTCTTCTATATCTTGTTCATTTCTTTCTTCATCTCCACCAGATCAAAAAATTTCACTAAATCACTCTTCTTCTTTTGTGAAATAGATGGTTTCACATTCTTGCTTCTACAAAACTAGCTATGTGTCCTAGTTTATTGTATTTGTGACATATGACACCTTTTTGTTGAACAAACTTACTTCTTGCTATTTTGGATTTGCATTAAAAGGCCTTATGCCCAAATTTATTGCATGTATAATAGTAACCATTGAAATATTGGAACTTCATCCCATTATTGTAACCATTCATCATCTGACTTCTGCATTCACTAGCATTAAGACCAAATATATTACATGTAAAACATTGATTGAGAGAGGATTGAACAATCTAATTCATTATACTTCTACGTTCTAGTGCTCTATGTCCAAAATTATTGCAAGAATAACAATAACCATTAAAAGATGAATACCTTTGTGCATCAAGTTATCTGATAGGAGGCCTTTTGAAATCTTTCTTCTAGTTCCAGACCTGTCTCATATTGTTCTTCTTATCATTCTTCTTTTCAGCATTGTTTGGAGTCTTTTAACTTTCTCCTTTTTTAAACCCTAAACCTTATTTTTCCTTAGAAGCCTCCTGACTTGCAATCATCTCATCAAGCAATGTGGAGCTCTTCATGAATTTGTCTTCTTGAATCTTTGCTTTCTCTAGATCAGATCTCAAAGTCACCATCTCTTGTTCAAGCTTTGAACATTCTTCAGATTTATCTTTCAATTTGGCTTTCAAGGAGTCTTCAACTCGTTTCCCTTCTTCAACTTACACTTTGAAATTGGTGATGGTCTTGTTTGATTGCTTGAGTTGCTCATTTATTTCCTTGAATCTTTTCTTAGCTCTTTTGAGTTGCTCCCTCAACTTTTTGATACACTTGTCTGTATCCTTAAGATTCTCTTTTAGATTTCTATTCTCAGATTCTACTTTGTCTAGATCATCAAGGGTTGATTTGAGTTCTCCTTCCATATCAACTTCAAAATATTCTTTAGTAAACCCTTCAGGGATAATATCTTCTAAAAGAATATGATACTTCCTTGTAGCCATGCGTTCAACCTCCATGATCTACCTCCAGAATCAAGTCAATTGAAGGAACCAAGCTCTGATACCAATTGTTGAACACCCAAAATACTAAGAGAGGGGTGAATTAGTATTCATTGAAACTCATTGACTTCATCAACTTAACATACATTCAAAGCATCACATTGAAGTTGTTGAACAAGATAACTGAGAGAGGGGATGAATCAGTTGTAGCAACTTTAACCTTTAAAACTTCCACCAGAGGTTATGTTGCAAGGTGTGCACCCTTGGTCTTCTTGGTTGTTCAATGTGGTGCTTGGGATTTGTGACATGGTTTAACTGCCTCCCATGGATCTTAACTCTGGCTTGTATCAAACATTGACAAGTCGATCTTTCGGTGCAACAGAAAGGCCAACAATTGGTATCAGAGCTAGTCATGGGTTTGAATCCCTCACTTGTGTTGGGGGGGACTATTGCAAGGTGTGCACCCTTGGTCTCCTTGGTTGTTCAACATGGCACTCGAGATTCGTGACATGATTTAACCGCTTCCCATGGATCTTAACTCTGATTTGTATTAAGCATTGATAGGTCGATATTTTGGTGCAATGACAAGGCCAACAAGTTAGACCAATTATCATTCACAAATCCTTTACTCTGCTAAAGTGATTAATCATTAAGTGTAAAAGAAGAAATTGAATGAAGTAAAATAATACACACAATAACACTAGATTTACGTGGAAACCCCAATAAGGAAAAAACCATGATGGGTATTAGCTCACAATATAGAGAATAGAAAAACTGACTATAGAGGCTCATTGCCAGAAAGGCTCGCTACCAAAAATAAGACTTACTATTCAAAACATGACTCGCTGTCCAATAAGGGTTAACCACTTGAAGGGTTCACTACCACAAAATTACAAAGAAGATAGAAGATAATAGTTACAAAGAGAAAACTATCTCAATGCAACTAATATCTCCACCACAATTCACTCACTCACTTGCATACACACACAAAATATGTCAGATGCCTTCAACTCACTGCCTTCAAAATCCTAACAAGAAATTCACACTGATCTACTCAAACTTGTATCACACACACACACACACACACACACTATTTCGCATCCATCTTTCTTGCATTCATCTTTCACTAACAACCCAACTTGTACTTATACCTTCTTCAACTTTGAAACTCATCCAAGGTCGACCATACATCATTTATAAATTTAAATTCAAATTAGGTTAGTGCAAAAAAATTATACAGTGGAATTAGAATGAGGGTGACCCAAAAACATACTTAATGAGGACCTAAATAAGTACCAACACACTTTTCCACACTTCATTAACTTCACAAGTAGTGCTTAACACAAGGTCGACCAACACCCATGTAAAACACATAGAATAATTAAGCACACACAACCTTAACTTGATCAAATCTCTCTGGATAACAAAATTAACTTGAACATGAAAATATCAACTTATCTTTAGAACCACAAGTCCTAAAGCCACAATTCAAAAAAATCTAGAGCAACTACATTTCTCCTAGACCACAACCAGACACACCAAACTGCACAGTCACATACTAGTGAAAATATCTCGCACTGTACAACAATCTAGAAGCCCAAATATTGGATACAACAACCATCAACAACTATTATCAATATATCTAAATATCACAAGCATAGGAACACATACAAGAGTAAAACCCAGAGCACACACAAAATACTTGCACACTTCCTCTATTACAATTTTCTCAATATCCTTGACATATACAACCAATAAAAAACTTCCATGACATCAGTGACAAGAACAACTAGTTGATCACCAATTAAAAAATTTACATCAATGACAACACCTTCATACTTGCAACAATCTCCCCTTTTTCATTGATGCCAACACATGATGTGAAAAAACATCAAAGACAACACAACAAATTTGAACCATCAAACTCTAGAAATTATTTCTTCCCCTTACTTTTTCTTTTTCACATGATACTTTCTCCCCCTTTGACATCAATGGAAAAGCAAAAACATATTTTACATTGTTTTCCTCCTTTGAAATCATTAGTACTCAATAACAACATGTGATAATACTTGCTCCCCCTGAGAGGTAGCCACCAAACATCAGTCCAAAAGAAAGATAGATTCATAGATCCACTAGACTGATGTATCTTCATATGCATATAGTTCAATAAAGGAGGGGAAATGACCCCTAAATTCTCTTAGAGATACTCAAAATATATCTTTAAGAAGAGCCTTAGTAGATATGTCTGCAATCTGATCCTCTGTAGGCACATAATCAAGCTTTACTTCATTCTCCATGACCTTCTCTCTCCAAAAGTGATACCTAATAGATATATGCTTTGTCCTTGAATACATCACTAGATTCTTTGAAATATTAATTGCACTTGTATTATCACAAAAAAGAGAAATGGGATCATCATACATTACTCTGATATCCTTCAATGTTTGTTTCATCCACAAAACTTGTGTGCAATAGGATGTTGCAGCAATATACTTAGCCTTTGCAGTGGATAAGGAAACAAAATCTTTCTTTTTACTTAACCATGAAACCAATATACAACCAAGAAAGAATTCTTCACCACTTGTACTTTTTCTATCATCAACACAACCCGCCCAATCTGCATCTGTATAAGCACTTAGTGTAAAATCAGTACCCCTAGGATACCACAAGTCATAATCTAGAGTGCCATTCAAATATCTAAATATCCTCTTAACAACAAAAACATGTGTCTCTTTAGGGTCTTCTTGAAATCTAGCCACAAGATAAACTACATGCATGATATATGGTGTAGTAGCGATTAAATATAGTAGACCTCCAATCATTGATTTGTATTTGATCTAATCAGCCTTAGGTGAATCACCCTCTTTACTCAATTTTTAGCCAGTCATCATAGGAGTGCATACCGATTTGGAACCATCCATCCAAAACTTCAACATTTCTTTTACATATTTTGACTGTGAAATAAAAATCCCTTTTTCTATTTGATTGATTTGTAGCTCAAGAAAGAAATTCATCTCACCAAACATAGACATACCAAAATCTTTTTTCATCTCTTTAGCAAATATCTTGCACATGATTTCATTTCCCTCCAAAGATAATATCATCAACATATAAAACTACTATCAAGATTTTGTCATCTTCAATTTTGAAATAAAGATTGCTATCAGCCGTACCTTTATTGAAACCTTGTTGAATCAAATATCTATCTAACCTTGCATACCAAGCTCTAGGAGCTCTATTCAATCCATATAAATATTTCTTTAATTGACAAACCATATTCAGTTGATTTGACAGCTGAAATCCTTCTGGTTGTTCCATGTACACATCTTCTTCTAATTCACCATTCAGAAATGCAAACTTTACATCCGTTTGATAAAAATATTTATAAGTAGAAAAAGCTAAAAAATTCTAATAGCTTCCATCCTAGCCACTAGAGGAAAAGTCTCCTAAAAATATATACCTTCTACTTGTGAGTAACCCTTACACACAAGCCTTGATTTATTTATGGCCACTTCTCCATTCTCATTCAACTTGTTTTTGAATATCCATTTTGATCCAATTATGTTTTTATCTTCCGTTCTAGGGACCAATTCCCAGGTTTGATTCTTCTCAATCTGCATAAGTTTTTCTTTCATTTCTCTCATCCAATGCTCATCTTTACATGCTTCACTTACTGTCTTAGGTTCAACTTCAAAAAGTAAACAAAAACTTATTTCAGCAGCAACACCAAATTTTCTTCTTGTCAATACTCGTTTTCTCTTGGGTCCAATGATTTTATCTACTAATGATTCTTTTGCACATATTTAGGTGTCTTTGGGGAAACCATTAGAGCTTCTTCTTCTGCATTATGATTTTCTTGTTCTTCCACAATAAATTCTTCTACTTCTCTATAATCAGGTTCATCTGATACATAGCCATCAACTTCAATTGAATTCTTTAATGCTTCCACCTTGACATTTGTGCTCTCTAAAATATTTCTTAGCCTTTTATTGAAACATATGTAAGATTTTCTTCTAGTAGAGTATCCAAGGAAGATACCCTCATCACATCTAGCATCAAAATTCCCTAAATTTTCTTCATCCCTTATGATATAACATTTGCTTCCAAATACCTTGAAATACTTGACAGTAGGAATTATTGCACACCATAGCTCATAGGGGGTCTTAGTGCTATTGGATTTTTCTTGAACTTGATTAAACATGTAAACAATATGTGAATAGATTCTCTCTAGTAAACTTCTAGTAGAACTACCTCTATTATCATTGATCTAGCAACTTCTTGAATTATTTTGTTCTTATTTCAACAACTCCATTCTACTGAGGAGTTCTAGGGGTAGACAATTGCCTCTTTATTCTATGAACATCAAAAAACATTTTAAACTCATTGGAGGTGAATTCACCACCTCTGTCAGACCTCAAACATTTAATTCTCAAATTTTCTTCATTCTCAACCATAGCCTTAAATTCCTTGAATCTATCTAATACATCATATTTCTCTCTAACAAAAGTAACCCATGTATATCTAGAGTAATCATCAATCAAAAGCATAAAATACCTGTCACCTTGTAGACTTCTCACTCTTGTAGGAACACAAAGATCTGTATAAATCAAATCCAATAGTTTGGTAGTATATTGTTCCTTCGACCTAAATCAATTTCTAGCTTGCTTTCCAAACTGGCAATCCTTGCAAATAGCATTAACAGGATTTGTAATCCTTGGTAATTTTCTCACAACTTGTACAACACTGATTCTCACCATATTATCAAAGTTCATATGACACATCCTCCAGTTCCATAACCAACTATCATTAATATGTGACATAAAACATTGTCCATCAGTACCCTTAAGTTGATAAATATTTCCCTCAAACTTCTTACTAGCAACAATCACTATTCTAGATCCTTTTCCGATTTCACATCTCTCATCCTCAAATACAAGATTATATCCTTTACTACACATCTATCCAAAACTCAAGAGATTATGCCTTAAACCCTTAACATAGTAGACATCATCAGTATTATGCTTTCCATCAAAACTGGCTGAACCTATCCCACACATCTTAGCACTAGTATCATCTCCAAACTTAACTAAGCCTCCATCATATTTTCAAGTTTAACAAACTTACTTTTGATCACCAGTCATGTGATGTGAACAACCACTATCAACAACCCAATAGTTCTTTTATTGTTTAGTATGAAGGATAGAGATCTCAATATCTTCAACTTTCTTTGGAGAACTTTCCTTCACCCATCTCTCAGTATTAGCAGAAGTAGATTCATCTTTTATAGCCAATAACAAGTATTCATTATCATCAAAATCTTCATAATTAGACTCTTCATCAAAAATTTCAACACCTTCATTTACATAATATTCTCTCTTAATAATCTTCCCTTTGTTCTCTTTTTTTATTCTATATTTATTCTTCTTTTCTCTTTCTAGACATCTCAAAGCATAATGACCTATTCCTCCACAACTAAAGCATTTAAAGGGTAACTTACCTTCATACTTACCGAAGCCCTTTTTCATTCTTCTTACAAAGTTAGCTTCCACTTCATCAAAATTATCTTCATTCGGATCTTGAACATTTGTAGCTCTAAAATCAGTTTCTGACTTCGATCCATTTCTCAGGCCAGGCTTGCTCATATCAAGTGATGTTAGAGTACCCAATAAATGATCTTTAGTATAAGTTTTTTAATCTACAAATTCCTCAATAGCAGATACCTTTTCACAATATACAATAGGGAGAGTTCTGAGAATCTTCTTCACAATCATGGATTCATCCACTGTATCACCAAGTCCTTGCATTCCACCTACCAGCTCATCCACTCTCTATACATAGGATTTAATGTTTGCATCTTCAGACATATGCAAGATCTCGAATTGTGCCTCTAAATTCTGCATCTTTTCTTCTTTGACCATTTCATCTCCTTCATGAATCTTTCCCAATGCTCCCAGACCTCTTTAGTAGTCTTCAAATTTGCGACTTTAATTAATTCGAAATGTGAAAGACTATTCTTCAAAATAAACTTTTCCTTGTTGTTCACTTCATGCACCTTAATTTCATCAATTGTACTCGAACCATTAGTAGGAGTAGTGTATGAATCTTATAATCTTTCTCAACATCATATCCATAGTATTCTAGATTGTTGAATAGGACAACTGAGAGGGGGGGGGGGGTGGGGAGAGGGGGGGGTTAAATCAGTTGTCACATAATTAAACCTTTAATTCAATCACCATAACTAATCCTTAACACTGCTTAAATGATTAAACATTAAGTGCAAGTGCAGAAACTGGAAACCATCACAAAAACATAACAACACTAGATTTACGTGAAAAACCCAATGAGGGAAAATCACGGTGAGGATTAAATCACACTATAGAGAATATCAAAACTGATTACAAGAGGCTCATTGCCAAAAAAAGGACTCACTGTCCGAAACAGGACTCACTATCCAATATGGCTAACAACCCAAAGGGATCACTTCCATAGAGATACAAAGAAGATAAAAGAGATATGTTATAGAGAGAAAACAATCTCAATGCAATAGATAAATCCACCACAATTTTCTCAACCACTCACAGACATGCATGAATGATAGATTACACCTTCTGCTCACTACATAAGGAGACTTGTCATTTAGGCTTCACACTAATCTGCCACACTCACATCACACACACTCACTGAAGAGAATCAATCTTGCATCTATCTACTCCTTTTCTTTTCATTCATCTCTCTTCTTCGCTCTTGTCCTCTTCACCACAAACTCATCCTATATTTATACCATCTTCAACTTTGAAACATATCCAGATTCGGCCATCCAACATTAAATTCAAATTAGGTCGGTGCCAAAAAATCCTAGGGTGGAATTAGAATGAGGGTGACCCAAACACATGCTTCATGAGGACCTAAATAGATCTGGCACACTTCATTAACTCTGAAGATAGTGTTCAATACAAGGTCAGCCAAACTAGTGTAAAACACATAGAATAATTAAGCATGAACCTTCTAGATGCCAAGCTTAGCTTCATCGTGATCATAGAAACACAACTCTCAAACCACAAGACATAAGACTTGAACAAAGAGAAATATGGACCAAAACAATTTCTCCTTGACCTCAAAGAACTACATTTCACCAAGTGGTGAACATAACTCGCACTATACAATGAATTAACAACCAAAAATCTAGATATATCAACTTCCAACAATCACGATCAACATATTTGAACCACACAAACATATGAGCAAAATATAAAGCAAAATACAGAGCAACCACTGAATACCTACAATCTTCATTGAATATAATTTTCTCAATATCCTCAACATATACTTGACTTCAATAACCTTCAACCATGGCATTAATGAAAACAACAACCAGTTGATAACCAATTGACTAGTTGGCATCAATGACAACACCTTCATTCTTCTCATTCTCGCAACATAGATATCCTTCCATCTTTGTCTTCTAGAAGGCATAGTCAGTCCCATCAAACCTAGGACACTAAATAATGATCTTTCTCACGATCCTAGACCTTCCTTAAGTGGTTAATCTTTTCTCTAAGGAACCAAGATCTGAGATCAATTATTGAACAAGACAACTAAGAGGGGGGTTGAATCATTTGTAAAAATTTTAACCTTTAAAACTTCCACCAGAGGTTAGACCAATTATCATTCATAAATCCTTTACTCTGCTAAAGTGATTAATCATTAAGTGTAAAAGAAAAAACTGAAAGAAGTAAAATCATACACACAATAACACAAGATTTATGTGGAAAACCCAATAAGGGAAAAACTAGGGTGAGGATTAGCTCACAATATAGAGAATATCATAACTGAATATAGAGGCTCACTGTCAAAATAGGACTTACTGTCTGGAACAAGACTCACTGTCTAATAAGGGTTAACCACCCAGAGGGCTCATTGCCATAAAATTATAATGAAGATAGAAGAGAATAGTTACAGAGAGAAAAATATCTCAATGCAACTGAGATTTACCACAATTCACTCACTCACTTGTAGACACACACAAAAGATGCAAGATGCCTTCAACTCACTACCTTCAGAAACCTAACAATATATCTACATTGATCTGATCAAACTCGCACCACACACACACACACTATTTCACATCTATGTCTCATCTATATTTATTGCATTCATCTTTTACCAACATATCAACTTATACTTATACCTTCTTCAACTTTGAAACTCATCCAAGGTCGGCCATACATCATTTGTAAATTCAAATTTAAATTAGGCCAGTGCCAAAATATTCTACAACAGAATTAGAATGAGGGCGACCCAAACACATAGTCAATGGGGACCTAAATAAGTCCCAACATGCTTCACCATGCTTCATGAAATTTGTAAGTAGTGCTTAACACAAGGTCATCCAACACTCATGTAAAACACATAGAACAATTAAGCACACACAACCTTAACTTGATCAAATCTCTCCAGATAAAAAAATTAACTTGAACATGATCATATCAGCTTATCTTCAAAATTGAAAGTCTTGAAGCCACAATTCAAAGAAATCCGAAGCAACTACATTTCTTCTAGACCACAGCCAGACACACCAAACTGCATAGTCGCATACTGGTGAAAATATATCACACTGTACAATGATCTAGAAGCCCAAATTTTGGATACAACAACCATCAAAAACTATGATCAATATATTTGAATCTTACAAGCATAGGAACACATCTCAGACAAAAACATGGAGCACACACATAATACCTACAAAATTTCTCTATTACAATTTTCTTTATATTCTCGACATATATACAACCAATAACCAAATTCCATGACATTGGTGACAACAAAAACCAGTTGAAATCAAGGACAACACCTTCATACTTGCAATAGAAGTTGCAATAATGGAAAGGAACATATAAAGCATGCATCACATCAAAGAGCACAAGAACATTAGATTTATGTGGAAAACCCTTGAAAGTGAAAAACCACGATGAGGATTATCTCACAATATATTATAACCAATTACAATGTTGATACACAATAGTGGAATCACTATCCAAAAAGAGAGAATGGCTTGATGAGCCTAGCTTTTGGTCTTAATTTGGGTAGAATCCATAGTTTATTTGCTGAAGTTGACATGGAATTTGATAATGAAATGTTGGTATTTCTATAATGTTTTCTTCAAACCATAGACATTGGGTTTAATTCCATTTCTTCCAGTTTTAGTGACATTAGCTATTATGTGGACTATCTATATTGATTTTTCATGTTGTTGATGAATGTTATTTAAGGTGGTTATAGATGTGCAATTATTATGCATACTAACATTTCCATGTAGACACACTTGAGGATACTAATTTGAGGAATGCAACTGCCAGATGGTCATTACTGAGGAGGTCTTCGAAGGACAATTGGAGGATGTCGGTGGATATTCCCCATGTCAACCACATGTAACCACCTTATATTGATCTCGCACGATGTTGAGAATTCATGGGCATTACTGCAATATTGAGTCTACGTTGGGACTTACATGTCCGGCCAGATTCCCTGGATGTGTAGCCGCCCTCCATTCTTTTCTCTACTTGCCCTAAATGGAGCTCTCCCAGTTAGTGGGAGTTGACTACCCTATTTAGTGGGTGGGATAAATAAGGTTTGGATTCTCCTTCTTTGGGAGTTTGAGAGTTTGAAGGTTTCCAAGTTGCTAATTATTGATTTTGTATCGAATAGTTTACTAAGAATTTCCAGACATGCTACTCTTTTATAATGACATTTCCGAATGAATAAGATGAAGTTTTGAGTTGAGAATTTGAGTTTACATTAGTTTTAGAGGATACTCATCCAAGGGGTCCCACTTGGTGAGTAATTTGTTCCTTAGTTTAGTTAGATTAGTTATTAGTTTTTGTTTAGTACTTAGTTTAGAATCTGGCACTGACTGTTCTTGAAGCCACTAGAATTCCATTCTGTGACTATTCCTACAACTAAAGTAGATAGAGTATCTCCCTGGTTGTTGTTTAGATTTTCATTTCTGTCATGCATGTTCGGCTAAGTTTAATTGTTAAGTGATGTTCAACATTTTCTTTGTTCCTTTCCATGCAATTTACTTTCAGTATTGAATCTTTCTAAGTTGTAGAATGAAGATGACTACTTTGAATTTCCTAGTGTACATACTATGTTGACCTATTTCAAGTTCATGTCGCTGGGTTGAAAATTTAAATGTACCTTCATGATGGTTAAAATGGATATTCAGATCAAATGTCCAATCTTTGAATCATGGCCGTAAAGGATTAGTTATTAAGATCATTGTAGGAGGCCAACATTTTTGGCGTCATTGTCGGGGATGGTGTCAAACTAGGGAGTTATTTGAAGCCATTGCTAGTTTTCTTTCTGCTGTAGTATTTTTTGGAGTTTTCTCTTAGTGTTTAGAAGTTATGATCTACTATTCTTTCACCAATTCTTTGTGTGATTTGACTGATGCTGAGTGATACTGCATGCATAGAATAAGAAGAGATGCTTATGGGAGATTCAGGATAGAACCATTTCAGCTAATAGAGCTTCCAAATCTGCCCAAAAACGAAGAAGAAGAAGAGCCACACCCCTTTTCTGATACATTTCCTGACTTAACCAATTCTGAATTTTCCATTGAAGCTCAAAATCTAGTTGAAGAACCCTTTACTTTGGAACTTCATCAAGCAAGCATGGCTGATGCAAATGGAAATAGGCCTAATAGGTAGAACCAACCAACTTTTACTTTCCCCATTGCTCAACAAAATGAAGTAGACAACCTCAAAAATATCCCTTCGTCAGTACTTCCTAAACTCTATGGGCTTGTCACAGAAGATCCTGATACATTCTTGTTTGAGTTTTATATACTCTGCAGAAACTATGACTATATCACTTATGCCCATATGCTTAAGCTATTTCCTACCACTTTGAAAGAAGCTGCATTAAGATGGTTTATGATCCTTGGTAGAGATACTGTGCAGACATGGGAGGACATGAAGACTAAGTTCCTTGAGAAATACAAAGTATTGTAGGGGTAGTGATATGAGAGGAGGTGACATTTTTAGAATGCAAAAAAAGGAAAATGAAAGCCCGGAGGATTTCATTTCAAGGTTTCTATTTTGTTTGCATAAATATCCACACCATACAATCAATTAAGACTCACATAAGTTTCTTTTCTTGAGAGGAATTAATGAAAGTTGCATTGATGCCTTGGACCTAATGGTAGGAGGAGATGTCACTCAAGTTCCTTGGGAAGATATTAAGAAGATATGCCAAAACTATTCTAGAGTAGCCTCAAAGAAAGGGAGAGCTTACCAATCCTCTATGGGTAAGTCATCCACCAGTGGAGTTTCAAGGATGGAGATTACTCATTTGCTGGTAGATTTAAAGTAGGATATCATAAATAATCCAGCTACTCAGCTGGATACACTTTAGGCCAAGAAGAAACATGAGGAGGCAGAGGCAATGCTAATAGAATATTGCCCTCATTGCAGACAAAAGAAGAAGGATTGCAGATGAAAGATGGTAGCTAACATTGACATCAAGAATATTCCACCTGATTTCAAACCAATTCAGACTGAGGAAGATCAAGTCTACTTTGTTGCACAGAAAAGGCCATGGGCTCCAAGACAAGGTATTCCACCAAATCCACTATCTTTTGTTGGGCCATATTTTAATTCCTATTCATTTGGTAACCAGTGGCAACCCGCATGTCCATCCAACTATGGAGGATATCCACCATAGTCTTGGGGTAACCCTCCAAATGCTTGGCCCAATTATCAAAATTCTTCAACTCGGTGGCAACAACCTCAGGGGATTTGGCAATAGTTTCAAGGACCTTGGCAGCCACCTCCAAGAAATTGGCAACAAGAATCCCAATGGAGAGGTGGATAACAGTGGCCAAATAAAAAAACCAGTTACATGCAGCCACCTTCTCAACCCCAACAACCTGCTATCATGCCTCCCCTACCAATCCCAACCCAAATGTGCCTAAACCCACTTAGTTATTAGCTCAACCCACACCTAACCCAAATAATAAACCACAACAACTTTTATACTCTACTGATCCAAATCAATTTCCTGCATATGTTGTGATTTTAAGTAACATACATTTGCATTCAGGAACTAATTTACCAACTCCTTCCACACCTATCATCACTGAGCTTCCTATGGAAGAAGAAGAACCTTTGAATGTTCCCATTCAGTCTGGTGCACCTACAAATCCTGAACCGGTTCTAGCCAAAAAAATGGCACAAGAACCACCATTCCCCCAGAGATTGGAAGTTTCCAAACAAAAGGAAGACAAGGAGGACACCACTTTTGATATTCTAGACCAGATAAAGCATATATGTGTCCAGATACCCCTATTCTAGGCCATAAAAGATGTCCCTATATATGGAAAAGCAATCAAAGAAGCATGCCTCAAGAAGTCAGGAAAGAAAAAGAAAGACCCAACTACAGTTCATGTAGTGGGATAGTTGGCTGACATCATGCTTGGAAAAGTAACTATACCCAATTACAATGATCTAGGTAGTCTTGTGGTTGAAGTTATTATCAATGGGACACATATAAAGAATGCTTTGATTGACTTGGGTGTAGCAATAAATGTGATGACTAAGGACATCCTGCAAAAAATGAATATTGTGAGTATGTGATCCACTCCTACTATCCCATAACTTGCTGGTAGCTCCACTGTTAAGCTCGATGACATAGTAGAGGACCTTGTTGTGATTCTTGGTTCTTGGGAGTATCCAACCGTCTTCATGATTCTTGGTTCTTGGGAGTATCCAACCAACTTCATGATTCTTTCTCCTAAAGCTACACTAGGCGGGTATCCTATCATCCTTGGAAGGTCATGGTTAGCAACAATAGACACCTATATTAGATGTCAGTCAGGTGACATGACCATTTCTGATGGTAGGAGCACCAAAAATATTGTTCTTTATCTTCCTGCTCAACCATCCCATGCTGAGGATAATCCTGTATGGCCACATGTAGGTGAAGAGGCCGAGGAAGCTAACTTTGTGACACAGCTTATGATGTTAGGTAGAAGCCCATTCTTGTAGCTTCAAAATGATGATGAAGTGTAATCTAATATACTTCAGAACCATTATGAGATAGAGGAGGCACCATCCTCTCATGCATCTAGTGCTCCTGATCCCATGAAGACACTTCTATCTGCTCTACTTGATCTTCCTGAAGCCACTATTTCTACAGACAAACTTCTTGCAACCACTCTTCCTACATACAAACTTCCTGTAACAATAGGTATGTTCCACACAATGCTACCATATGACCTTAAGGTACCATGTATTAATGAAACAAATATGATAGAGTTAACTACACAAGTATAGGTGTTTGAGGGAAAATGTTTGAATATTAATAGAAAATTGGGAGAAAAACAACTACTATCATTGATAAATTTGTTGAAGGCCCACCAAAATGCATTTGCATGGGATTACCATGATATGTAAGGCCTAGACCCCAAGATTTGCACTCATAGGATATATATCAAAGGTGATTGTCAATTGATCAGGTAGCCACACAAAAGAATCAACCCAGCATTGAGGGAGATTGTCAAAATAGAGCTACAAAAGTTGCTAGATGCAGGCTTTATCTATCCTATCTCAGAAAACTAGTGGGTGTCCCCATTGGTGATTGTGCCCAAGAAGGGATGAAAATGGTGAGTCTGTACTGATTATAGAGAGCTCAATGTTGCTACTAAGAAAGACCATTTTCCCTTTCCTTTTGTTCATCAAGGGCTGGAATCACTTGCAGGAAAGCAATACTTCTCTTTCTTTGACGAATTCAGTGGCTATAGTCAGATTCAAATTGCATCTGAGGACTAGGAGAAAACAACCTTCACACATCCATGGGGGACATATTCCTATTCAGTACTTCCCTTTGGTTTATGCAACACACATGCAACCTTTCAAAGAGCAGTCATCAGAATATTTTCAAACATCTCTCTTGACTGCATGGAAATATATATGGATGACTTTACCACCTATGGTGTTGATATTGATGAAGCATTGGAGAATCTCAGGAAATTCTTACAAAGATGTGAAGACTAAAATCTCTCTTTGAACAGTGAGAAGTGCTTCATGATGATGTAGGAAGGTGTAGTTATTGGCCACCACATTTCCCACAAAGGAATTCAGGTAGATTCTACAAAAATTGAGTTAATTACTAATCTTCCTACACCTGCAAAATAAAAAGATGTTAGGAGTTTCTTGGAACATGCAGAATATTACAAGAGTTTCATCAAAGACTTTAGTAAAATAACAACACCCTTGTATACTCTCTTAACCAAAGATGCTGAATTTCAGTGGACAAAAGATTGTGCCTCAACATTTTCTGACTTGAAGGCAACCTTGACTCATGCTCCTATACTTAAGGGACCTAATTGGGAAATTACTTTTGAAATACCCACTGATGCATTAGATTATGTTATAGGATTAGTCTTAGGATAGACAGAAGGGGCCATTGAAAATGCTATTTATTTTGTTAGCAAAAATTTACAAGGAGTTGAATTCAATTATACAGTAACAAAAAAAATGCTAGCAGTAATCTACGGCCTGAACAGATTTAGGCACTACATAACATGATACCAAATATTTGTGCACACTGATCATGCCAGCATCAAATATCTCATGAACAATCCCCTGATCTCAAGAAGGTTAGCCAGATGGTTATTGCTAATGCAGGAGTTTGACATTACCATTATGGACAAACCAGGGAAGGCCAATGTTGTTGCAGATTTTCTTTCCAGACTGACCACATCAAAAGACAATCAGGCCATAGATGACTCCTTTTTTGATGAGCATCTATTTTCTATTATTGTGCACACACCCTAGTATGCTGACATAGCTAATTACCTTGTGATAGGGAGAGTTCCTTCTCACTTCTCTCCAAAAGAGAGAAGAGTTCTCATTGAAAAGTCTTTCCCTTTTACATGGATTGTTGGATGCTTATTTTATACTGGACTAGATCATGTTATGAGAAGATGTGTGAGGGAAGATAAAAAATATGACATTTTGCTTGCATTCCATGATGAACCCTATGGAGGGCATTTTGCAGCCAAAAGGGCAACAATGAAGCTTTTGAACACAGGTTACTATTGGCCTACACTACAAAAGGATGGAGGAAGATATACAAGGAAATGTGATAGGTGCCAAAGAATGGGCAAGCCAACCAAATCAGATGAGATGCCACTCTACCCCATAGTAGTAGTCACTCCCTTTGACAAGTGGTGATTGGATTATATGGGACCCATTGATCCCCCATCAAATGGTAAGTCTTATATCTTGGTATACACTGATTATGTAACTAAATGGGTAGAATTCAAGTCCATTGAGCATGTAAGAGAAAACAAAGTTGTAGAATTTCTTTATGAAGAAATTTTCACACGATATGGAGTGCTAAGAGAAATAGTAACTAATTAAGGAGATCAGTTTACCTTAACACTTGTTACAACACTAGTCAATGAATATAACATAAGGCATAGGAAATCTACTCCTTATCACCCTTAGGCCAATGGACAAGTTGAGGTGATCAACAAAGAGATTGAAGCAATCCTAACCAAACTAGTAGCTATTCACAAGAAGGATTGGGAAAATAGATTATCAGAAGCAGTTTGGGCCTACAAAACCACCTAGAAAACTACTAGAGGCTTCACTCCATTTGAGCTACTATATGGGAAGATGGCTATGATGCCTATTTTATTCAAATACAAAACTCTTAAAACTATAGTGGACCTAGGGATGAATATCTCTGAGACACAAAAAGAAAGAATCATGCAGTTGAGTGCTTTAGACGAGATGAGGAAGACAACTTTGTACCACACTGAAGTTGTGCAGAATCAAAGAATCAAATGGCATTACAAATTTATCAAAGAGAAAAAAATTCAACTAGGTGACTAGGCATTGCTTTATGACTCACGATATCAGGACAATACAAGAAAATTGTAGACAAGGTGGCTAGGACCATATCAAGTTGCTAAGGTATTTCCCAATGGAGTTGTTCAGCTCACCACCATTGATCATGTCAGATTCAAATTACTAGTCAATGGTCATCGTCTCAGATTGTATCACAAACCAGCTTCCAAAGAAGAGTTCCTCTAGCAATTCAACCAACCTACAACACTTGAGCTTCCTGTAGCCAAAGTTGGTGGACCTAGTGTCCCTCCTTCTGGCCAATTAAGGTACGTACTTGTCATAATAAAGACTTCTACTTTTGTAGAAGTACATTTCTTCACCCATCCGCCCCTCCACCCATCCGTACCACCTTTCTCTCTCTTCCATCACTTCATTCCACCTGACATCATCCTATTTCATCATTCTTGATTACTCAATTTATTTTCTAAAAATGTGAATGGTACTTTCTCCATGATCTTTACAGTGTATCCTCCACAAATTCAGGTATGTACACATTAATTGCTCTCTTAATTACCTTTTTAAAGCTTTCATTTAATCATTGTATGTTAGCATAGACGTTCAAATAATTTGCATACCCCCTATCAAATCACTACTTCCATCCTACATGTGTGGACACATGTCCAAATTTAGGTTGGGGGGGAAGGAAAGATGCAAGTACATTTCCCACATGTCAGTCCATGATTTGTCTATGCCAGTAAATCTAGCTGAACCAATTTAAAATTTGAAATGAGGGATGACTCATATCTGTGATGTGACACTAAATTTTCGTTTCCATTCCTTTTCATCATAACTCTTTTTATTACCTTGTCTTTTCCATTATCGACCCTATCATAATCTCAAATTGCAAAAGGTGAAAAAAATAGAGAAGGAAAATTTAGTCGACATTAGTGACAATTTCAGCTAACAAGTGTTGGAGAAAGGAATTTGTTCTCAGACAGGAATTTCAAGAAAAGAATTTCACATAGTGGCAGTGATTACAAAAAATGGGAGGAAGAATAATTCAAAATGAGCCTTTGACTCATGATACCTTATTGTAGAATGCATATTGCCTGACTGAATTTAGAAACTGTGGCTGGTTGGACTACTTCCTAAATCTTGACGATTTTGATGAAGGCATTGCACTTGAGTTCACTTGAACATTTTTAGAAGGAAAAGATACAGTAAAAGGACTAGAGGTTGTGGCAACTAAGAGGAGAATTGTAGAAGTTATAGGGTTACCTGCTGACAATGAGCATTACCCTGTTTCTAGAGATGCCAAGTCAACAAGGGCCATATTCACAATACATGGTGACCCTCCAATCAACATAGAAAAGCAAGGTGCCAAAAGAACCTCTCTGTTTGAGCCATGGAAGGAGGCATCCATCTACATTATCAGATATCTCACTTGTGAAGGTCAATTATCAAATTTACATTCAGTGCATTTCAAACTTTTGAGTCACATGAGGCATGAAAGAAAGATGAATGTGCCTAATATCTTATACAACCTTCTCTCCATCATGATAGTTGAAACATAGAAAGGTAGGGACAAATCTATCTCACACCATTGCCTCATTAAATTGTTGGTTGAAAAATATCTGCATGATGTAGCACTTGAGATGACTTGGGAGGAATTTGTAAATGTTAATCAATTTAGACCTGAGCAGTTGCAACCTAGGGCCTTACCTTAGACATGTAGGTCTAAGAGGATATTAAGCATGATTGAAGCCACCCCTAGTGCTTCAACCTCTGGTGTTGGCTTTGGTATGAATTCTCCTACAAAAAAAGGGGCCATAGACATTAGTTCCTCTGAAACAGGGCACTCTGGAAAAAAAAGTTATTCATCAGACTTTCATGATGATATCCCACTTGAAACCCTAGTAAGAACTAGGTAAAAGAAGAAGAAGGTAGAGGCAAGAAAAGGAAAATCCAAAACACAACCTATGGAAAGAGAGGTGTCGAGTCCTAAGAAGAGAAAGACTGACACTATACATCTTGCAACCAAAGGAAAATATAAGATCCCTCTTAAGAAATCAAAACCAGCAATTGATATGCCTTCGTGGAAAAACCCTAAGCATGGAAGGACATCACATGAGAGCACAGAAGCCCCAATGGGGTAGGAAAATGTCAGAAAAATATGTATTCAAAGAGGAAGCAAAATTGACCCTGGCGGATCTTGTTGCCATTGCTAAGGAAGTTGAAATTCGAGAACATGAGGAAAATTTGGAGTTCTTGCAACAAGACCAAGAGTTAGATCAAGAGTTCCTACATCAACTACAAGAACAAGAAGAATAGGTCATGCAACAAGAAGTGGGAGAAGAAATTGTACCTCCCCAGCCTGAGACAGTAAGACAACCTGAATCTATGCAAATAGTGCTATATGGGGTGCAACCATCAACAAAAACCCTAGTAGGAATTCATAATCCTCCAGGTTTTTCAGTGCATACAACAATTTTAAATTTATGGAAAGAGATACAAAGGCGAGAGGAAGAACGGAAAAAGGAGAAGCGATGATTGAAAAAGGAAATTGAAGAGAGGGATGAAATTATTGAAGAAAAAAATGAGGAGATTGCCTCTCTAAAAGAGAGGGTGGGAAGCATTGCAACCTTGGTGCCATAGATTTTAGAATTTAGAACACCTCCAAGAGTTTATGCTCTACACCTAAAGGAAAAATATCTCTCTTTTCAGATGTCAAAGCACATCTTAGGTTTGAATCCCTCAATTGAGACCCCCACTAAATTTTTCAATGCTTATAGGATTGCCTTCCTTGAAATGAAGAATTTTCTATGTGAGTTTTATTTACATAATTTTGATGTAACTCAAGACCAAGACTGGAACCCATTGTTGTATGTTGGAGATATCCAGCTAAGAGCCTTCATGTCTTGGGTGCCAAATGAGATTAGCTGGTGATAGAAATACAATGCTTATAGGAAGATGGAATCCAATATCCCTTTGGCCATTAGAGAAGAATCAAGAAACCCCAAGGATATTTATAGAGATTGGAACAAAATTATTTTTAGTCCTAGTTATGGTAACATAATTATGCCTTGGATTGAGGTAGTTTACAGTGAATATGAGGTAAAGACAACAACAAAAGAGGACACCATGAAAGGATATCTATCACAAAGATGGAACACTTTGACTAATGAACTGGAATAGGGTGAACCTCATTCCATCCAGAACTATCATGCAGCAATAAAGAGGATTGAAAGGTACATTTAGCTTGGGAGAGAAAAGGGTTGAGAGTGGCTTCCCTTGAATTTTCAGCCACCTATCCTCTTATGGCTTGTTCCAAATTTTAGATTCTACCGTTATGACATTGCTGAAGAAAGACAAAGATGGAAAAGACTTGACAGAATGAGAGCATTCTACTGGGACCCTAACTCACACTCAGCAAACACTGATATTGGACAACTATCAGTTGCTAATTTCAGAGCTTTGACCAAGCAAAAAAAAAACTCTTCCTCTGTTAGAGGACCAATAAAACGTTAAGTTGGGGGAAGTGATGAGCCTAGATTATGGTCTTAATTTGGGTAGAATCCATATTTTATTTGCTGAAGTTGACATGGAATTTGATAATTAAATGTTGGTATTTCTATAATGTTTCCCTCAAACCATAGACTTTGGGTTTAATTCCATTTATTCTATTTTTAATGATATTAGCTATTATATGGACTATCTATATTGATTTTGTATGTGGTTGATGAATTTTATTTAAGGTGGTTATAGATGTGCAATTACTATGCATACTAACATTGCCATGCAGACACACTTGAGAATACTAATTTGAGGAATGTAGCTACTAGCTGGTCATTACTGAGGAGGTGTCTAAAGGACAAATGGAGGACGACGGTGAAGATTCTCCATGTCAGCCACATGTAACCGCCGTATATTGATCTCACACGATGTTGAGTAGCCACGTACGTTACTACAATGTTGAGTCTACGTTGGGACTTGCATTTCTGACTGGATTCCTTGCATGTGTAGCCACCCTCCATTCTTTTCTCTGCTTTCCCTAAATGGCATCCTCCCAATTAGTGGGAGTTGACTGCCTTGTTTAGTGGGTTGGATACATAAGGTTCGGATTATCCTTCTTCAGAATTTTGAGAGTTTGAAGGTTACCAAACTGCTGATTATTGATGTTGTATCTGATAGTTTACTAAGCATTTCCAAACATGCTACTCTTTTGTAATTGCATTTTTGAATGAATAAGATGAAGTTTTGAGTTGAGAATTTGAGTTTACATTAGTTTTAGAGGATACTCATCCAAGGGGGCCTACTTGGTGAGTAATCCGTTCCTTAGTTTATTTAGATTAGTTATTAGTTTCTGTTTAGTACTTAGTTCAAAATTTGGCACTGATTGTTCCTACAACCACTAGAATTCCATTTTGTGATTGTTCCTACAACCAAAGCAGACATAGTAGCTCCTTGTTTGTTGTTCAAATTTGCATTCCTGTCATGCATGTTCATCTTAGTTTAATTGTTGAGTGATGTTTAGTATTTTATTTGTTCCTTTCCATGCAATTTAATTTCAATATTGAATCTTTCTTAGTTGTAGAATGAAGATGACTACTTTGAAGTTCCTAGTGTAGATACTGTGCTGACCCATTTCAAGTTCATGTCCCTAGGCTAACAATTTAAATGTACCTTCATGATGGTTAAAATGGCTATTTAGATCAGATGTCCAATCTCTGAATCATGACTGCGAAGGCTTAGTTATTAAGATCATTGTAGGAGGCTGACATGGCTCACTACTAGTGGCTAACTACCAAGGGATCACTACTTAGAATAGAAAAATATAGAAGAAAGGATGGATCACTACCAAAGATGAACTACTAACAATGGATTTGACATATGTTGAAGATACAATTTTAATTAAGCTATGAAAACTAACATAACTCACGTCATACTTCACCATAATTATACTTCACACTTCTCTCCACACCATATCTCACACACACACTCAATTACAACACTTATTACATCCACACAAGGAATTAACCTTGTATATATACCAAAAATATCAAAAACATCAATTAGGTCGACCTAATTAGATGAAACATGCATCACATAACCTATTGACTCAAAACTCTAACACACACGCCTTGAAAAATAAACCAAAACTTGTAGATTACCAAAAATAGGTCAACATTACCCATAATCACTCTCATGATTCCATTCCAAACACATTTCAACTCTGCATGACCCCAAAACCTTTAGGTCAACACCATATAGCAAAATTGTTGAAGTAACAATTAATGAACCAAGTGTTCATTCACAACTCAACACATAGATGACCAAATCACTTTCCACTTGAAACACACACAATTCTGACATCCACAAATATTACTTCCTCAAAATCACATAGAAAAAGATTCATCTATGATGGAATGCGGAGCATTCGAAAATACATTATGCAACTACAACTCTACCATTACCAAGCCTGATATTTTGTCAATATTATCTTCAATTATGGAAGACATACAAACTTGAATCTTTGGATCTAAAACCTTCAACACACACCAATATTACCTCAAAACTGCATAACAAGATTTTGCATAGTGGAGCAATGCAGACCACAAAACCGGTTCATTATAACACTGAAATTACACTCTAGGACAGCCAATTATCCACAACATTTGGTTTTCACCGGACCAATAATTCTGCATATGTACAAATGGTTTTATATAAATGACAACACCATACACATCAAAAAACCATCATGCTCATGTTTCCAATAGAGAAACTTCATCGTATTCCAGCAAAAAACTCCCTTTGGGATTTGATTGAAACATCACCTACATATAATAGGACAATCCAAGAGATTTTGTAGAAGGTTGATGTCCAATATTTTGTTAAACCAAATTATGTAGCCACCTCATTTGATTGTATGCAAGTGAAAAAGTCAAATATTGCATTCCCTCAACATGAATTACCCTCACTTGAGATCCAAAATAAACATGAGGCCTTAATGATAAAGGTGATCATTAATGAAAGTGAAGTTAGGCATACTCTCATAGACAATGGATTAGGACTTAATGTTTGTAGCATTGATCTCCTAAATAAAATTTGTGTGGACAAGAATCTCATAGAACACAATGATGTTAATATTCATGGCTTTGACAATGTTAATAAGAAACCATTAAGAATGATGGCATTACCCATTGAGGTTGGACCAATGGTTTTGCTTACTATTATTTGTATCATGTCAAGACCTCTTGCATACAACCTTCTCCTAGGTAGACCATGGATTCATGCCATGAAGGGAGTCTCATCTATTAAAGTATGAATATAACAACAAGATATACACAGTTAAAGTAGATGAATATTTACAAGCCAAAGCCAAACATAATACTTATAACTCTCTTTATACCCCAATTCCAACTTAAAATGTAGAACATATACAATTCGATGGTGATCCTAATTGTCTTTCACCTACAACAAAAATCTTAGACAATGATCGAGGGCTGTTATATTTTAGACCTTGTTTCAAAGGGGAGTCTCAAATCTCGCTCTCAAATTCCAAAGATTCCAATACAAATGATTCATCTTCAAACACATGCTATGTTAATGATTATATTTTGTTAGATTTTACAACCCCCTTTATGGGAGAGTATAAAATCTCACAATCTAAAGATTGTAATGTTGTGTCTTCCATATCAATGGATTAAAAAACATCACCCCATGATGGTGATGGTGGATCTTTAACTCTTGTCCCTCATGAGAGGAAGATATGTAACTTTAAAAAACAAAAAGGATTTGCATGCTAGTGAAGAAGCAAATATTTCTCAGAAGCATGTAGATAAAATCTCAAAATCCAAGTTGGAAGCATGCTATGGTCTTGGATACAAAATTATTCCTAAGAATGGATGTAATAAAAACATGAAATAAAATGATATGGATCAAGTGAAGTCTATACCTTACTTCTCCAAGAAGGGTCTAGGTTTACAACATTCCTCCCCATCTTCATCTAATGCTTTATCATCTACTATATGTATGACATCTTGTGATAAGAAATAAATATTTTCTTTACAAGAGAAAGAAATATAACCTAGGATTGATCAAGATAATATCTTGTTGAGGCTTCTCAAAGCCAACCTGATTACACTTCCTCCAAGAACATGAAATAAATTCTACAAAAAAAGATCATGTTGTTTATATCATCAAGTGCATGGTCATTCTACCAATGAATGTTATTCCTTGAGTAATAAAATAAAAAAAAATTAATGATTATGGTGCTCTTCCATGTGTTGATGCAACTAATTCCTCCAATAACTAATGATTTTCATCCTATCATGTTGCTCATCACTATGTAGTATTTGTAGCTTTATGTGTTTTTCTCATTGCCATTCATGGTGGTACAATCTTAAGTGAAACCATATTTTTCATGACAACAACATGATAGTCCTTGGTGTGGTTGTCCTTGTCTCTATGCTTGAGGGACAAGGATAACTAGTTTTGGGAGGTGTGAATTGTTTTCAAGGATCCCCTCTTCCTCTCTTTCTCCTCAAAATACCCACATAAAAAGTATGTTGAAATTTTAAGGGGGGCATATATTAACCTTATCCATTTCATCTTGTGATGTTTGAACTATTGACATACCCCCTTTGGCAGCAGTGTTGTTTGTAACACCCCCTAAGGAATGGTTATCAATGCTTCCCTCGAGACGTTAAACTTTATTTGTCCCCTGAGACATTAAATTTTTTTTATCCCCCAAGATGTTAAACTTTGCTCATTCCCTAAGACATTAAAATTTGTTCATCCTTCAAGATGTTAAAATTTGTTCATCCCTCGAGATGTAAAACTCTATTTCTCCCTTGAGATGTTAAACTTGAACATCCCTTTTTTAATATGGCCACCTAGCATAACACAACTTTCCAATGGAGCCATGTGTTTCATAAGTAATTTTACATCCTTGTGAGAGCATTTTTTTTTTGACAACACATTTGATGATGTTTGGTATTTGAGATAATTTAAGACCGAGGTCGCTTTACCTTACCGACTCAAATATTTTAGTATTAAGCTTGTATTCCTTTTATGTGTCTTCTTCGTGTTTACACAATGTTTACATTGTGATTGTGTTCATTTTGTCACCATCTTCATGTTCCATCATGTCATGTGTTTTCATCATGTATGCTTCGTGTTTTATGACATGTATATTTGTGTATATTTTCTTGTTGCATATCATATTTGTGAGTGTTCCTTTGTGATTATGTTGGTTTACCATGGGATCTTGGATCTTGGGGACTTGTGCACCCCCTAGATCCTTAGTCATCCCATCTCTTCAAAATTTTGACAATCAGACCCCTCTTTACATATTTTTCTACTTTAGTGTGAGTCTGAGTGCAAGTTCATACTCTCACTAAAGTGGGGGCTAAATTTATTGTAGGAAGTTGTCACTCTAAACAATTTCACACTTTGATTTTCCCCCTTAAATTATTGAGCCTATTTTGATCCCCTATTTTCCTAAACTATGCATTCCAAGGCCTATTTTTACCATTTTTTGACAAATTACAAGCATTGAACAAATACATTCATTTAATACTTTGTCCTCAACACCTAAAAATCCAAAAAATAGGTCAATGATGCATAAAACTAATAGGGGAACCATCTTGGTACTTTGTTTCCCTCTAAATTTAGACACATCGGTGTTGGCATTATAACATTTGAATTTCCACTTGCAAAGGTCAGCTATTGGGATCTATTTTTTGAGAAATTGAATAAATACCTAGTATTTTCACCATTTTAAAACTAGAGGTGAACATTGAGAGCATTCAAGACCAAGTCAAGAATAGGATTTCAGTGATTTATTGCAATAATTTATGATCCAAGCATCATTTCAAAGTGTATATGAGTTCATGTTGTCATATTATGATTTTTTTGTGAAGGCTAACCCTTTATGTAGTTCTTCAAAGAATTTCAAGCATTCAAGCAAGCAAGATCCAAGACCTTGAGGTGATGCATATGAATTCAGTCCTTCAAGGAAGCCATTGAAGGGTGGTGAGATGTAGCACTTTATGATTTCATCATTCATTCCTTTCAATTATCCATTTATCATCAACATTACCATTGTGGAAGTGGAAAAACTTACATGGGTTTTTACTAAGGAAAGCCCCGAAAATGGCCCAACATTTCCTCTCATTGTGAATGTGCAGATCTTAGGTTGAAGAGGAATGGAGGAAGATTGAATAAAATTTGTCCATTATTGCATTCAAAGCCCTAAATCTTGTCAAATCATAGAAACTCACCTACAAAATTATCCTACAATGTTTCAAAAACTTTGTGAGTAGAAACAAGAGTCTTAGATCTACCACTAGAGGACCCCAAAAGTTGGGCACGACCCCTTATCAAGGACTTAGATTCCCCTTGGTGACTATGTACTTCTATAGTAGCTAAAGAAATCTTTTCTAGGTAGGTACATATCACTTTGCACTTTCTAAATCCACCTACAAACTGCTATTTTTATTTGTCATTTGTCGAGATCATGCAATTTACATATTAGGGCACACAGTCTAATTAGGTTAATCATTCCAAAATCATTTTCAATTCATTCCCACCTTCAATTAGATGTAGATCTAGGTCTGATTGTCTCACCTTAATGGTTGTAAGTCAATCTATTCACCTTGTTGATCTACATGTTAATGTAACTTGGAGAAAGGTCCATTATATCCTAGGATCCATTTTTCTATGTTTCACTATTTTCACACATTATTAATAGATTTGCATTACATAAGCATATATAGGATCATGCATTTTTTAGAGTATTTTCTTCAATCATTTATGTATTATTGAATTAGTATCCTTACGTGGTTTGACCCAAGGGAATAAATAATCACTACCACATGAAAACCATCAAATATTAGAACCAAAAACTGTGCCTTTCTTTATGTGAGTACAAATTATAAACATCAAGGCAAGCTAAACATGTTATTCTAAAAGTTTTTTAGATCAAATTCATGAACCCAAATTAGATAAATAAGACAAATAAATCAACACTTATGGGATTGAATATTTAGTCGTGGAAGTGACCCAAAGTGATATACAATTCAAATAATTTTTTTGATCTTAATTGAAATTTTTGTGTTACTGATGAATCACATTTTTTCATCTGCGATAATTTTCCAACTATGCACATTTTATTTTTTATTTTCATAAAAGTGGCTTAGCCACTATAATATATTAATAGATATATAAATAAATTTTTGTACATCCTGGTTCGAGGGGCATACCAGCAGGAAAGAACTAGGAAGAAAACCTTCGGTTATAGCCCATATCATTAGAAAATGTTTGGCTTGAGGCCATTCGACATATTACAAAATTGTCCCACAAAGTTATAAAATTTCACCCCATGATGGGGACCCATATCAAAATTTGCAAAATATTAACTGGCTATAGTGCCACCACCTATCCTTTTTTCCCGAATGACATATTTGATACAAAAATCAATTAAGGAGGCATAATTTTCAACATAACCAGCCTCTACAAAATGAAACAGTCGTACCCAAATTTATTTCAGCAAGTGGCAGCATTATTGATTACCAAAAGCTCATTTACATTTATTACATTTTTCATAAATGATTTTGTTTGTGGAAACTAAATGATTTTTAAATATTTATTTATCCTATATTTATGAAATAAAATTTATTCTTTCTTTTTGAAAAGAATTCATTATTTTTCTTTTTACTTTTGGTGGACCCCTCTACTCTTACACCCCCTTAGGGTTTTATCTTTTGATTTTCAATTTTTTTAGATCTAAGAGAGACTTATATTGCTTTTATATTTGAATCTGTCTTTTCAATTAAGGTTTGTTTATATTCCATGAGTTACTCTAAATCTCAATCTTCCTTTACAATGGAGTGCTCATATTAGCCACTCAAACATGAAAATGAACCTAATTCTAAAATCAATGCTAATAACACTCATATTAAGACCATTTTGAGGGACAAAAAATAACAAGACTATGACCATGATACATATGTTGCTAGGAAATAAGTTTCCCTTACAAGACAATTGCCTATGGCTACACTAATTCATGATAAGTCTCCTCAATAATTGGCTACTACTTTACATAATGCATTAATGGGTGCCCCTTTGGTATGGATATTCTTCATAATATTGGTGCTATCATAATTTTCTAATAAATATGTTTCCCCTATAAGACAATTACTTATGGCTACACTAATTAATGTTAAATCTCCTCAAAAATTTGTTACTAATTTACACTATAGACACTAAAAAATGGCTTAGGCATGCGACTACATTTTTCATCATCCATTCAAGATACCCACAAAATGATCAAATGATTTTATCATTTAATAATAACTTAGCATTCTAATTCCTCTAATTAATTAAATAGTTTTAACCATTTAATTAATTCATTTCATTATTCTTCTAAAATTTATTAATTAAGTAAATTACATTAATTTATGTTAATTACGTCATTTAATAGCCTCAAGGAACAACGTGAGAGTTCTAGAATCCGAAAGAGCAGGTCATGAAGATTCTCTGGACAAAATGACAAGCTCTTGGCCAAAGGACAGCGATGCGAAATACAGAGGACAATACGTCACGTTGGTGTCCCTGAGGGGTGCTGGCATCTCGTACAGACTGAAAAGAAAGTTTATATCAGGAAATAGCTAAGTGACTGATTCTACTCTAATTGTTGAGAACTTCTAGAAAGTGATAAAGCTGAAATAGAATTAAATAGAAATGATAAAGATAGGGAGAATAAGAAGTAGAAAGGAAATACTTACAAACACGCAAGTGATGAAGCCTTTAGCATGTGAACGTCTTCAATACCTACACATGAGAGAGGGAGAGAGAAATTGTTGGGGCTATAGGGGTTTTCCTAAGTCAAACCTTCGTTTTGGTGTTCCCATCTCCACGGATAGCGAGATAGATAGAGATAAAAGTAGGAAATGAAGTAAAGAACACAAAAGCACTACAAAATAGTGTTATGCTACTTAACCAAATAATAGAGAGGAGTGGAAAGCTTTCCACCTCCGCCCAAAGCACTCAAGGCTAGTGGGGGAGAAAATGAGAGGAACTCAAGCCTCTGCTGCCATGGTGTTTTGTTCCACACTTGCTCTACTGAGTTGATAGAGTGTTGATGTTGTTACTATGGAGTGTAAAGTGTTGCTTGAGAGCTAGACTAAATGCTTAAAATGCTTATAGAAGCTATAGGAGAAATTGTGGAAGGACTCAAAGAGATTTGAGAGAGCCCAAAATGAATGAAGGAGAGGTGAATTTGAAGGAAAGAGTGAAGAAAATGGCCATATTCGGGTCATTCAGCCGAAGAGGGCATTACAAGTTGACCCCCAATGGGAAGTGTAATGCCTCTACAGGCTCCAGATGTGAGAATCTTTCAGAGACATAAGTGTACTGTATAAACATCTATCCACCGTGTGAGCATCCCTGACAGTTATTCCTCTTTCGACACACAAAAAGGGTGCCAAGTGGAATGAAGGTAGTAGGCTTATGTAGATTTTCACCTTCAGACTTGGTTTTCTAAGGTGAGGGAAGGTAAAAGGGGAATTTTCCTAAGGGGTGCAAATTCGCTCCTATATAGTTTACCTATTAGAGGGCCTACCTTGGTGGGAAAAAGTACTCACGCCAAGGGAATGACCCAATCGGTAATGAGCTAAAGCCAAGCTACTCCCAATCGGTATATAAATTTGAATGCTAAGGAAATATCAACATTACAGGTGCTCATACATACAAGCAAGTGATTCCCTTAGTACCCGTGTGGTATGTTAAAACCTATAGATCATAACCTCTACAAGCTGGTAAAATTCCTTATCAGAGCTAATCTTGCCTCTTGTATGGCCACCTGAATGGGTTCCCTAATTTAAAACCATTTGTTTAGATTTTCCAAAAACCTTATATCTATTGATGCAAGAATGGTCGTTCCCAAGCCGACCCACATTATACACATAGTCTAGTAATAGAGATGAAAAATTCCTTATTCATGCAAGAATCTGAATCTTGGTAAGCCTGAGAAGTGTGTGTCGTGGAGGGGAGCCAATGCTACCAAGATCCTAAGTCATCTGCTCTAGATAGTGCAGTTGGACAAAAATCTAAGTGGGAGTCCAGTGGATATTGTCATTACCAACCTTAAGATTGTATATTTTCTATTTACTTATTTCAAACCCTCTACTTGGCATGTCTTATGTGTGTGCTCAATCAGATCTAATCAAATAAAAACATCCAAAATTCAATCCTAAACAAATCTAAAATATGTCAAAACTTAGGACCAGTTCATTGTTCAACGCATCTGTCACACAAAAACCTGCATTTCATATTATGAATCACAATTGTCAAAACTTGCAACGCTTCTGACATATTAACCACATTTGTAGTCTAGAACGATCCATCTGCTTGCCACAGAAAATATTACACTTAACAAACTGAAAACTTAGACGAAACCCTCTGATCTTATGAACCACATTTGTAGTCTGGAACGATGCATCTGCCTGTCATAAAAAATATTACACTTAATAGATTGAAAACTCAGAAGAAAACCTATAGGATCTCATTATCTGATCTACCCTCTACTAAAAATTGGATCCAGACCTAAGACTTGTTCATGTTTAGGTTTATCCTCGGTTTTCCTACTTAGATGATTCTACCAGTAAACTGCATCTGATACTATAAATGGCATATGTGAGTTTATGTGACACATCTAATCTTATGAACCACATTTGCAGTCTGGAATGATGCATCTTCCTATCACATAAAATATTACAATTAAAAAAGGAAAAACTTAGAAGGTTTACTGTAGAATTTCATTACCTGATTTACTCTCTACTGTAAACCTGATCCAAACCTATGACTTGCTCATATTTAGGTTCATCCTCAATTTTCCTAGATAGTTTCATCATTGCATTACTTAGATCATCCTTAGCATACCTATGAAAATCCTTGCATGTCACACTTTGTAGACCTTAGGGTAGATAAACTATCTTACCTTGATTGAAAACAGGGATTCAAATACGATTGCCTTTGACATATCATTTTGCAATCTGTCATTTGTCATCTTAGTGGAATACCTCAAATTCACCAGGCTAGTTTGAATTCCACCCAGTCAACCCGCCATTTAGTTTTTATGATATTAATCCTAAAACATCATTGGCAATCCTAGTTGGAAATTCACATCAAACTTGGTTAGTTAGTGACTCATCCCTTAGTTATCCAATGATATTGACATATAGTTTTCATTATACCCTAGTCTTTACATGCCATAATATTGCCAAAAAGACCAAAAACATAGCTTAACTTTCATATCCTAGATATTTGCATTTGACACATTATCAAAAGATATACCTTAGTCATACTCCACCTTTCATCATAACCTCACCACCATGTATTCCATTCACCCTGATATACTTGCTAGTTAGGTTGAATACCAATTTATCTACAATGGTCAAGCCCAACAAGCCATAGAATTCAAGAGACAATGGATTAATTCTCTATCCCAATCACCCACAACCCATAGTCAGCCACCCATCTATCCTTCTTACCAACAACTCATAAACCCTAGTCCTCCATCCATCTACACTCACTATCAAGAGTCCCTTAGCACAATCCATTCCATTAATCCACAACAAATGTCCACTTATCACCCTTATCCTAACCTTAGCAAGGGAAACCAACTTTCCACTAATCCCTTCCAAGCCTGTATGTCCTATTCTAGTCCACCATTCATTAATCCATACCAAGACTCTACATTCTATCCCAGTCCATCATCCACTAATCTATTCCTATTCACTCCATCCCAAGCTACATTTAGTCATGAAAATACATTTGGTCATGGTCTCCAAAAACACATCCCATTATCTATACTTGAGGATACATGTCAAATGGAAAGTCCAAAAGCATGACATCATAACTTCACCTTCATGTCAAGATCTAAGTAGTTCATTGCATGACCCTATCTTTAAGTCCATCCAAGAAGTCCTTCTAGATAATCATGGCATCCAAAATACACCTATCCTTGATCAAGATTCCATTCCCAACCATATCATTCAAGACAAACCCATATTTGATCAAGACACTACTATTGAGCAAGAATTCCAAAATGATCCACTCCTCAACCTTTATGCCATTCATGATCAAACACTTGAAGATGACTCTATCCAAGATGACTATCCAAGCTCCAAATATTGACACTTCCCAAAATGAGACACTTGCCTCCTTGGGACACACAAATAATCAAACAAATGACAAACAACATTCAAGAAGAACATAAAAAGGATACTATGGATCAAGAACATAAGGAAGCTATCATTGACCAAGTCAAAGACGAAGGCACAAAAGATATTATTGATAAAATTGATGTCTTAAGGGACCAAGAAGACACAAGCATGAAAAATGATGATGCCAAAATATCCTATCAACTAGGATCAATCACTTTTGTTAAATCAGGCTTTCTCATAGAGGAGAATATTTTGAGCAACAATTTCCACAATGATGGGTTTGCATCTTACTTCCAAAATGATAAATACCCCGTCGCAAAGAGAATATGTAAAAGCATGCAGTATCAGGGAAAAGGACTAGACCTATATGAACAAGGAATTTGAGAACCAGTATAGTTTCAAGAATATCCTAGACATCAAGGTCTTGGCTGTTCTTTAGTTAGAGAATCAAATGATTTTATTGGTACCTACTCCATATTGGGGGAAAATTTATCTGATAGATACATCAAAATTGGGTCCACGAGTAGTCCTTGTCATAAGGTTGTTTCCAACACTCCTTTCATCCACAACATAAACTATCATTCCAACATGAATAAGCCTACCATTTGGAACCAACAAAAACAAAACTCTTACAAATCAAAAGTTCAAAATCAAATTTCAAAGGCCATTGAATCAAACAAAAATCCAAGTGGACAAATGAAATTAAAATGGATCCCAAAGAAAAATGGATCAAGCAAAGAAAATATTCCAAATCCAAAAGTCAATCAAAATGTGGAGCCACAAGAAAAGAGGTCTCCCACATATAATAAATGTCCACCTCCTTCAAAATGGTCATCCAAAAAGGCATATAAAAGTGTTGGTTCCAAATGCTATCCCAATCAAAATTCCAAACTCTGCCATCCAACATCCCAAGTTTGGAAGATAAAAGGTGATTCGTCCAAACGTCCAAACGTCCAAACAATCCTTTCACATCTACCATCATCCATCATTCCAAAATTCATACCTCACAAATTTGTCACATCTTGGCAGGAACTCTTTATTGTAAGGACTCTCATGGAACTCTATTGAGATGTGTGTATTTTGATAAGGCCAACTCTAGTATTAAAAAGGATCACAATGATATCAATCAATTGTATGCAAGTGTTATGATCTTGACAAGGAAACTACTTCAAAAAGTTCATTATTGGTATATCATGGGCCCATTCTCTACATCAACACCACTGAAGGATTCAAAGCAATCAACGATCATCCAAAATATCAAGTCCATATATAAAATACAAAAAAATCAAAAAAATTGTTACCTTGATGAAAACCTAGAAAATAGGCGTCTTAGTGATAGCAAACAAAAAAGGACAAAAAGAAAATCAAGAAAATAGTGAAGAGAAATTTTTTGTCCAACAGTGAAAACCATTTCTATGGCACTTTGGATAAGTACCATGATGAAAACCTGGTAAATAGGCATCATGTGTAAGAGCAATTATCTATGTGGACCTTTACTCTTGGGGGAAATTTGTCTCATCTCCCATGATATTTCTTATGATATCTCCATTTATCCATCTAAGCCTTTTCATTCCTATCCATTTTCCAACCTACTTGGATCTTGAGAAGGACTAGGGTACAAACATAAATCATGCTTTGGAAAAACTCTTGACATGTCTATTCTTTGGTCATACACTATCCATGAAATATCATGTCATAGCATTCATAGAATTTTTCAAACCCATACCTTGAAGAAAACAAGTTTTCCTTATATGGCATAGTCCTTGGAGACTATATGATAATTCTTCCAACTAATAATCCTCACGTCGATTATCTTTCACCAAAGCCATCCATTATCCTTCCATACCTATTTCTAGACTTGGTTTTCCCTTGTCATTGGTTTAAGGATTCTAATCCGCTTATCCAACATCCTTCCATCATCCCATCTAGTCCTAAACAAGTCATTCCAAATGCAACAAGTCTAATTCATACAATCTTGCTATGCATCATAGCCCATCATCCAAGACATTCCTTGGCCTTGTTCCTAGCCTTGTTGTAGACCTTGATCCTTTAGTCACTTTTTCATCAGTGGGATATGTCTTTCCCAGTCCTCACATTGTTTTGGGATGTGTCTTTCCCATTTCAAACAACGTTGTCATCATCATCATTACCTGTCAATTGGTATTCAGTTTGACTAGAGGAAATATCATATTTGTCCTTGGATTCTTGTGCATGCATTCTCGCTTTCTTGTAGGCATCATTCATATACATTTATCATGATCCTCAAAACATTCAAAAAAGACAAACATATCATAAAATTTCAAAAAAATCGAAAACATCATAAAACTTCAAAATCCAAAAAAACCAACACATGTAAAAAAATTTCCCAAAAAAAAAACATCATAAAACTTCAAAATCCCAAAAACCAAAACATGTCAGAAAACCCAAAAACATTCAAAAAATGTCAAAATCCCAAAATATCCAAATACTCAAAAGAAAAACAAAGTCGGTCTAGTCTGTCAAGTCCAATTGAACTACGTTGTCTCTGAGCTTAAACGTAGGCAAGGTCATCATTGATGAGCCCCTGAGGCCGCACTAGGTCATTCATTTAGGGTTCATCACATTCAATATCACACACGTCAAATATCTTCAAATAAAATATATTTTTTATAGTCGATCAAAGTCAGGTCGAACTACGTGGTTTCTGCATGTACAACCAGCCCCCGAGGCCCTAAATGTCAGTCCTCGTACGGTTTTGCCATGTTGGTCATATCACATGGTCATACAATGAATGAATCAAACACAAGGTCACAAACAACGCACAACCAAACCAATCTAAATCAACAACTCTACCAAGTCAATTATTTACGAGTCTTCAAGATGTGTCCTTCTTGATGTCAGACTCTATTCTGTCAAACAATTTATTTAGGATATGTATTTCCTGAATCAACATAAAATCTATCAAATCAATCATTTAAGGGTCTTCAAGATGTGTCCTTCTTGACGTCAAACTCTTTTCTATCAAAAACCATTTTATTTAGGATATGTCTTTCCTGAATCAACATCAAGTTTACCAAGTCAAGCACTTAAGAGTCTTCAAGATGTGTCCTTGACGTTAGAATCTTTTGTGTCAACTATGGGTCTTGAAGATGTGTTCTTCTTGAATTCAGATCCTGCCATGTCATCTATTTAGGATGTGTCCTTCTTGAATACCGACCCTAGAAATGATCAAACTTGACAATTCAATCTTCTTTAGGATGAGTCCTTCATAAATAATGACCAGTCAACCCCATCATCACCAAGTCAACCTTGGCAAACAAACACAGATCTGACACACATGTCTTGACAAGAATTTTTCAATTATTTGATGTGACCATGTACCTAGCTACCTTGATGATGTCCTATGATGGATTTAGATGATCTATAATGTTACATGAATATATCTTGCTTTTTGACTGATTGTCTTATATTTTTTGAAATTTTCATGTCACTAGCCACCTCAAGGATGTCTTGGAAATAGGATTTAGAGGAGAAACAACGTATCATGATGATTTTCTTTTATTTTTAAATCTGTCATGTCACTAGCCACCTCAAGGATGTCCTCACAATAATATTTGGAGGAGCAATGATGTTTCATGACACGTTTTCTTTGGATTGTTGTTTGTGGTTTGTCTTGACAAAAATATTGGCAACAATTGGGTTCCTAAGTATGAGTCACTACAATCCTTGTCTATGATTGTTTGTTTTCGGAAAAAGCACAACATTGCACACCATTGGTCTACCTCATATCATGGTGTTTCTTGTCCGTTGCAATAAACCACCCAATGATGATTAAAATGGAAATGCTTAGCATAATGACAACAAAGTGATGAAATATCTTTCTTTCATACTAACATAAATCATCTTCAAGCTAACATTATTTCTTCCATCAACCATTTCACTTACTAAACCTTGCCAAACAGATTTCTTTCACCACCAACGAACTTCTAGCTATCTAATTACCTAATCAAGACAATTTCCATTTTTTTTTTAATTTTTCAAAAATTTGTCATTTTTCTCGAGGGGGCATACCTTTACCTATTTCATACTAGGGCATGAATGGGGCATGCTATTCTTTATTCTTTGACACAAAATGCCGAAATGAAATTATGTCAAAGAGGGGCAAAAAGTAGACATTAAAAAATGGCGTAGGCCTGCTACTACATTTTTCATCATCAATTCAAGATACCCACAAAATGATTAAATGATTTTATCATTTAATTATAACTTAGCATCCTAATTCCTTAATTAATTAAATAGTTTTAACCATTTAATTAATTCATTTCATTATTCTTCTAAAATTGATTAATTAAGTAAATTACATTAATTTATCTTAATTATGTCATTTAATTCTAATATCTTATTTTAATTAATTAAATAAGTTTCATAAATTTATTTAATTAAGTCATTCTAATTAAATCATATTCTCCCACATTTAATTAAATAAATGATTATTTGTTTAATTCATTATTTTGTCTTCTCACCTAAAGTACCTCCATAAATTAAATAGTTCATTCAACTATTTAATCACGTACACACAAATTCTTGCACAAAGAAAGGAATTAATTTTATAATTAATTCTTTTATTTGAGCACATGTCTCCTACATTTTCAAGTAAATATCTCATGTATAATTCTCTCCACTTCTGACTAACACTCTCTCTCAGTTCACTCACCTAGTTGATATGTCACCTCCTTTTGACTCACACACTCAAATCATCTAACTATCCAATCAATCTAATCAATCAAGTCACTTAACTATTCAATCAGGTCCTCACACTTGATATGGACCATTCAAATTCAAATAAATCTCGACCGTCGAATTTGCGAAGCTTCTATAAAAGAAGATTTTTAATTCTATCTTCTAGTAATCACAATCTTCAAAGTTTTGCTGTCAAAATTCTTATAAGCTAATATTGCATACTCATGATCTGAGGCATTGAGAAATTCAAAGAAAATTTGAGAAGAATAATGGAGATGAGTCAAGTGAGCATTGGAATTAGGTGATATGTTTCTTGTTTAATTGAATTCCTTTGTTGCATTGCACTTCATTATCGATTTGGGGATCTTAGCATGATCTAAGAAATTTGTGATTGTTATCATTGTTATGCTATTCAATCAGGTCCTCACACTCGATTTGGACCATTTGAATTCAAATCAATCTTGACCATCAAATATGTGGAGCTTCTATAAAATAATCTTTTTAATTCTATCTTTGGGTAATCACAATCTTCAATTTTTTATTGTCAAAATACTTATAGACTAATATTGCTTACTCACGATCTGAGGGCATTGAACAATTCAAAGAAAAGTTGAGAATAATAATGGAGATGAGTCAAGCAAGCATGGGAATTAGGTGATATGTTTCTTGTTTAATTGAATTCCTTTGTTGCATTGTATTTCATTATTGATTTGGGTATCTTAGCATGATCTATGCAATTTGTGATTGTTGGAATTGTTCTGCTTTCTTTGTTCCTTTTTATTTTCCCTTGTCACATACATAATGCATTAGTGGGTACTCCTTTGGTATGGATATTCTTCATAATATTGGTGTTATCATGAAATTTTCCAAGAGTGTATCTTCTTTACCACCCATTTAATCTTTGTCCTCTTTCAATCTTTATTCATTTCATCCTACAATTACTACTTTCATGAACTTGACCACTCATGTTATCACTCCTAGTGTGATTCCATATTCTATATTCTCATCTCTAAAATCATCATAACCTTTCCCTCCATTAGTTCTTTGTTTGTATCTCATCTTTCCACATCTAATCATACCTATGTGGCTACTAGTGCTATCCCCTACACCTATAATTAGAGTGTATTATCTATCGAGAGGTTTACCAATCAATTAAAATTGCAAAGATAATATAAAGTGTTATGTTGCTCTCATATATATATATATATATATATATATATGAGAAGTTTATTATTGTGTACTCTCATTTGAAGATTATTAATATAGTTGCCTTGTTTTCTCCTATGGATTTTTTCCTCGAAAGGATTTCTCCACATAAATATGGTGTCACATTTTGTTTGTTGATTTTTATATTGTGATATATGCTGCAATCACTTGTCTAAATTTTATTTTCAGATCTGAATTCACTTGTATAAGTTCATATTATATCTTTCCTTCACCTTGTTTTCAATAGTAACTTCTCAAGGCTAACCATTTTCAAGTGCATCTTTGATTACAAACAACCAAAATTTTCTTAGGTATAGGTTTCAAAAATAACTAGGGATTCTTCCAATATAGCCAAAGGGATGAGGTGTCTCAAGGTCATTTATAGTCTAACGTCTAGGTATTAGAGTCAAAAATGACAACTCTTATGTGGATATTTGATAACACCCATCAAATTTTTAGACAAAATTAAAAATAGAAAATAATTTAGTTAATATTGAGCAAGATATTTAGCGCCACTACTACTGTAGACACCTTTTTGTCACCAAAATCATAAGAGGGTGAGGTGAGAGAATATGGTCAATAATTTATAGAAAACCATAAACTTATTATGTTGCTAAAAAATTCCTTTTAAAAGAGCTTTGATGCCATTTTTATGGAACCTATAAGAGAAATAAAGACTTTTATGATACCACTTTTATGGAACCTATAATGGAAATAAAGACTTTTATGATACCACTTTTATGGAACCTATAAGAGAAATAAAGACAATGCACATATATATTCCTTATAAAGTCTTTATTTCTCTTATAGGTTCCATAAAAGTCATATCAAAGCTCTTTTCAAGGGAATTTTTTTAGCAACATAATAAGTTTCTAGTTTTCTACAAATTATTGACCATATGATCTCACCTCACCCTCTTATTATTTTGGTGAACAAAATGTGTCTACAGTAGTAGTGGTACTAAATATCTTGCTCAATATTAACTAAATTATTTTCTATTTTTAATTTTGTCTAAAAAATCTATGATGGGGGTTATCAAATATCCACATAAGAGTTGTCATTTTTAGCTAAGTGGCATTCCTTGTAAAGGGTATAATAAAATAAGGGATTAATATCTAATACCTAGACCTTAGACAACCTCTATAAATGACCTTGACATGCCTCATGCCTTTGGGTATATTGGAAGAATCCCTAGTTATTTTTGAAACCTATACCTAAGAAAATTCTGGTTATTTGTAATCAAAGATGCATCAAAAAATGGTTAGCCTTGAGAAGTTACTGTTGAAAAAAGGTGAAGGAAAGCTACAATATGAACTTATGCAAGTAAATTTATATCTAAAAATCAGATTTAAACATGTGATTGTAGTATACATCACAATATAAAAATCAACAGACAAAATGTGACACCAGATTTATGTGGAAAAACCCTTTCAAGAAAAAAATCCACAAGAGAAAAGAGGGAAAGTATATTATGAATCTTCAAATAAGAGTACACAATAATACACTTCACTAAGAATCTTTGATCAACTTGAAAACACCCTATTACTTGCAAGAGCTCAATATGAACTACCATCCCATGGCTCCAATTTATAGAAATTGTGGGAGGTAAAACCACAAATGGTAAACTAAAACAAGAGGTACAAAACCACTTGCAAAAACCCACGCCCCTCTTCTTGGATAGCCAAAAGACATAATAAAATATTAAATGGAAATTGAAGACTCCAACATGGGCGCCTAGTCCACAACCTATCCAACTTCTTTCTTTTTTAGATGTTCCAATGACCTTTCCTCTCCTTGATGGAACACCAACACACACATTTTCTTCTCCAATCTTGGGCACCCCATCAAAGACCTTTCATATTCAATTATGGGTGTCTAGGAGATATTTATCCATATTTTATGTGTAGCCTCCATAAAAATTAAATCCTCTTTAAAATATAATTATAATATTGCCAAAATCTAATAATTTTCTTTCATGTCTAGGCCTAGAACACATTCCAAGGAACATGGAGACATAAAAATGACATAGGATTACAAGGTCAATGTCACCTTATCCTAACATTATCTCACTTGAAATTATATATTATAATTACTTCCCAGAGGTACAAAACATAAAATCAAGTACAGTGATCAAGGCCCATGGCCTTCTTACACCAAGATAACTTATCCATGGTCACTAGCTTCATAAGAGAATCTACAACATTATCCAAAGTGTCAAAATTTTATATCAACACCTTACTATTCTCAACCATCTATTGCACAAAGTGATATTGAACATCAACATGCTTAGTATGAGCATGATACATAGGATTTATGGTTATATCAAAACCAATGCCATTACCAAGCCTCTATATTCATACCACATCCTTAGAGGCATGTGAAATAGACATATAATTTGCTTCAGTTGTGGAAAATGCAATTGTAGGTTGCCTCTTACTCATCCAACTTACTGCACCTCCAAATAAAGTAAATGCATAGCCACTGGTGGACCTTTGACTATCTAAGCCACCTGCCCAATCTACATCAACAAACCCTTGTATGTCCAATGAATTGTACACATCAAATCAATACCATGATAAACCAAATAATAATCAGAAGTACCTTGCAAATATGTAAACACCCTCTTAACAAATGTCCAATTCTCTCTACTAGGGTTAGACATAAACCTACTTAGAACTCCAACTACTTGGGCTATATCTGGTCTAGTGCAAACCATACCAATGACACTAGCATAACAAACCATAGACATATCCTCAAAATCATCATTAGAATAAGGACTCGTATCTAAGCTCAACTTAGTACCAATAAAAAATGGAATACTAACTGACTTACAACCATGCATATTAAACCTATGCAAAATGGTATCAATATACTTACTCTAACTTAACCAAAGATTTTTGTGAGCCTGATCTCTACTGATCTCGATCCCAAGAATATATTTTTCAACCCCCAAGTCTTTCATATCAAATATACCATAAATTTGTGTCTTGAGCTCACTAATCATCACATTAAACAACATATCATTAAGATACAAGTAAAATGCATAGGAACCATGTATTGTTTTCCCACTTCTCTCTCCTTTGGTTGCATTTTGAACTTCTTGTGCGCATGGTGGATTCTGCCTTGTGGGTCCCCCACGGTCCCCCTCTTTCCCCTCTTGACCCAAGCCTCTCCTTGTCACATGTGGATTTGTGCCCCTTGGGGGCCACTCTAGATGGGTCAACACCTTTGTCTTCGAGTCCTTCAAAGACACCCATGACTCCAGTCGTATCTACTGAAAAATGTGTCGGCAATGGAGATTCTTTTGAAAACCTTAGATTGGAAGGATGTGTTGACCAGTGGCAAACATAACTCATCTCCTATTCCTCTTATTGAGGAAGTCACAACTTCTAGGATGGATTTTTCTATTCTTGACTCTGTCAATGATAGGATTCTCTCCTCCATGAAGAATGCGATTGTGGGTCGTTTCTTGTCCTTTTGTCCTTCTGTGAATATGGTTTGAAAGTGGGTTGTTGTTAAATGGCGCGTCAAGGGTAGTGTGGAGATCTTCGCTATGGTGGGTGGTCTCTTCCTTTTCAAGTTTACGGCTTTAGAGGATTTGCTGACGATCCTATCCTCTAGGCCCTGGGTGTATGGGAAGCATAGCCTTGCTTTATGTCATTGGAAACTAGGTTTCGACCATGCTATGGAAACAGATCAGCTCTGATCTAGGTTCGCCTGCCTAGATTACCTTTAGAATATTGGGATGAAGCCATCTTCAAGATAATTGGGGACTTTATGGGAAAATTTATCACTTCAGATTCCATCACCAAATTGAAGTCTAGGTTAGTCTTTGCTTTCTTTTGTGTGAATATTTGTGTGGACAAGACTCTTCCTAACTCGATAAAGTTGTGTTCTATATTTGGCAACTGGATCCAACTAGTGTGCTATGAAAATTATATTGTTTATTGTCAGAAGTACGCTAAAGCTGGCCACCTTATCTCTAACTGTAAATCCTGATTTAATTAGGAGTCCAACATGGGAGTACCTGCCATTAATCCTCGACCTCCTTTGGAAAAAAATTTACCGACGGAAGGTGTTCCTTTGGTCATGTCTCCAGGTTTTTCAACTTCCTCTAGTGATTCCCCTGCTAGTCCGGTGGATCACAGAGTGAGTCTTGCCACTCTAAATTTGAATGAGACTATTGTTAAATCCCTAAAGGTCTAGGATCTGTCCTCTGGCCTCATTTTAGGGGGGGGATGAGGTTGCTACTGGCCCCCTATTGGAGGTGGGTTCTACGGGGAGAAGTGAGACAATGGGTGAGGAAGGTGAAATTTGGGAAGATGAGAGTATTGGAGTTGTAGATGAATCTATAGAGAATGAAAAGGGCTTGTTTCTGAAGAAAGTTGTGGAAGAAGAGAATTGGACAAATCCAAAGAAAAGAGGGAGGAAAAAGAAGGTGGATGTGGTAGGAGATTCCAAACCTGGCAGACCCAACTAGAGACACACTAGGCTAAGAGAGACTACAAATGAGATTGCCTTGGGTAAACATAGGACATTGGATTTGTCCTCTAAGAAAGGTAAAAAATGAACGTCATGTCATGGAATGTATGTAGGCTAAACAACTCCCACAAGCAGCTAGCTCTGAAGAACTATGTTCTAGAACATATGATCGATGTGTGTTTATTACAAGAAACCAAGATGAAAAAGGAATTTTTTGACAAAGTTGTAAAGTTCATTTAGCCTGATGCTTCCTACTTCTATAGTGATGCTGATGGGGCGTCGAGTGGTCTTGTTCTGCTTTGGAACCCCTCTAGGTTTAATGGTTCTGAACTTTTCCATTACAAGTGTAGTGTGGGAGTCTCTTTCTCCTACCCAGGTGGAACTTGGTCTCTAATCAATGTTTATTCTCCTAACTAGAGGAATGCTAGGAATTCCTTATGGCAGGATCTTTCTGATTGGATTAAAAAAAATTGGCTCTCATTGGATGGTGGCTGGGGATTTCAACTCTCCTCTATACCCTTCAAAGAAAAGTGGTGGTTTGGTGGATTACTCTTACAACATGTCTGACTTGGCTAACTTCCTATGCTATACTAGCTTGATTGACATTGATCTTTCTGGCCAAGCCTTTAATTGGTCCAACAGGCATTTTGGAGAAAAATTGATACAAGTTAGATTGGATCGATTCCTCTATTCTAGTCACCAGACCAACCTTCTGAGTGCTAATCTTAGAGCTCTACCCAGAATGATGTCCGACCATAATCCTTTGCTTCTGATCTCAAATGACCTATCTGTTGTGGGTCCTTTCTAGTTTCAGTTCAAAATAATGTGGAATTCTCATCCTAATTTTAAGAATAAAATTGTTGAATGGTGGAACATCCCTGTTCATGGATCTCCCATGTTCAAGATCTTCTTCAAACTTAAACATATTAAATGTATGGTGAAAGGTTGGAACAAGCATGTTTTTGGTGATGTCTTTCAAAAGAAAAGAATTATAGAGGAAATTTTGAAAACCTTACAAAAGGAAATGGAGGAAGGGGATGCCAATCAACATTGTCACAAGAGTGGGAGAAAATTCTCAAGAAAGAGGAAATCTTTTGGAAAAAAAAAATCTAGGGTCCAATGGCTGAAAGAGGGCATCAGGAATACCTCTTTCTTTCATGTTTCATCCATTAAACACAAGAAAAGGAATCAAATTTCTAAATTGATTAATGTGAGGAGGGAGATGATCTCTACGCCTGCCCAGATTGGCCTTATGGCTATTGGTTACTTTCAGGAGGCCTACTTAGCTCCTGCTAAGGCACCTAATTTGGCCATGGGTAATTTGTTGTTAAACCATCTCCCGACCATCATCACCTAGGATGGTAATCTTGGGATTCTCAGTGTTGTTACTCCAGAGGAGGTCCGATTGGATATGTTCAGTATGGGGGCATTCAAAGCTTCGGGCCTTGATGGTTTTCCCCCTATCTTCTTTCAGATCTTTTGGGAGATTGTTGGTGGGGACCTTGTCTTGGCTGCCCATGATTTCTTCAAAACTAGTAAGATTCTCAAACCACTAAACCACACTTTCATTTCTCTAATCCATAATATTGGTGATCCTCAATCTATGACTGAGTTTTGACCTATTAGCCTATGTAATACCTTTTACAAAATCCTTTGCAAGATCTTGGTGAACCGAATCAAACCCCTTCTTGAAAAACTCATTAGACCCACCCAAAAAGGGTTTATTCTTGGTTGTCATATCCTTGATGCTACTATGACCATCCATGATCTACTCCACTCCATGGACAGATGCAACTATGTGGGGATGGCCCTCAAATTGGATATTTCAAAAGCCTATGATAAGGTTATCTGGGACTTCATCCCTAAAGTCTTAACCAAGTTTGGGTTTAACTAGTTTGTGGTCAAACTCATAATGGAATTTGTTACTACGGTTAAGTAATATGTTCTTGTTAATGGGGCCCCCTTTGGGTTTTTCCCTACTAGTAGAGGGATCAAACAGGGTGATCCCCTTTCACCCTATTTATTTATCATGATTGCAGACGTGTTGAGCATGAACTTTTCTATTCTGTTGTCAAATGGTTCTATAAAGGGAATCAAAGCTACCTCTTCTTTAGATCCGATTGTGATACATAATTTTTGGATGATACCTTCCTATTTGGGAAAGTCTATGATTGAAGCTAGAAAGTGGATAAACTATCTAAACAATTATGCTACTTGCTTTGGTCAATACATTAACTACAAAAAAAGCATCATTTACTTCTTTAACAACACTCCTAACCTGCAAGAAAGGGTGACTGTTGTGTTGGGTTGTTTGAGTGGGGATCTTCCTTCATCTTACCTTGAGCTCCCCTTCACTATTAAGAAGGTCACCCCTGACTTTTGGAACTTGGTTCTTCAAAGAATCTAAAGGAAACTTGTTGGATGGAAAGGATTCATTCTTAGCCATGCTGGTAAACTTCAACTACTTTATGCAACTCTTCAAGGTATACCAAATTAATTTCTCTCCATATTCAAGATACCCAAGTATATAGCTGAGAAATTTTTAAAAATACAAAGAAATTTCCTTTCGTTTGGGACCGAGGACAAGAAGAAATTCACCTTAGTAAAATGGGAAAAATTTTGTCAGCCCAAAAATTGTGGTGGTCTTGGAATCAGGGTTATATCCAACACTAACAAGGCCTTGATGGCCAAGGTGGACTGGGATCATCTAAGGAACACAAAGGATTGGTGCAAAATCATGAATGCTAAATATATTCTGGACAGGCCTTTGGTCAGCTACCTTTTTGAGGTTCATCCTCAGGGTTCTTTGGCTTGGAGGAGCATTTGCAACATGTAGGGTCTTCTCAAGAGTGGGATAAAATAGAAGATTGGAAATGGTAATAAGATCAAGTTTTGGGAAGATCCTTGGTTACTTGACACCCCTCTGGAAAATTATGAATTTAGGAATCTCAAGAGGTTGGCCCAAAGTTTCTTCGGTGTCCACATTAGGGACTATGTTCTTGGGCCTCCCGAGGCTAGGGTGTGGAAGGATTTGGCCCTTTGCTGCCCCTTTTCCCAAGATATTTTTCACCTTGCTAAGTCTCTACAGGATTTACTTTCTTTTACTAGACTTCCCTCATCCTTCTTGGGAGATGAATTTTTCTGGACTTATTATAAACAGGGTATTATGTCTATCAAATCGGCATTCAATCTGTTGACAGACCAAGGTGTTGCTATGAACCTTTGGAAGAAGGTCTAAAACCGCCATATGATCTTGAAAGTCAATTTATTCTGGTGGAACACCTATCACAACAGGATCCTTACTCAAGAAAAATTTAGGAAAAGAGGATTTTATATCCCCAACATATGTTTCTTATGTAAATGTCATGATGAATCTATTGACCACTTACTGTTACATTGCTTGTTTGCTGTTGAAGTGTGGGGAATGGCTATTGATATATTGGGTATACATTGGGCCATGTATAAGGATATGAAATCCTTTATTTTGGGCTGGTGTGGTCCTTATACTCACCCCTTTCCTAGAGAAATTTGGAGCTAGGTCCCTCCCATTATTTTTTGGTGTTTATGGAAAGAGAGGAACAACAAGATTTTCAAGAATATTGAGATGAGCCCTAAGAGGGTCTTTGGTATAGGTGCTCGCCTTATTGAGGAAAACATCTCCCTCTTCAATGGGAAAATTCTAGAAAAAGGACCCACTGAAAGTGAAATTAAAATGGCTAAGGGTTGGCATCAGAATTTGCATGCAAGCTCCTTTGACAACTCCAGATCCCTAGCTAGGAGTAACACTATCTGGGAGCCACCGGATAGAGGATGGTTTAAACTCAACTTTGATGGGGCTACAAAAGGCAACCAGAGCAAAGCTAGTATAGGAGGTGTGATAAGAGATTCTAGAGGTAATCTTGTGGTAGGTTATGTTGGGGGGATTGGGTTCCAATCTTCTATGATTGGGAAAGCCCGCGCACTGCTCAAGGGCCTTCAAATTTATGTTTCTCTAGGGATTAAGAACCTTCACATTGAAGGTGACTCTAAATCCATTATTGATCATGTTAACTTTGGCAGATTTCTTGGATGGAGTATGAAGGATATCTTATTGGATATAAATATCTTTAAGTCCAAGCTAAGATTGAGAAAAATTACCCACATTTATCGAGAGGGCAATCAAGTGGCTGATGCCTTAGCTAACTTTGGAACCTTTTGTAATTTCTCTAAATGTTTGCGCAATGTGGGGAAATTACCACCAAGAATTGAAGACCTAATCTTGAAAGAACAAAAACCTTATTTGTTATGATGACTATCAATTTTATGATACTAGGGGTCTTATGGGGTGTCCACATGTTTGTACTTTGGGCTAGGTGGATGGGTTTAAAAGATGAGGTGGCCTACAAGTGGTAACATTTGAATTTTCAAGCTAATCCCATGTTAAATAAAGATGGCATTATAAGGAAGTATGGCATGTACTTCATGATTAAGACTTTGTAGGGTTGTACCTTATGCTATCTCCTTATGGGGATTGTGTTAAATCATTATTTCTTCCTTAAGCCCATGGATTTAAACTTTGATGTGATGGCTCATTATGAGGGAAAGCTCCCTTTTGGCTCTTCCACTATTTTATCTCTACATCCCAAACATGATTTCCTTGGTATTACTAAATTTGGCCTCGCAACCATCCTGCCTAGATTTTTGTGCAAAGACAACATGGCTAATAAACCTCATCTTTCCATCATGTCCTGCTTACCTAGACATAATTGCTTCAAGATCCCCATTTATGATACGACCAAGATTGAGCTAAGTGATTTTCCTATTCACGCGTGTGTCCTACACATTGCCTTGATTAACCAATGCTACTTTATTAGGCCAAATATCCATTATGTGAGGAAATCCCTTTGTTTAACCAATATCTCTAACATTTTTCTTTTACAAGTTCTCTGGTTTTTCATATGCAAAAAGACATTATGGGTGGTGATCATGTGCAGAAAGAGCACAAAAATTATGGTGAATTCCATAAAAAACCTGTTGGTGTGGCACATTTGTGTTGAAGGTGGCTTAGCTCCCCTGATGGAGAGTCTTGTCGGTCATGACCCTACTTGTCCGTGCATTTTTCCAATTCTTGGAAGGACCGAAGAGTGACTCTGGGAGGGATTTCTTTCGAGGTTAGCAAAGATGTGATTGCATAGGAAACTAAGTTGCAGAGCACTGGGAAAAAATATGCGAAACATAAAAAGAGCCAGGATAATGACAACATGAAATATTTTTTTGTGGGGAATGAGGAGTCGGTCTGTAACCAGTTGGGTTTTGAGCGGGAGGCCCTTCCGCAGCCTTGTGACCAAATTTGTATGGCCCTCATGAAATACGTGACACTCGAAGGTAGATAAAAAAACCTACCTTTTCTACCATTTCCCTCTGTTGAATCACCTTAGGCATAAATTTTTCTTGAGTTTTCCTTTTTTCCTGCTTATGGATTTAGAAAGCTTTACAGAAAAATGCAATGAAACTGTTAGCCTTAACCCGAATGATACCCCTCCTCTACCTCTCCACCAAGGGCTCATTATGAGACTCTATCATTTCCACCTCGCTTTATGCCCACCTAGGCCCATATTTGTTGTCTATGTGGAGAAAATCGAACCTCTCGTTGTTGCTAACATCTCCCTAGCCGAGTCTAAAGGCCCCATTTAGAAACCCCACCTAGGTACTACTGATAATCCTAAGCCCAAGCTTGCTGCCAAAAAACTCAAGGGGAACACAGGAAATGCCCAAACGAGCATTACGACCAGTCTATGTGAACTAAAGGCAACCCCGACCAAAACTACTTACAAATCCACTCTGAAGAAGAAAGGTAAAGATGAAAAAAAGGCTTGATGGAGCCTCTGGCGAAAGAAAGAGGAGGTAAAAATGTTGTGGGGAAGAAATCTAAGGGTGACACAGTGGTGGAGGTGATGGTTGTGATTGGAGGAGAGACCATAATTCAAAGGTCTGGGAGTTTGGAAAAAAATAATAAAAAAAGATAGGTGGTTCTGGACTCAAAGGAGGAGCGGTCAGACAATAAATACTATAAGGATGATGAGATGTCTGAGGAGGAAGAGGAAGAGTATGCAGAAGAAAACCACACCATTCCTGATAACAACAAAGAGAAGAAAGAGAACTTGGCCTCCCAGTCCTCACACCCACTAGATGTTGATCATACCGAGGATGTGAAGGTTGTTGATGATGGGGAGGAGCGTTTTGTGCTAAAGGAGAGAATGGACAAACTTGACAAGAGATTCAAGGGCTTGACCCTCTTTACTATGAATTTGGTCCACTTTGTCACCAACACTCTGTTTGTGGTAATTAAAGATTAGCTGGAAGGGAAGAATGCTGATGACGATTAAGAATGGGTCAGAGATGATGCAGTGGACCTCCTATCAAAGAATTGGGATGATGCCAATTAGCTTTTTTTTGTTTGTGTTTTTTCTATCAATTATTAGATTGTGGTCGGTGTTCTATTTTTTGGATAGTTTTTATGTTATTTGGACTTGATCTTTTTGGCCCATGTGGCTCGATGTGTTAAGGGTACATCACCCTAAAAAAATTTCTTACCTTATAAAAAATATACCAGGCAATAATTAATACCCTTAATGTAGAAATAATGATCCTCCTTGCTCCTAAGAGAAATCAATTTCAAAGAAAAAGCATCGAAGTTATAGTACCACATCCTGGGTGATAATTTTAAACCATACAAACATCTCTTCAAATTGTAAACCAATTGTTATTTTCCTTTCAAAATAAAACCATTAGGCTATCACATATAAATTTCCTCCTCAAGATCCCCATGTGAGAAAGCAATTTTAACATCCATTTTCTCTATCTCAAAATAAAAAGTAGTAGCAATAGATAATAAGAATCTAATTGAAGTCAATTTATCAATAGGAGATAAAATTTAACCAAAATCAACTCCATCTCTCTGGGAGTAGCTCTTATCCACTAACTCGGTCTTGTACTGCTCTAACTAACATATGAGATCTGGAAGAAGCTGGAAACATTGTATGAAGGAGATGTCTGAAAGGCAAGTGGGAATACTTAAAAATGAGCGAAGATGAAAACAATATTTATTTCATGTAAAAATTAAATGAACTAGTGATGGGTATTAGATGTGTTAGTGGAATCTTGGATGAAGAAGAGATTGTGGCTAAAGTGCTCAGATCGTTTCCCACCTCTTAAAAAATGAAAGCTCATGCTATTGAAGAGCTCAGGACAGAACAAATGTGACAAGAGATATGCTGATTGGTAAGCTTGTTGCCTTTGAATTAAGTGAATTTGGTGAATCTACCCCTAAGTCAGAAACTGCATTTAAATCTACTATATCTGGAAGAAACCAACTGAGATATGATCCAGGAGAAATTTCCAGAAAGACATTCAAGTATGAAGATGAGATGAAACAAATTGAAGATGAAGAAATAGAGTTAGAAGAGCTGGAAGCATTGATTGTGAAAAGAGAAGCCAGAGGACAAGGTAAGTATAAAGGAAATTTTCCTATTAAATTTTTCTCTTGCAATAATATAGGTTATCTTGCATCAAGGTGTCCTGAAAGAGTTCCTAGGTTCAAACCTAATAAGCCTAGATTTCAAAAGAAATGTTATTATGTTGAAGAAGGTGTTACTGATGATGAATCTGATAAAGAAAATGGATTGGTATTCATTGCTATCAAGGAAAATGGTCTAGTGTCCACTAAATCTTCTAGTGATAAGAATGTTGAGAAAGCTCTTGTAGCCATAATTGAAGAAAAGGATGAGTGGGTGATTGAAAATAGATTCTCACATAATATGAATGGTGACAAAAGAAAGTTTATAATCTTGGAGAAATATGATGGTGGTGTTGTAAGATTTAGAGATAACAATGCTGGTGTGATTTTTGGTAGAGGCATTATTTCTCTTGGTGGTAAATATAATACTGATGATGTCTTTTATGTTGAAGGATTGAAGCATAATTTTTTGAGTGCTGGGTAGACGGTCGAAAAGGGATACAATCTTCAGTTCAAAGATGGAAAATGCAGGATAATGGGAAGTTCTGGAAATGTAATTGCTTCAGGTACAAAGACAAGAGGTAACATTTTTCACCTAAGTGTTGCTAGTGAAAGTTTTTTAATTGCTCAAGTTGATATAAGTTGGTTATGGAATAGGAGGCTATGTTATGTGAATTTTGATAACATTTTCAAAGTAAGCTCCACTCAAGCAGTTAGAGATATTCCTAAGCTAGTGAAGCCTACTAACACCATATGCAAGGAATGTCAGATGGGAAAGAAAACTAGAATTTATTTCCAGAGCAAACAACATAATTTTAATGGAGTATTCGAGCTAGTGCATACTGATCTATGTGGTCCCTCCAGAATCAGAATTCTACAAGGAGAAAGGTACTTTATGTTGCTTATTAATGATTACTCTAGGATGATATGGGTTGCTTTCTTAAGAGAAAAATATGAAGCATTAGAAAAGTTCAAAAGTTTCAAAGCTATGGCCGAGAATGAGACAGGTTTAAAGATTAAATTCTTAAGGTGAGACAAAGGTGGTGAATTCACTTCTCAGGAGTTCAATTCTTTTTATGAAGAGCATGTAATCAAAAGATAGTTATCTGCTCCCCAGAATTCTCAATAGAACGAAGTTGTTGAGAGAAAGAACATAACAATTCTAGATACTACTAGAACTATGATTTTGGAAGGTAATTTTCCTCATATGTATTGGAGATAAGCTATAAGCACTGTTGTATAAACTATCAACTAGTAAAATGTCAATGGTAATTCTGGTGAGACTCCTTTTGAGTTGTGGTTTGGTTATAAGCCTATTGTTAAATATTTCAAAATCTTTGGAAGTAGATATTATATCAAGAGAGATGAAGACATAAGAAATTTTGATGCTAGGAGTGATGAAGGAATCTTTTTGGGTTCCTCTACTAAGAGCAAGGCCTATCGGTGCTATAATAGAAGATTAAGGAAAATGGTTGAAAGTGAAAATGTTAGAGTTGAGAAACTTCTAGATCATCCAAATATTGTGGATATGATTCAGATGACCAACATGATGGTACTGATAATGGAAAGAATGATCAAACACATAATCAAGTTCAAATTGTTTCGGTGAATCAAGAGAGTCTAGAAAGAGAAGCTAGTAGAAGTGCATAAGAAAGAATAGAAAAAATAGAAGTTCAAGAAAATCCCAAAGTTCCAAGGTATGTAAGGCTAAATAATTCTAAAAATTAGATTATAGGAGATAAGAACAAAGGTGTGCAGATCAGAAGATGAATTGTAGACGAGTATTGTTTGATTTCCAAGACTGAACCCAACAATGTCAATGAAGCATTTAAAGATGAATATTGCATGGAAGAAATGAAGGAAGAACTGATGCAGATAAGGAAAAATTATGCATGGATTCTTGTTCCCAAACCTCAGGATAAAAATGTGATTGGAACCAAATGGGTCTTTCGGAATAAGCTGAATGAAAAAGGTGAAGTGGTCAAGAATAAAGCAAGACTAGTATGTAAAGGGTACTCATAGATGGAAGGTATTGATTTTGAATAAACCTTTGCCCCTATTGCTAGAATTGAAGTTGTAAGATTGTTTCTTGGTTATGTTAATTTTAAGAACTACAAAGTCTATCAAATGGATGCAAAGTCAACATTCCTAAATGGTGAGCTAGAAGAATAAGTATATGTTGAGCAACCAAATGGATTTCAACTAACTGATAAAGGAGATATGGTTTTTTGATTGAAGAAAGCACTGTATGGAATCAAGCAAGCCTCTAAAGCCTGATATGCTAGACTGGATAAATACTTGTTAAAGCTTGGATTCAGTAAAGGTACTGCTAACAATAATCTATAGTTTAAGATGGATTAGGATAAAGAGTTGATTATTGAATTCTTTTTTGATGACATCATTTTTGAAGGTGATGATGACTTATGTATGAAGTTTGCTGATGAAATTAAGAGTGAGTTTGAGATGTCAATGATTGGAGAGCTGAAATTATTTTTAGGATTAAAAATTACTTAGTTAGACAATAGAATCCTTATATCTCAGTCCAAATATGTAAGAGAGTTACTAATGTTTTTTGGCATGGAAGACTGAAAGCCAATTGGTACACCCATGGTAATCGGATGCAAGTTGACATAGAATGATGATTATCCTAAGAAAAATAAAACAAGATACATGTCAATGATCAGTGGATTAATTTATTTGACTCAAACAAGACCTGACATCATAAATGTTGTATGTATGGTTGCTAGATATCAAGCTAATCTGAAGGAATCTCATGTGACTATTGTAAAGAGAATTTTCAGATACTTGAAAGGGATAATTGATTTTGGTCTTTGTTATCCTAAAGATGATGATCTTACCTTGAGAACCTTTACTGATGTGGATTGGACAGGATATGTGGATGACAGGAAGAGTACTAGTGGTGGTACCTTCTTCTTGGGGAAGAAGTTGGTGTCTTGGTTAAGTAAAAAGAAAAATTCCATTTCCTTATCTACTGTTGAGGCATAATATATTGTTGTTGCAAAAAATTGTACTCAAGTAATATGGATGAAGTAGATGCTGAGAGATATTAGAATTGAGTATGACGAGCCTATTGCTATATTTTGTGATAATTCAAGTGCCATAAAAATTTCTAAGAACTTGGTGCTGCATTCAAAGACAAAGCATATATCTATCAAATATCACTTTTTGAGAGACAAAGTGGGTGAAAAAGAAGTCAGGCTGGAGTATATGCCTACTAAGGAACAAATTGTATACATCTTTACTAAGGCATTTCCTAAGGATAATTTTGAGTATCTTAGAGGGAAGTTAGGGGTGATTACCCCTCCAAATAAGAACTAAGATGCAAGTCTTTGCATCAGTCCATCCATTTACAGTCATATCTTGTTTCAGATTGATGTTGTGGTGGATGCTACTCAGGGGGAGTAGTCAGATGATTCAGATATGTGGTTCAAAGCTTGTGTACCTTTTCCATTGATGTCAAAGGGGGAGAAGAACAATGTGAAAAAGTACAAAAAATGGAGAAGAGTAATGTAAGGGGGAGAAGAACAGTATGAGAAGATTAATGTGTAAAGGGAAGATTGTTGAAAGAAGATTTAGTTGTGTTTATGGTGTGTTGATGGTACTTTTCACATCATGTATTTCCATCAATGCCAAAGGGGGAGATTTTTGGATGTTGTGGTTGTAATGCTGATATGTGGTTGCCATTGATGTCAACACTATTAGCATTGGTGTCTTGAAGGTTGTATATGGCAAGGATATTGAGAAAATTATAATAAATATGTTGAAGGTTGTCTATGAAGCTGTGAAGTTTAGTGTGGTGGAAAATTTAGTATGTTGGTATTCAAAATTTGTGCTTTAAAGGGTTTGTTGTTGACCCTATCTATTTTATACTCTGGAAGTTTCAGAGGTGCACATCAAGATTTGTGCAAGATTGTGAGTTTATGTGTTCCTATAATTATTTTGTTACTATAATTGGTGTTTCTAGAAGAAGAGAATGTAATTTTGGTAATCTTAGATTTTGTGTATGCTCATGCAATTTTCATTAATTTTTCAAGATTGTGCTCTATCCTTGTTGCACGTCCGCGTTGATCAGTGTGATCGTGATCAAAGATTTTTCCTTTTTTGTGTTCAGGTTTTCATGTTCTTGTCTGACATGATGGTTGTAGCATGTTACGGATCCTTGTGGATTAATTATTGAATTATTTGAATGTTTGAGGATGTTTTTTAGGTCTTCATTATGTTGTGACTGACTTCGGTTGGTGCGCATTAAGATTTGTTCATGAATTGGGCCGACAATTTGTAATTCATTTATTCTTTTATTTTTGGCTAACAAAGTTGTTGATGTAATTCCATGAAGCAAATATATAAGAGTGATTGTTTCTTCATTTTGAGGTGCATGAGATGTGTATGTGAGAATTGTGTATGTCAAATATGCGAATAGAGATCAGATCATTCGATTATAGAGAAGAGTGTGAAGAAGTTTGAGCGAAGTGTGAAGAAGTGTTTCTGTGCCTAATTGAAACTATCATCAGGCTTTTGAAGAAGCTAATTTCTTAGTTTAACCTCTTCAGATGGATTTAATGTGAATTTTTTATGTAAGATAGTGTGTCTTATTTGAGCAGTGAGTTGTAGGCAATGTGCCTGAATGCATATGCATTCCTTATTCATTTTTCTTATACTTTTAACAAGGTATAACTTGTGGATTAACCTCCACCATGGTTTTTCCTCTAACAGGGTTTTCACACAAAATATTGGTGTTATGTGTGTTTCTGATGTGTTGTTGATTCATTCTTTCACTGTTATTTATTAGATATGATATTAAAGGTTAATAAGGTTAAATAAGTTTTAAATTTTGTGACAATTGATTCACCCCCCCTCTTAGTTGTCTATGCTTGTTTTTCCAACAATTCCTTCCTTTGGGAAAGCTAACAAGATCATAGATGTTAGAACTATCTAAATCCATCATCTCCTCTTGCATGGCCTACAACCACGATTCACTTTCCTCTAAAGAGAAATCCTCCTTGTATGATCTAGGTTCATCATCAGTACTAAAAAAACTAAATAAACAATCATAATTTGATGGGCTATACCTGTCAACTAGATTCTATTATCTTGTGGACCTCCTCAAGGTAGGAGTAATGGGCTCTACCTATTCTTCTTCCATGTGCTCATCATGCACATCCGATGAACTATATTAAGCTTCTTCTTCTTCTCCATTCTGAGATCCATCTAATTGTTCTTTCACATGTGCATCTTCTTGCTTCTCAATATTTGTCTCAAAGTTCACTATGTTTGTCTTATCTTTCTCCTTTGGATTTTATTCTCTTGAGTAAGCTCTAAACTCCCTAAAAATTACATCTCTAGAAAAGATTATTTTATGGGTTAAATGATCCAAAATATTACAACCTTTTACTTTCTTGTTGTAGCCAACGAAGATGCATTTTTGAGATTTTGGATCCAATGTAGATCACTTCTCTTGAGGTAGATGAACAAAAGCCTCACAATCAAAGAACCTTAAGTGAAACAAAAGGTTTTCTACCTATCCACACATCATAAGGAATTTTATAAATAATTGTTGAACAAGGAGATCTATTAATCAAATAAAAATTAGTACCAACTATTGAACAAAACAACTTAGAGGGGGGGATGAATCATTTATAGAAATTTTCAACCTTAAAAAACCCTCCATAGAAGTTAGATCTATAAACAATCACAAAATTTTACTTTGCTAATTTTTTTAATTATTAAATGCAGGAATAGAAACTGAAAGTAGTAAAACCATGAACATAAGAACACCAGATTTACATGGAAAAACCAATGAGGGAAAAACCACGGTGAGGATTAGCTCACAATATAAATAATTCCAAAACTAAATACAGAGGCTCAGTACTAGAAAGGATCACTGCCAAAATAGGACACACTGTCCAAAAAGGCTCACAATCAAGGCTCACTACCATAGAAAGAAAATAAGAGGATAGAAGAAGAATTTTACACAAAGAAACACATCTCAATACAACATGGAGTCCACCACAATTTCTCACACACTTTTGTAGCCTCACATGAAATATATGAGATGCCTTCAACTCACTTCCTTCGGAACCCTAACATGAAATTCATACTTCTCTACTCAAATTCACATCTCATTATACTTCACTTGCAACAATATCACATCTATCTTACTTCTTACTCTTTCATTCATACTCTTGCATCAACATCATACATATTTATATCATCCTCTTCTTCAAAACTTTATTCAATATCGGCCATTAGCTGTTATACATTCAAATTTGAAATAGGTCAGCACCCAAATATTCCTACGGTGGATAGGAACAAAAGGAGACCGATATAAATCCTTAATTAGGACCCAAATATACCCCAACACACTTCAACACACTTCCACAATCCTTGCATGTAGTGTTAAACACAAGGTCAAAACACCCGTGCAAAATACCATAGATACATGCTTCCTTAGATCAAGCCAAAAGTTCTGAACAAAATAATTCACTTGAAATCAATCCATAACAATCTATGAATTACTTAAGATTCATCAACCACTTCAGCCAAGCTTAACATCAACAACTAATTTAACTTAGGACAACTGATAACCTTTTCTTTCATAGTGATAGATAAAAATTACACTATATTGTACCAAATCAAGTAAAAACTTGATCACAAAAAGATAAATGCATTATGAACAATTTCTCAAATCCACACAGCCTGAATCCAAATAGTGGAGAAACATAGAACAAATAAATTTCTCCCAGACAACAGAAAACATCACTGAACAACTGGTTCACACATTGGTGAAAATATCTCCCATTGTACAATGATGTAGAACCCCAAATTTTGGATATAGCAACTACCAAAAACCATGAATAATACTTTCGATTCACACAAGCATAAAATCAATACAAAATAAATGTGGAGCACATCCTAGAGCATACATTGAATACCTATAAGACACTGATTTCTCTATTTATCAAATTTTCTCAAAACCACTTGGAGACCAAGTATCGAAGACGTCATTTTATCACATTACCTCACTCTAACATACTTCCAGACATATCAACATAAGGATAACTCCATATACTCACAACACTTCTTCAACATCTCAACTATACATGCACAAACAATAGTCCTTCTTTATTACAATTTTCTCAATATCCTCGACATATATAGTCAATAACTAGCTTCCTCTACAAATAGTTGAAATTAATGAAAACACCAGCCAATTTACATCAATGGCAACACCTTCATACTTCCAACACCAACTGCTTCTACCCAAAATTATCTATCAAGCTTAGAACCACTCAACATGCTCCTAACTCTTTCCATACGAAGTGTACTTGTGTCAAACAATACTTGCATGGTTATAGAACTCATCAAGTTCCTTGGAATAATATTCACATCCATTTTTAAATCTCAATACTTTTATCTTATAATATGATTGCTTCTAAAGCGAGTCCTTAAATTCCTTAAACTTAGTGAAAAGATTAAATTTAGAACACATAATATAAATCCATGTACGTCTTGAAACATCATCAATAAAAGAGACATAATACCAAGATTTACCCAAAGAGTCAACATCCACTAGTTCACATACATCTAAATGAATGGTATCTAATAATATATTTTCCTTATTAGTTCCATTAGTAAATAACGATCTATTCTATTTACCAAACACACAATATTCAAAGAAATCATTTTTTTCCAACAAAATAATCAGAAATACTATCAACCAACTTTTAATTAAGAATGGTCTTAAGACATTTTTCACCAATGTGACCCAATATATGGTGCCACAATATATATGCATTTTTAGTACTAGTTATATTGGAAGAGTTACATAAAGTAGAGGCATTTAGCCTAAAAAAATTCCCTATCTGATATCCTTTAGCAATCACCAAAATCCCTCTTACCAACCTGCGACCAGACTTGTCAAATGTCACATGCATCCAAAAATCATTCAACTTGGATATTGGAAGTAAATTTCTTGCAAGTCCTCGAATATGTAAAACATCATCAAGGGATTTAATCCTCCCATCAATGAAACAAAATTTTACCTTCCCCTTACCAACAATATTCTTAGTGTTGTTATCGCTAAGGAAACCATATCCCCCATCATATTATTTGTAAGAAATAAATCAATCCTAGTGAGGAGTCATGTGGTAGGAACAACATGAATCAATAAAACAAGAATCATCACTAATAGAGTTAGCTGAAATAAACAAAGCATCAAAATCATCATTAAAGGAATTTTCCATGGAGGAATCAACATTCTTTTTCTTGTTCTTATACTCATTTTCATGTCCTCTTTTTCTACAATTCCAACACTTTTCTCTTTTTGTGGGTCTTAGAATGTCCTTTAGAATTATCATTTTTTAATCCTCTGTCTCTTTAGACCTTCCTCGCACATGCAAGGCAGCTTGGGAGCCAAAATTCATAGACTTTCTCCTCATCTCCTCTAGTAAAAGTATGGAAATAATGTTGTCCATATTTCACTTTGCATTACCACTACTTATGGTAACAATTATATTTTCCCAAGATTCGGGCAAAGAACAAAGAAACAAGAAACATTTCATTTATATTCCAGTTTAACATCTACTGATGCAAGAAGACTTATAATTAGATTAAAAGAATTTAAATTGTCTCCTATAGAATCACCATCTTTCATTGTTAATTAATAAAACTATGTTTTGAGGTATAACTTGTTAGAAACACTTTTAGTTTTATAAATACCACCTATCCTCTTCCACAACTTGAATGCAGAGTCTTCTAATGAGATATTCAAAATAGATGGAGTCAATAAGACACACCATATTGTTCCTCTCACCGTCTTGTCTAAATTTTTCCAATCTTCATTAGAAGTTGTAGTTGGTTTACTCTCTTGTGAAATTGGCAACCACTAATATCTCTCTTCAAGGAGATCCTCCATCTTAAATTTCAACATATTGTAGCCTATGCAATTAAAATTCTCAATATCCTAGTGAGAGATAGAAACCATTGTAAATAATCCTCCTCACAAATCTATAATATACAACAAAACAAAAGCTCCCACTATAGCCAAAAACCCTCCAACACTTAAGAGAAAGGCATCCCATTCTCAATAGAACCGTTAGCTCTGATACCAAATATTGAAAACAAGGTGAAGGAAAGCTACAATATGAAATTTTGAAAGTGTTCATTTAGATCTTAAAATCACATTTAAACATGTTATTTTAACATACATCACAATATAAAAATCAGCAAACAAAATGTGACACCAAATTTACATGGCGAAACCCTTTTAGGAAAAAACTCCACAAGAAAAGAGGGCAAGTATATTATTAATCTTTGAATGAGAGTATACAATAATACACTTCACTATTGAACTCTGATCAACTCAGAAACACCTTGTTACCTTCAAGAACTCAATATGAAACTACCATCCCATGGCTCCAAATTATATAAATTGTGGGAGGTAAAACCATGAATGGTAAACGAAAACAAGAGGTACAAAACCACCAAAAAAAACCCACGTCTCTCTTCTTAGACAACCAAAAGATAATAAAATATTAAATGGAAATTTAAGACTCCCACATGGGTGCCTAGCCCACAACCTATCTAGCTCCTTTCTTTCTAGATGCTTTGATGACCTTTTTGCTCCCTGATGGAACACCAAAAGACACCTTTTCTTCTCCAACCTTGGGTGTTGCATCCAAGACCTTTCATATTAAATTATGGACACATAGGAAAGATTCCTTATCTGTATTTTATGTGTAACCACCACCAAAACTAAATCCTCTCTTTAAATATAATTACAACATGCCGAAATTTGATAATTTTCTCTCATGTCCCCTAGAACACATTCCAAGGAACGTGGATACATACAAACGGCATAGGCTAACAAGGTTAATGTCAGGTTATCATAATAGTTACTCACACCATATCTTAGAGGATGATGGGCTATGAAAATGGTCTATCATTTTGTAGTTATTGCTCTAAAATATTGGTTTAAACTAAAAGGGTCTTGCCAAATGTAGAGGTTATCAAATATCCATAGAAGAGTTGTCATTTTTTTGTATTTTAGATTCTATTTAATGAGTCTCATAAAATGAGAAGTGCTTAAAATACAATTCGTAGACCTTAGAAAACCTCTACAAATGAACTTGAAATTTTTTAAGGTATATTTGAAGACTCAGTAGTTATTTTTGAAACCTATCCATAAGAAAATTTTGGTTGTTTGTAATCAATGATATACTGGAAAGTAGTTAGCCTTGATAAGTTACTCACACCATATCTTAGAGACAAAATAATGGGCTATATGAATGGTCCATCATTTATATTTGGTGCTCTAAAAAATGTTTAGCTTTGACATGGAGATATAAAATATTCAAAAATTCATGTTACTTTTTTCAATAAAATTGTCATATTATATTATAAAAAGTACAAGTTTGAATTATGTACATAATTTATAGGCACTATTATAGAATCAAACATGTTCTACAACAAGCTTAATAGTCATATGGAGATTTCTTTAAACCAAGGATCGATTTCATAATAATGTAGAATGATCCCTCAATACCTATCTATCACTTTTAGCTCATATCAATTTATTCAACTAGAAATATGGACAATAATAGTCTTGACATTATTTGAATTATTTCATCTATCACTAGAAGTTTAAAAATAAGATGAAGCTCAAAAATATGATTTATCTTCTTTCAATATTTTTTCATATCATGCTACAATTACTACTTCTATGGAATCTACCACTCATTTTGTTACTCTTTGTATTACTTCTTCATCTGCTATTCTCATCTCTACTATAATCATCACCTTTCCCTCAATTAGTGCTCCAATTCTCTCTCATCCTTCCAAATCTACTCATACTCATGTTCCATCTAGTGTTATCCCCTACACCTATAATTGGTGTGTACTCTCTATTGAGAGGTTCCCCCCTTTAATGGTATTTCAAAGATAATATAAAGTATTATTTTTATCTCATTTCTACATATATCTATGTGCATTATCTTGATTTCTATTACAAGTTCCTTAAAGATTGTGGCATCAAAGCTAGTTGTAAGGAAATTTTTGTAGCAACTTACAAGACTAGGGATTTATACAAATATTTACCATGTACTCTTATCTCACTCTATTGTGATCTTGGTGATCAAAAAGTGGCTAAAAATAGTCATACTACATATATTAATCAAGATTAACCAATCATTTTTTTTAATGCTAAAAGCTCTACAATGTGGGTTCTTCGATACACATGAAATAGTTATCATTTTTAGTTCATTTTGATTCCTCATAAAGGGTCTAGTAAAGTGAGATGGGATTAAAATATAATATCTAAACCTTAGACAACCTATATAAATGACCTTGATCTTCTCCCTATCTTTAGGTATATTAGAAAAATCCATAGTTATTTTTGAGACTAGCCCTAAGAAAATACTGGTTGTTTTTAATAAAATATGTACTAGTAAGTGTTTATCCCTAATAAGTTACACTTTATTTCATAGATAAGATAATTGGCTATAATAATGGTCCATCCTTTGTAGTTGGATCTCAAAAATATTAGGCCAAAACTATTTATAAATGAAATTAGTAATATTTTTGGGTTAATAGACCAAACACACCTTGTAGAAGATTTCCTTCTATATCTTATTGTGTGCAATTAAATCTAGGAATTGACTATCAAAATATGAGATAACTAAGCATATTTCTTTATATATAAGTGGTCTTATAGCAATAAATTAAATTGGGACACCATATCGTATCATTTAGAAAGTTAAGGATAATCTCTAGAATATGTTTTTTAGTGAGTTCTAGTATTAAGTTTGTATCCTATACAATACATAATATTACAAGATTTGAATCTAATTTATCTCAATATAGGAACAATTTGATTTATTTTACTATAAATATTTGTTAGAACTATGTGACATACAAATCAAAATCTTAATGTCTGTATTTATTATTTAAGGTACCCATAAGGAACAGGAGAATCCTATATGAGGTGACACTCTTTTCCACCTGTAAATTATATTATGTTGTATTATTCTAACATCTATGTGATGTAATATGAGTAAGATCTTGTATGACATTGTAGGATATATTCAAGAGATTTGTATAAAAACATAAGAGAATGTAAGATATAGTTACAAAGTGGACTAAAAAATCATGAGAGAATTTTAACCAACTTATGATGCATAAGAAAATATAGTAAGAAGGTGAACTACTATGAAATTGAGCACCCCATTTTGATAGGTAGACTTCTTGATTTCGGAGTTATATATTTGTAATGTCAAAAATTGTATACCCTTGTAATTTCATGATATATTTTGTGTCCACTTTGTTTTCCACCCCTTAGTGTTTTTATAGGCTCATTTTATCCTTTGCATCAACCTTTCTCATTCCCATAGTGCTTAGGCCTTATTTCATGTGCTCCCTTTTTGGTGTCACCATTGTGACATCCTTGTGTTTTTCTAATATTTCTTCATTTTAAAAATTAAACTATTTGGATAATAGCACGAAGTGTGAATTTCCATGCAATATGGTAGTGTCCTATGATAATTTAGTTTTTCCTATCTATTTTTAAGAATTTTTCTTCTTATAACTTGCCCAAGTCAATGCAAATAGTTCAAGATGATTCTAAATACTCATTGACCTCTTCCTCCTTTCTCCTTTTCTTAATTTTAATATATATCTCCCATTAATTACATCTCTCTTGTACTCTCAAGCTCACACACAACTTTCTCAAGATCTAAAACTCACTACAACACTCCTTACACATTCTTCTTTAAGTTGTATTGTAATGCCCCGCCACGCAACCCTAGAGGAAGTTTTCAATTCACTATAAATGCGTACTAATTTTATTTTTATTAAAGTGAATTAACATACATGTTCACCTATAATTGACAACCTCCCCTAAGGCTACGTAACTGAGATTACTTAAATCCCCATTAACATACACCATCTAAATTACATTGCAATAAATAACTCAAGTAATGACATTCATTCAACATAAATAAATACAAGATAAGAATAGATTAACCATTACATAAATCCATTACATAAACCATTACAAGATTACAATCCTCATTCCCAGAATGAGTCAAAATACATAAGTATAATAATTACAAGATCCACCTCATAACAACAAGAGGGGTAATTACAACTGATAACAAGAAGAATTACAACAGTGCAAGAAAAGAGTAACAAGGTCCGTGAGCTTTCCAACTAGATGTCTCGCTTCCATGAACTGAAGAACAAGGGGGACCCAACGGCTTTGGTGCATGTTCCACCCAACCTAGTGGTACCCGAAGGCCCACCCCCCATGCTAGGAGATAGTAAAAATGCAACACGGACAAGAAATCTACTACCTCTAACCAAACGCTAACTAACTAAACAAACTGACTCAACCATACATATGCACAATATAAATCTAACAATAATATGGTTACATTGCTTCCAGACATAACAAAATCAAGTGTGCTAAAGAAACCATACACACAACATATACTCAAGGTTATCCTAGATAGAGTGTCATCGCAAGGTGCGTCATGAGATCTCCTTTGGGCATTCTTCATAGGCTCTGGTAATCCTGGTGACCTCAACCGAATCCCAGCCCTCATACTCACTCATGCGGAATCAACTACCTTTCGTATGGACAAGCTAGTTGACCTTGCCATTCCAGGCCTTCTCACTCACCCCAAGTCTAAACAAGCCCTTGTGTCTACAAGTGAGGACAATTCTATCTTGGTTAATGTGAATGGATATCCGGCCTCACTTTATTTTTTGCTTTTTAAATTTTTATTATTATTTTATTTATTTCGCATTTAGTTGTTTCTTTAATATTATTTTTTTTAAAATAAATTTCGATTTGTGTACAGGCGACTAAGTCTGTACGTCGTTCGAGGTAGCTTGGAAATCGAGTCTTATGTTTTAATTTTTATATTAAATATATTTATTTTAAATGCTTTATATAAATATATAAATAAATATTAGATGGCTAATAAATGTATTTTCAAATATATTTATAAGTAGTTTATATTTTTGGGATGATTGTGATAAATTTTTCCATATATTTGTATAAGATGCAAGCATGACCTTTAATATAAAGTATATATTTAAATTAGGTGAGTATATTTAATCATTGATGGAATATTATTTTATATATATATATATTTAAGAGTGTATATATATATATGTTTATGATGATTAGTTTAGACATATTAACACATGCATGTAATTAGACAACAAATTAAACGGAAATTTCTTATTGAACATGATTGGATATTGTTGCAAAAAGTATTTGTTTTAATGATGAAATTATTGCATTTTAGTGAAGATTTAGAAAGATAATATTTATTTTCTGCGAGAAGCATTAAGTAGAAATGTGGATTTAATATATCCGAACATAGTGTTTTTTGTTATCAATGCAATATTAAATTATTTTCCCTTTTAGTGAATGCTTTGGGAATGGGTAATCTTGTTAAGCATTGAGAAGTCTTCCAGTGAATGTGGGTCATTCCTATGTTAGTTAATGTTCATTTTCCTTGGGTAGTGTTATATGAGTTGTTTTCCTCCAAGTGTTGGAGTGGGATTCTTTATTGTCGTCTCCTAGATTACGAGAGATTGAGTTGTTCAGTTCTAAAACACTCGAGTCACCCTTGGAGTCTAGATTTGAGTAGTGTGTTATCCATTAGAGGAGTGGATTTTGTTAGGGGCCGGAGCCCAAAGAGGTAAACCAGGTAACCTTCGAAAGTGTTTTTAATAAGTGATAATTAAAGTAAAGTACATAGATGACTAGGATGCATTCACATTAACCAAGATAAAATTATCCTCACTCGTAGACACAAGGGCTTGTTTAGACTTGGGGTGAGTGAGAAGGCCTAGAATGACAAGGTCAACTAGCTTGTCCATACGAAAGGTAGTTGATTCCGCATGAGTGAGTATGAGGGCGGAGATTCGGTTGAGGTCACCAGGATTACCAGAGCCTATGAAGAATGCCTAGAGGAGATCTCATGATGCACCTTGCGATGACACTCTATCTAGGATAACCTTGAGTATATGTTGTGTGTATGGTTTCTTTAGCACATTTGATTTTGTTATGTCTGGAAGCAATGTAACCATGTTAGTGTTAGATTTATATTGTGCATATGTATGGTTGAGTCAGTTTGTTCAGTTAGTCAGCGTTTGGTTAGAGGTAGTATATTTCTTGTCCGTGTTGCACTTTTACTATCTCCTAGCATGGGGGGTGGACCTTCGGGTACCACTAGGTTGGGTGGAACATGCACCAAAACCATTGGGTCCCCCTTGTTCTTTAGTTTGTGGAAGCGAGACATCCAGTTGGAAAGCTCGCGGATCTTGTTACTCTTTTCTTGCACTGTTGTAATTCTTCTTGTTATCAATTGTAATTACCCCTCTTGTTGTTATGAGGTGGATCTTGTAATTATTATACTTATGTATTTTGACTCATTTTGGGAATGAGGATTGTAATCTTGTAATGGATTTATGTAATGGTTAATCTATTCTTATCTTGTATTTATTTATGTTGAATGAATGTCATTACTTGAGTTGTTTATTGCAATGTAATTTAGATGGTGTATGTTAATGGGGATTTAAGTAATCTCAGTTACGTAGCCTTAGGGGAGGTTGTCAATTATAGGTGAACATGTATGTTAATTCACTTTAATAAAAAAAAATTAGTACGCTTTTGTAGTTAATTGAAACTTCCTCTAGGGTTGCATGGTGGGGCATTACATGTATTGTCTCCTTAGCTTCCTTAATCTCCATCTAGGTGATATTTTTTGTATTTCCATTATTTTTATTTTTATTTTATTATTATTACAAAATTCATTTCTTGTTGTACCCATGATAACCTTGGGATATTTGCATCCCCTTTAGTTGTATCATACACCATTGCACATTCATAAATTTGACCATTCCCTAACTAAATGCAAGAAATTTATTTCTAGATACTCTAAGTTATTGGCCATAAGATCTAAGGATAACTTCATTATAGGAGGATTCAATGTTGTATTGAATATATTATTTGGTAGAAAAATTTATTGACCCCTGATTGGTTTCTAGAATGTGTGTAATTGAAACACTAAATATATATGAATAAAAAATTTCAAAAAGGTTGATCATTTAATTGATACTAAGGATTGTAATTATCAAAGAGTTATCTAGGACTTCAAATTTTGTAGGTATAGTTTACAAGTGGGACAAAACACCTCTATAAATTAAAAAATATATTTTCATAGTAATCGTGTTTGTAGTTGAATGTCTCCATGATAATTTATAAACATTTAGGGGAACAATCAAAATTTGTTGTGGGTTTCTTCTTACCATGGTTTATAGCATGAATGCAATACAAGTTTGACATTTACATGATAAAAATTTAAGTTATTGTAAATTTTTTTAGTGATAATTCCTTTATTTAATATGAATTTTTGTAGCATTGGTACGAATCATGAAGTACAATCAACTATATCAAATCACATATTTGATTTGTGCATGTAGAAAAATATAGCTTTAGTAGTGATGTATAGGTGTGTCTTCTTCTTCCTTATTATTTTTGAATCTATTGTCCATTGAACTAGTCACTAGTCTTGGAGGTGAATGATCAATAATATTCCTAAAGAAAAAATAATCTTGATTAGTAGTTTAGAAGTAGATTAAAAATCTATAAGCTTTCATGATTTATTAATTTACCTCAAGGAATATTTTAAGTAAAATATGATAGTTAATATTTTGGATTATTATGTTGTGTATGAAATCATATTTCATGTGTGAAATAATGATGTTATTAGCTTAAGAAGAAGTATTAAATGTTGAACATCTGGAATACTAAGAGGGGGGGAGGGTGAATCAGTATTCCAAAAACCGATAATAAAATATACTTAACCATTATCATAATAATGATTGAATCAACAAGAGAGAACATATAAATAAGACAAATCAATCATGCACATGAACACTAGGATTCTTACGTGGAAAACCCAATGAGGGAAAAACCACAGTGAGGGTTAACTCACAATATATTATATTCGGATATAAAATATTACGAGGCTCAATACCAGGACTCACCATCCTTAAAAGGCTCACAACCTGAGTACAAAAGATGGCTCACTGCCATGATATAATAATGATGGCTCACTACCAAAATGATGAACTGATGGAGCACACCTTTTGTGTGCAGGTTTCAATTTTTTTGAAGCTCAAAATACAAAGTTTCGCATTGCATATCTTCACCTTTTCCCTTCCACTACTCACACACTCTCACACACATTTCTCTTGCTTCTATCGTGTATTTATACAAGTATATCTTATTTATCAATTAGGTCAATACCATATAAGATTTAATCATTTCATCCAAGTAGTGCATTATACTAATTCGGTTATTAGCCTTCATAATATATTTCATTTTCTAAGTTGCCCAAGACTAAATCACAATTCTCCAAACCAAGAAGTAATTCTCAAAGAAAACACCTTCTAGATCTGAGAGCACGTTAGCTTCCCCTCATACTACTAGTCAAGAGACTAGTAGCAAAACCGAAGTATATGAATGTTCACCTTAGTAGAATGTGCAATCTCCCACACAATATACCTTCACACAAAACAATAGTAGAATATAGAGTTGAACTCTGTCAAAGGTAAATTTTTGTACATAGTAAAAATACGTCTCAAGATCCAAAATATAGCTATTTGAATGAGCCAATAAAATATGGTTAGGAGACCAGAGTCATATTAGATCTTGCGATGAGTTATGGACTCAAATACCAACATACTCATCTACCACAAATGAGTATTACTAGCAGAGAACAACTTCTGGTAGACCAAGTAAACTTCTCATAATGTTATCACCATACAGTTATTACCATGTTGACATTAATGACAACATAGGAACAACCAACACAACCAACCATACTTCATGCCCATGTTGCAAAGCTTCCAACAATCTCCCCCTTTGGTATTGATGGCAACATGCATGACAATTTTTTTTTCAAGAATACCACATTGAATTTTCTGATTACTCCCCCTATCAAAATTGTTCTTCACAAAAAAAAAATTCCTCTTGACTCTTCATCTCTCCATCTCTTTATTTCTTTATCTCTCCCCATTTGGCATCAATGACAAAGGAAGGGATCTGGTATAAATATACATATGCATCAAAAAGTAGTCAAAAAAGATATGAACACTGAATTAACCTGAAGATTAACCTCTAAGACTCTCTAGGATAGGCTTCCATGACGCTAAATACCTTCTTCCCATGAACCTTTTGCACTAACTAGAGTCTTGTAAAGTAGCTTAAGTTTAGTTAGAGACTATAAACCATCTATTAAAGTATTAGGATTAGGATTAATCTTTGATAATTCACCTATACATCCAAGAGAACAAGAGAAAAAAGTGTTTCTAAATTTAATCATGTCTTTGAGTGCCACAAACTTCTTGATAACATCTATTCTTCGACCCTATAGAGATAAAAAAAATTCCTGAAGCTGCACAATGTAGGACCACTTCTAATTATCTCTATCATTTTATAATCTATATGTATCTGCGTGAGTTCTCAGTCGAGACTCACTCATCCTTATTTAATTTCTCATATTCAATGTATTTCCAAACCAATCAAGACAAAAGGAAAGTAGTTTTTATGCCTCTTTTTCACAATCTTGTACACTCTTCAATTCCTTCATTACTTGATCATGTGAATTTGCACATTTTTATTTGATATCATTCAAATTTCCTTCATCAGACCTAATTCCAGCAGACATTTCAAGTCAAGCGATATATACTTTCAAAGAATTAATCATGCCACGAAGATTCTCCACAATAGAAATAGATGAATCAAAATTAGCACCGGGAATAACGTTCTGCAAATCTTCTAGAGTTTTTTGAATATTCATTATTTCATGCTCATGTTCAAGCTTACTTTCTTTTGCACTTTTTAGCTTCACTATACTCTCCCTCTTCTTTCCTGTTTTGATCACGCTACGAGAGGTACTTTCTCCATTGAGATGCTTAGGTCTTTCCAACAAAATTTTAGCATATATATCAATTTCAGCCTCTGACACATCATAATTCAATTTAGATATCCAAACTAACCTTGATTCAACTCCTTCCATGTGAAAAAAATCTGTAGACACAAGAAAATTTATGCTTCTGGAGTATCTTTCCACAACACTTATTGGAATTTTAGACCTTTTATTTGTTGAACAATCCGGATAACTAAGAGGGGGTGAATCAATTATTATTAAACAATTATCTTGACCTTAATTAATCTAGAGAAAACTTAAATCAATCAGATAATGATCTAATAGATATGAAAATGAAAGCACATAACAACACCATGCACAATGAACACCAGAATTTATGTGGAAACCCAAGAAGGAAAAAACCATGGAGAATGCTAGTTCTCAATTATAAAACATCGATTAAGGTGATTTTTAGAAAGGCTCACTACCAAATTGCTCACTACAGATAAGGCTCACTACAAATGGGCTCACTTCCCAACTATTACAACCAAAGATAAAAATGCTCACTTCCAAAAGAGAAAGGCTCATTGCCTACAGAAAATGGCTCACTGCTAGAAGAATGATGGAAGAGAATCCACCACTGAAATAATTGTCACCAACAATGACACTGGCTAGAATCTCACTGTCTACTGCCTCTAGTTATATACTTTCACATAATGTGTCAATTTTAGATTCACATTCAGCACACTTGCTTTCATCGGACATAATCAAATTTTAATTATACCATTCCATGCCTTCATAATATTTATAAGTTGGCCAAACACAATTCCATTTCATTCTTCCATAAACTCCTAAGTCAGCCAAACATAATTTGAATTAGGTCACCACAAAAACATTCCCATAGTGGAAGGGAATGAAACATGGACGAAAGAGAACCTCCTCACTCAAACCCACACGCTACATATTAACCATGATATCTGGAACCAAGGAATAGGATATACACATTACAATGCAAACAACGTTTTGGGACACACTAACCACTTTCTAGATTGGTCTAGACCCATAAGAGTGTATCTCATTATGTTGCAAAATGAATGGGACCAGGACAAGCACGACTAAAGATATATCATCACAACACACCATCCAAAGCACGCCATTCCGGATCACCAAAGCATCAAAATAAAACCTTAAAGAATCAACCAAGATATGTTGACATCAATGACAACCATTAACAACAATAATCAACATCATATTCTAACATTATTCAGCCTCATTTGAAATGTTCCAAACAATGCAGCAAGGGTAGATTCTTATGCATCCAAACTACCAAGATTTATCATGAAATTCTTGATTTGATAAGCAATAGGCTTTGAATTTGACCATTCCAACCTTCCTATTATCAACAACTCTTTCACAAAGTAAAAGAGTAGACAAACAACCAGATTTCCATACCAAAAAGTATTCTTCTTTCTCTTCTTAATTTTCTTTAAATTCTTCAAAAGGTGTATGAAAAGTAGTTCAAACACATCATATTCCATACCTCTTATTACCATATCAATAGAAATTTTCACTGTAGCAGTAGGAACTGTAGAGTCATTGTTAGGGATACAAAATTTATGACCAACGAGCATAGCAGCATACCTTGTTACCAGATCAACAATCAATCTCAAACCAATTTATTTCTCTTTAGAACTTGCACCTATAACCTCGATCATTTCTTTCTCATTCATAATCTTCAGTTTAAGAACCGTTGCAAAGGAACACAAACCAGTTACATCTTTAATAGCTTCTCTAGAAATCAGATGTGCTTCATCAATCCACAAAGATTCATCATGAATTCTACCCAATACCATCTTAATATACTTCTCAAATTCAAACCAAGGCACTTTTCTCCAAAAATCCAACTTCTTCTGAACTAATACTTTGTAGGCATCATGATTCTCTTTCGATTCATTTTCCCAAAGCACATTGAACTAAACTAACGAAATTTCTTCAATCTTATTGTAAATAAATGCATATATTTTATAAGAGAAACTCTTAGAGGGATGCAAGAGAATGCACCAAAAGAATCTTCCGACACATTCCTCATATATCTCTTCAACCTAGCTTTATCCGTACAATTCACAATCTTTGAATTATCCATCAATAAAAGTAAAAGATTGTGGAAACAGGAGTACCTTTGAAAATGTCAACAAGAAATGTATAGATATCTTATTTCTAGAGCTCACCTTGAATTCATCTGATAAATTCTAAAATTCTGAAATCCCTTCCAAACTTCCTTTCCATGCTTTTATCAAAATACATAAAATTTTAATTTCATCTAAACTTATTCGTTTCATTTTGAATGATTTTGCAATAAATGTTTTGGCTTGCGAGTAGATTGCCTAAGAAATTGTGTACACCTTCATCCTTTCAAATTCTATAGAACTCATTCTTCACACATGTGACTGATAAAATTCCTTAATCTTGTTACCACATTAAATATAATTCTATTATGATATGACACAATTACCAATATGGGGGTTTGTTATATTTTTTGATGATTTCTCCCCATAGCCGCTACTTTTATTTAGAGATTGACAGGAGTATCTGTACCAGAGGTCGGCACAAATAGGAGTGATAATATTTTTCTCAAAATTCTTCCCATTTCTTTTCTTGCCTTTTCTGGATCAAAGGTTTGATCATTATTCTTCACCGAATAGATGTTCTTCTTTCTTCCACTATTACTATCAGGATGTTTTGATTTTTTGCATTTACAACAAATAACAATCTCCTTTCCCTTTTTCTTTTTATCCAACAGAGCATCTTCATATCCATTCTTTTTGCCTTTAGATTCATTCACATTACTTTTTCAGTCATTTGCCTTATGACCAAATCTCTTGCAGAAATGACAAACACCATTGAAGTATAAATACCTTTTTGCATCATGTTGTTTGACAGGATTTTTTCTAAATCGCTTCTCCGCTCCTTGACTCGTTTTCCTTTATATTGTGTCTTCTTACCAGTGAATTTCTTTGCTTTAGAACTCTAACCTTTTTCAAACCCTAAACCACTCTTATCCATTTCCGGTCTTTAAGAGGTAATCAAATTATCAAGCATTGTCGAGCTTATCTTAAATTTTTCTTCAAAATATTTTCCCTTTCCAAATTAGATCTCAGGATCCTTGCTTCTAATTCCATCCTTGTACATTCATCCATCTTCTTCTCAATTTCAATTTCCTGATATTCTTCAATTCTTCTCTTCTCATCCAGTTGTTCCAGCAGACTGGTGATGATTTCTTCTCCTTTAGTAAATAGATCACATGCAACCAGACTTGTGCTTTGTAGCTTTTCAATATGCTCATTTTATTTTATCAACTTGTCCTTCAAGGCTTCCATTTATTCTAAAAATTCAGCAAGGGCAATTTCTGGAGGAAAAAATTTATCATGTTCAAATTTTGGGAACTTCCTCAAGTTGTTAGGCTTCTTTTGAGGAACCAAGCTCTGATACCAATTGTTGAACATCTAAAATAATGAGATGGGGGGTGAATCAGTATTCCACAAACCCATAATAAAATCCACTTAACCATTATCACAATAATGACTAAATGAGGAAGAGAGAACATAGAAACAATACAAATCAATCATGCACATGAACACCAATATTTTTACATGGAAAAACCAATGAGGGAAAAACCACAATGAGGGTTAACTCACAATATATTATATTCGGATACAAAATATTATGGGGCTCACTGCTAGGACTCACTATCCTTAAAAGGCTCACAATCTGAGTACAAAAGATGGATCACTGCCAAGATACAATAATGGTGCCTCACTACCAAAATGATGAACTGATGGAATACACCTTCTATGTGCAGGGTTTAGTTTTGTTGAAGCTCAGAATACAAAGTACTGCATTGCATATCTTCACCTTTTCCCTTTCGCTACTCACACACTTGCACACACATTTCACTTACTTCAATCTTGTATTTATACAAGTATATCTTATCTATCAATTAGGTCATCACCATATAAGATTTAATCATTTCATCGAAGTAGTGCATTATACCAAGTCAGCTATTAGTCTTCATAATATATTTCATTCACTGAGTTGGCCAAGACTAAACCATAATTCTCCAAACCAGCAAATAATTCTCAAAGCAAACACCTTCCGGATCTGGGAGCATGTTAGTTTCCCATCATACTACTAGTCAAGAGACTATTATCAAAACCGCAGTAAATGAATGTTCACCTTAGTAGAATGCAAAGTCTCCCATACAGTATACCTTCACACAAAACAATAGTAGAATACAGAGTTAAACTCTGTCAGAGATAACTTTCTATACATAGCAAAAAGATGTCTCAAGATCCAAGATATAGTTGTCTCAATGAGCCAATAAAACATGGTTAGGAGACCAAAGTCATATCAGATATTGCAATGAGTTTCGAACTCAAATACCAACATACTGATCTACCACAAAGGAGTATTACCAGTAGAGAAAAAATTTCAGTAGACCAAGTAAACTTCTCATACTATTATCACCATATAGTTATTACCATGTTGACATCAATGATAGCATAGGAACAACCACCACAACCAACCATACTTCATGCTCATATTGCAAAGCTTCCAACATTAAACTTAGATAGTTAGTCTATGACCTTGTGATAAATCTTGGGTTCAAGAATTCTTTGGGTATAACTATATTTGGTTTAGTCTCTACATTTCATAGTTTGTCGAAATTCCTATTGAGGATACCTATAAGAATACCCTATCAGGTATAACTAAGACAAAATATAAATATGTGCATACCTTCTCACAAGTATTATTCCATTCTTTTCATTGTCTGATTATGAATCTGACTAATCACCTATGTTGATATTTCCCAGTGCTAGGGTTTGGTGAAAGTATTTAGGATTTGTACCACATTCATCTCATTCATTCACTAAATAATTTAAAGTATTATTTTATCTTTCTATGGTGCTCATACCTCTTCCTTTATCTAGTTTTTGCAAGTCCTCTACAAGGACAATGATAACATGTTTCATTCTTTATAATTCATTATACAAATAGGTTTTAGGGTTTGTAAATTGGAATTATTTATAAGTCATCTTTCTTCATTATCCAAGTCCATGTTTCTACCATTCTCCCTTGATTTATATACCAAATTATTACAATTAGAGATAATATCCAAAACATAGTTATATATAAAGTTACATCAAATTTTATCATTATCCCAATTTTCAATGTAATGGTTAATGGTTCCTATGTGTTAATTGTACCATCATATTATTTAATAGAATCCAGCTTTTTTTCTTCCTATAGTTATCTTATTTTTAATAATGTACTTAACACCTTCCATGTGGGAATGTTAGGTTTGTAGGTGTACCTCCATCTTACCACATTGCACACAATAGAATCATCTAATGCTTCCATTTTTGGTCCTCTTTTTCATATGTTCTTTCCATTTATTACAAGTTCTTCAATAGGTTTCCTACCTAGAGTATCATGGTATCTTGATATGTGATATTGCCCTAGTTATGTGAAAATATTTATGGGTTGGTAATATGGTTTTTTATTATTTAGTAGGTTCTCCAACTATTTTTTGTCAATCCTTCCCTTCTACTATGTTATTTTCCTCTTTTATTTTCTCAAATTTTCTTAGACTACATAATTTCTTAGCCCCAAACACTCTTCTTTATCTCATCTTAGGTTCATGATCTACTATATCATCAGTTTAATTACTATACTTACTACCCTCTATCAAAATTTACCCTTTTGAGTTTGGACTTTTATCACTATTTCATGAGTTTCTTCTCTAGTGAATATATGGCCCTATAATCATCCTCGTCATATATATCCTCTCCATATGTTATCTCCTCAATATATACACCATAAATTCATTGGTATAAAGGAATATAAACAACTCTATTCTCACCATGGAATATCAATTACTCCTTCTGTGAGTCAAATATAGGTCGTCTAAATTTATAAACCATTCTTGTGGATCAGTAAAATGAAACTGATAAATGGACAATAACAATAAAAAATCAAAATCACTCAATAAAGCTTAAGGAAATTGCATGCACATAAATTAAGCAAATTTACAATAACAATCTCACACAATAACCTTGCTTAGATCTATTATTCTTTAATTGCACCTTGAAGAATGGTGTTGTATAATTTCTTTTAGATTTTAGTTCAAAAGAACTTAATGATAATGAAAGTTTGTAGATTTCTGGAGAGAGAGGGAGACCTAATGAGATGGATGAAGGTTGTATTTATAGATTGATTGTGATATCAATCAATAGTTGAGATTGGATAGAAGACTAAATAGATCAATGGATGAGAATGCTTATGAGGAATTGATTAAGAGAGATGAGTAGTTAACTAATTTCATGATTTGAGCTAATTGATCACATGGAGCAGTTAAGTAGAATTGATAGGTTAGATAAGTATGAGTGACTATAAGTGATATTGAGTATATTGAAGAGAATACTAAATAGATTAAAGAGTGGACTAGAAGTGAGTGTGAGTTAATTGATGAGGTGAAAAGTGCATGAGAAATTAATAAAAAAATTAAAAAATAAGTTATTTAATTCATGTGCATATGGAAAAAATAAGTTAATTAATTCGTGTGCACATGGAAAAAATAAATAAAATAATAATTTTATTTATTTATTAGAAGAGGATAATTTATGGAAGAATAATTAATTTAATTAAATAATTATAAATAATTATTTAATTATTAAGATTAAGAAAAGATTAATTGAAGATGAATTAATTAAATAATTATTAATTATTAATTAATGTGCAAGAGAAGAATAATTAATAAATTCATTAAATAATTAAAATAATTTAATTAATATAGTGGAAAGTGATGAAATATTTAAATTAATTAAATAATTAAAAATATTTAATCAAAGTAGAAATGAAGGGAAATTTTGAATTTTAAATAATTAAAAAAATAATATTATCTAATTATCAAGGATGAAGAGGGAATGTCATTAATTTAATTAAATAATGAAATTATTTTATTAAACTTAGAAGGAGAATCGATGAGACATGATGATGGAAAATGACGATGTTTTAGAAGAAATGAGTTAGTCATTTTTAGGTGTCTACAATTCTAAATTCAACAAGACATTGAATGTATCAAAAATTTATTTCATTTCCATTACCTCAAAATCTACCTTCCTTTATATTCATAAGAAATTATCTTCTACATCTCTAGAAGTCCCTACAATATATATTATTATCTCATCTACGAATGTAATATTATATGGGGTGTCATGTGAGATTATCTTGTCCAATTTATCTCAAAATCTTCTTGGAATAATTCTTACATATGCATCTAAATCTACTTGTGCATTTCCCATTCTCTGATCATGAACTCTTAACTCAATCAATATTAGTATTTTCACCATTTTCTTGATGTTTTCTCTATTCTTCCTACATGTGCTTTAGGATTGACCTTTTTACATCTTTTCTAGTACTTGGTGAACTAATTTAACTTAAATTACAAGATATTTTTCTTCTCTAAAACCCTTTTATCCTTCTCTACCACAAGATCATATTCCCCTTTTATCGGGAAATACTTTTTTTCCTCTTATGATCCTCCATTACCAATTTCCCCTTTGTAGTATTTTCAAGTCTCTAGTAATTACAACCACTTTATTTTCTTCTCATACTCCCTAATGGATTTTTACTCAATGTATTATAAAACCTCTACCCTTTCCATCCCCCTATTGATGAACTCATTGCATTTGGGTTCATAATCAAACACATATCTTAGTTTGAATGAGAGGGATGGGTAATCATTGGTTTGATGGTCATCCCACTCTCCACATGTTCCTTAGAAAATATTTTTGAGCCTCCTTATAGGTTGCACATTTAATATATCTCCATTGCAACAAATATTATCTTCCCTTATAAGACTAGACATTCATTTCGTACATGGCCCTTAATTGAGAAAATGGTGCACCATATTTTCTTTCTTTGAATTGGTAATACCTCTCTCTACCTTTCTCCTTTAGCTAAAATTTCTTGTTTGATTTTAAATTGTTCCAACTCTAACTCTAGTTTTTTATATATGTGCTCTCTTCCATTTATTTTTCTTTGATTGCACTTCAATTCTAAGTTCTAATTCCATCACTTCTCCAAACATATTGAAAATTTCATGGTCTAAGGATAACCTAATTATAGGTCATAATTTAGAGACAAACTATTCCACTCTCTATTTTTAAGTCAATGGATCTTCTATTCATCTAACTACCCATTTGAACCTTTGATCAAACTATTTTATACTTTCTCCTTCCTTTTGTATCACATCCCTCATTTTTCTCACACTTTTGAAGGGACTTCTAAGAATTGGAAATTATTTAAAACTTATCCTTTAGACCTATCCATTCCTTATTATTATTTAGCACATTATTTGATATGCCATTCTATGGATTCATCACTTAATATTCCTACAAAGTCATACAACTTGATTTTATTCTCCCCTACTCAATTTATCCTACATGAAAATTTTATAATATATTTACAAAATATTGGCAGCTTGGTGTGGCTTTGTTCCATTACTTTAGTGATAAGTGCTTCTATTTGGTGACTACTTGGTTAGGTTTTTCCTTCACTTTCTCTCCTACCTTCTTGATTTTTCCTTTCTTCTTTAGGTTTCTTCTCCTTGAAATCCATGGAAATTCTATCATAGTTAACAAATTTATGATGTGTAACCAACTTTCTTACTTTTCCTTTATTCCTAGGTAGTTAAAAAATTTAAAAATCTAAATAGTAAAATAAATATATCCTTATATAAAACTCTTCTTGACATAAGTGGCATGGGGGATGACTTTTGGTTCAAGGGCCCACCTCTTCAAGGTGTCACTTTATTTTTAGACTACATGAATCGGGTAGCACGACCCCCTATAAACTGCAGTGCACCTGGTAAACATTTTAACATGACCGACGACACTGGCGCGACACGCCCTCTGATACTAGAGGGGTGGGGGAGACTAGACCTCGTGACCAAACTGCTACAACAAGAAAGGTTTAGCCAACCGAGCTAGTGCCCCTGCCCCTTTCAAGGTGTCACTTCATTTTAGATATATATTGGATAATTTATCATTAGTTAATGATATTTCCTTAAATTTTATAATACTTTACCATCATTCTTTGATTTCTGTAATTTAATTAATAGCTAATTCATTGAACTTGCCCTTTTAATCCTCTTTCTTTATATTCTTCTATCTTTCCTAGAATCCCAAGATTTTCATCATCTTATCCTTTTGGAAATCCACACTTTTACATACCACACTATCTAGATCTTCTACACTAAAGTCCAAAAGTTTTAATTTAGATATAGGGGTTGATAAACCCTAAAACCCTTCATTTATTGTTTCTATGATATTTGATAGATGTAATTTAGAGTATGTTTCATGAGTCAAAAATTCAAATGGAAAGCACCCCTAATTCTATTCTAGGGTTGCACATTCCTACTTCCAAGCCCTCCCTTCAATGATTATGTAAATCTATTAGCCATTGACTTATGATACAACTATAATGATCTGATCATCCTCAATTTTAAGAAAGAGGTTACTATTAGAGTAGAAAATAGAGAATCCAAGAGATTGGAAGAAGCTATTTATCTTTGCATACCAAGCTCTCTGAGCCTATTTAAGATCATAACGAGATTTTCTACTTTTATATACACGATTTTCCAAGATTCCTCTGTCATTTTCTAGGTGGCGAATCTTCTATTTTCTAGCTTGTTATATGATTCTCTCCTTGGACAATGATTTATGTGAAATCAACAAGGCATCCACATATATTGACCTTATAGTGTTAGCTCACTAGGAAAGGCCAATATTACAGGATAATAACACAATCATATCACTATTACATCTAAAATGTATGTAGCAATCAAATGATAAATGAATAATAAATCAATAACTTATCTTAAATTTATACTTTTGATAACTTGTTATATTGTTGACTAGAACTTAAATAGACATGACATCTAATTCAACTCAATAATTAAATTAAAGGGAGCATATGGACTAAGCATTGTCCACATACATGATTTATTTGATAAGGAGTTTAGAGAGTATCTAGCAGAAGATTTGCACCCAAATCTAGATTTACTCAATAATTCTATTAGTACAACAAACATTATTATTTTATCATAGAAAACCTTTTATATTTCTACCATCTTATCCTCAGAGATTGATCTCAATAATGAACATGAATAACTCATTCAATTTTGAGAAATATTCTCTTTTCTTTACACGTGAATCCAATATCATCAAGAAGAAAAAGCATGTGCCTACATTGATTCAATAGACATCTAAATTTTTAAGATCAAAATCATATGTGCTAACCCAATTTATGAAACCTTATATTCCACATTAACTTGTATTACTTAAAAATGTTGATTGTACTATGGATATCTTTAATAAAAAGCTTCAATAAAAAGATAAAAATAAATATTGATAATTCCTAAAAAAACACATATAACAGTAACATTTTATTAAAAGATAGCTTTAATATCCATAAGATTTGTAACATTCAACACCCATCTCATTTATGAGGTAAGACGGCATCATTCTAACTAATATGCCAAAGAAAAATGAATGTGAACAGCCATTGGCTCTCCCTTCAGAAAGAAACTCATGCAAACAGATAATAAAGTGAAAGTAAGTACCTCATGCTTTCCTACCTGACAGCAAGCTATAGATGCAAGGAGATTTATGGATGGTACTTGCTTATCATCTGGAGTCCCACAATAGGGAAAGGTGTACTGCCTCATCATCAGCTGATATAAGTTGTGAGTACCTGCCTCAAGCATCTGCAATACACATATGCTATTGGTCTTTAGATTTATGATCAATCACTGGTGTAAATCTCCCCTTTATGTAATATAGTCTCCAAAACTTTGATTGTTTTGCAGAATTAGAGGCATATCTACTGAGAATCTTGGAAAGAGTAAAGAGTAGACAAGAAACATTTCCAAGTGGAGACCTCGCATGTTAGTGAATATAAGATAACATGATGATTATTATTATAGTTGCAGTCAAATCATACGAAGAATGAACGGCTTATGATTTAGAGGCAGGATCAGCGCATGCTATTAGAAGTCATGCAACTAAAATGATTACTGGAAATTCAGGAAACTTCCATCAACATTCTCAGGTCTTCTGGGATTTTTTTTCTCATGCAACTTCGTTCATGTAGATAATGATAAGGTTTGACAGTTGATGATAAAAATCGAAGAAAGAACGCACCTAAGGATTCAAAAGAGGTGGGTTTGGATAATTGTTTCCATTGTCTCTTTCTAAAAATAGGTTTTAGAATTTTCATGTAACAGTCAGGAGGTTAATTTTTTTTTTTTATCAGTTTTTGATAATATATTTGGAATTTTCAATATTGAGATATGATAATTAAATTAAATATATATTATAGGTGAAAGGATCTAATAGATTGTTACACAAAGATATTGGTGTTTTCAATTAAATTTACTAAAATAATTATTAATTGAAGTTTTCTTAATAAAAAATTAATTAAATGTTAATACATGTGTATATGTGATACTCTATTTATTTTCAAAGTATACAATTGGATAGATATTATATATGGGAATTAATGTTGTATGGCAATGGATTTAGTAATGTTATTATCTAGATTTAAAGATTATAAAGTATACATATATACATATAAATAATTTATATATAAATACACAAAAATGCTTATATATCAATATTAATTATCGTAAAACTTAAGTATATTAAAATCACCACCATTAATATATAAATTGACATCCAACAAGATGAACATGATCTAAGAAGAACAATTAACATCTTTAGACAAATTTCATTAGAATAAATAAGTCCAAATTTTTTATATTTAATTTTGAATATATTTTAATAACAATAAGTTCAATACTTATTTAAATCAAAGTACTTGGAAATGACTAGTCTCATTGTAATAAGATTTAAGTGATTTTGGCTCTCATAACATTTATTATTTAAGAATTCAAAATGCACAATATCACATACTCTAGAAAAATAATCAACATGCACAACACACCATACTCTAGAGAGAAATCATTGGCCCTTGTGGCTCGCTATGAAGCATACAACGCCCTATAAATGCTGCTAACTTTTCAAAAATAATCATTCAACAAGCTTTGGAAGGACAATCTCATGTGTAGTTTTACCTCCAATTGAATGATCTATGTCATTCTTCTCCAACGTCCATAGCCCACCAAAACCACCTTCTTCCTTTGGGTAAACTTCATGCCCCTTCCAAGTCTCACATATATACCTTAAGGGATGGTTTTCAAACCATTAAAAAAAAATCACAAAAGTTTTTTTAATAATTATTTTAATAAATTTAATTACTCATCCCCTTTTAAAAGAGTTTATGTAAATATTCTTTATTAATTCCTAATGTGACCAAATGAGCATACTTTTCTTTGTTTTTCTATCTCCCTTTCAATATTAAAGGATTATTTTATGGAAAAATAAATTTCTTTTACTTTGAAAAAAACATCTCATACCATGTACTTGTGTAATTAAACTATTAAAGATTTAAAAAATAAAAGACAAGATGATTAAAAGTATCTGATAATAAAAAATATACTTTTTCACTTAATTATGTCTACATATCTAAAGTATCCACCCTTCTTGAAAAAAGAAAAAGAAATTACATTCAAATTACACATCCCCTAATCACTCCATAGTCCCTAAGGTACCATTCATAAATTTTCTTATCTACTTAGACCAGTACCATTCATAAATTTTCTTATCTACTTAGGCCTTCATGTGCATTAAGACTCTTCTATCATATTTGAAAAAATGCACAACTTGACAATTCACAAAAAAATCAACCATTATTTTATACATAACATTTTCATATCAAACCCAATCACAAAACATAAATCTACCAAATATTTAAAAAAAATATGATTGTTTTCTTTGAATTATATTTTAAATCCAACAACTCTAATTAAATGTATTCATATTTTGAATTATTATTTTTATAGAGAAAAAGGACTGATTCTATTTCAATAGACAAATTTCAAAACTTTTCGGGTGCTTATAGATATAAGCATTATCACTTTCCTTCATATTTGTTAAACATACTTCTCCTATTGAAATTTTGCACTTTATACAATTAGATTGGTTATAACTATAGTATCTATATTTATTTACATTATATTTTTCATTTTTTAATCTCTATCAAATTTTGTTTATATTTAAATAGAGTTTTATATGCAAATTATATATACATACATATAGTTATATTTCAATTTTTATTTATTTATTATTGAGATTTTTTTAATTTTTTCATTAATATACAATTATAAATGCTTATATATGTAAACACACAAATGTATATATGTACAAGAAATTTTTAGAATTTAAATTTAATCTATTTACTAATTTATATTTAAAATTTCTATATCTATGTTTGTTATATTTTTTACGAGTGTTATGGTTACATAAGCTTGTCTAAATGTAGTTATACAAGTTATATATAAGTTTCTATGTAAATTTAGATTATGCATGCATGCATATAGTTGTGTATTTTCATAAAACTATGTAGAAGAGTATACATGTATATACAATTAACTCTCTCTCTCTCTCTATATATATATAGCTACAAATGAGTATATGTGTATA